>JAIGNY010003665.1:917500-1007500 GCA_020152595.1 Chiridota heheva
CACGAAGCTATAATGGTTGCTTCCAGGTTGGCATATTGGCTTTTTAGAAGCCAAATTTAAAAAAAGTAGCTTTTTTTTTTTTAGACTTTGTTTGGCGGCAAAAAATATTCTTTGGCTTTTTCTGAAAATGTACTTTTTTCTGGCTTTGTTGATACTTTTTGGCCGCTAAAAATCATCTTTGGCTTAATTTTGATGAAGAATGAAAAGAAAGTAAAATATTAATTTATGGTTGATTCAGACCACGTGCTATATTTTGCATGCTGTATATCGGAGCTACGTGATAACATTTGTTTGCTTTTCCGTACACTTAATCCCTCACAGAAAAACCGCCAGTGGCCAATCCCTTTCAAAACTTGGAGTTTTATTTGTCTTTATCGTAGTTTGGATTCGTTTTTATCATAAAGAAATATTCCGATGGAATTCATTTTAATCTTAATATATTTGATAGAGGACAGCCAAATAATGAAACAACCAATTTAGTATTTTCTTCCTATAGAAAGTTGTCAGTCCGGAAGCGTGCCTATTAATAGGAACATTTATAACACGCGAGAATATTGAAGTCACGCAGCCACATTGTTTAGATGTTGTTATAAAATGGCAAAGTTTTTAATTCATGTACTTTAAATATTAAACATCATTGGTTTAAAAAACAATTGAATTTTCAAAATGGCTGTTTCGCGCCTTAAAGCCTATTATTCTTAATATTTCGAAAACGGCGTGTGAACATATTAGATGGGAGTGGAAAAGTTTTGCCATGGCAGTAATGAAGGTATTTTTAGTTTTAAGTTTCCCCTAGCAAAAATATTTTTCCCAGACGTATTTCAAATTTCAAAAATGTAACATTGCATAAGGCTTTAACGTTAAAATAGCAAAGGATTATGGGAAATATCACAAAATGGCGGCTTCCATGTAGCAAAATGGTCCCATTAATAGGAACATTTAGGTTCCCATTAATATGAATGCTGCCGGACTGGTTGTTGAATTTTAGATATTTTTCTTGTCTGCGTGAAAGAGATTGTTGCTCTGACTTAAAGCCATAATTATGATGTCATCACAGCACTTCTGTACTGTTCTTTATGTATTTCTTTGAAAATTTATTTCATATTTTCTAAATGATTGGGAACATTTTAGTCTTCATGAATTATTCAAAATAGTGTAGAATAAAATGTACAATAATGTTTTCCAATCTGATCTTGTAACTTATATTTTAATGATGCAAAATCGGCGATTATATATTTGTTTTTGTCCTTTTGGAGACTTCTTTGGCTGTTTGGCCACATGTAAGATATCTTACTTGACTTAATTCTTGCCTTTTCTTAAAAGTCTTTGATGGAGAATAAAGCGAAAGCAAAAAAAAACAATTTTCTAATGACGTTCGAACCACGTGATATTTCCCACAAATCATGTTTTTTTTTCGCAGTACATTTTACCCCTCCAGCGGCCAATCCCTTTCAAAATTTGGCATTTTCTTGACTTTTTGGGCTTAGGTGATATACCAACACTTAATACAAACGTTTATTTATCTTATACAATCTTACTTGCAATTGGAAAATGTGAGGGAGACATAGACTTTTGAATCGTAACCTAAATAGATAACAAAAAAGCTCAAGACTGCAAGAAAATACCATTTTTCATTTCTTCTTTTTCGGAAAATTTCTTTAATCGTTAAGAAAGTTTCTTCGAATTTCAGGAACATTTTGACAAATTTTACAACAATTTTATGTTAATACAATCCTTGACCGGTTCCGAGTATGAAAAAACGGAACTCGGGAAAAGAAATATACCAAGAGCAAATTGTGCTTGTTTATCTTGCGTACAAAAAGGCTCACATGCTCAAAAAAGCCAACCATCAAAAACTATATCTAAGAAGCCTGTTTCGCCATCATTGGGTTATGAACCACAATTCTGCAAATGTATAGACTTATTTCATTACGTGACTGTAACTCAACTGGACTCCATTTTGCAGGGAAGCTTCGTTGTTGAGTTACACGCGTCTTCAAACAGCTCAGTCACATCACACGTACAGCAAACATACTACATGCTAACCTACCAGTACCAGTTCAGCGAATTTTATTCCTTGCAATTTTTTGTTCGCTTCCAATTTGCCTTAGGTCTTATATTTTCACCGGGAATACGAAGAGTAACTTTAATGTTAACGCCAGCTGATTGTTCATTATACTCAGGCAAAGCCTACATACCTGATATAAAGTGCTCGCTGCAAATTCTAGTGTGAACCAAGTTAAAGCCGTCGCGTATGTAACGTATGTAAGTCTATTTAAGTGTACAGTAGACGACAGTGGTTTTGACCAACAAAATGGCGATGTAAACAAAGTCATGTGACCTCGTGACGTCAGCTGAAACACCCTTATATGGTCAGGTGCTAGTATGTGCCACTATTCCCTGAAAGCATGCTTTGGGCATACAAATAGACAAAACACGAATACAAGCATTGAATATTTAAAATTAGGTTAACAATTGAGAGTCCTTAAGCATTTTAACAAGTCTGTTGGCTTCTGACGTAATAGTAATCAGGTAATTGGCAGATTGAACATTGCGCTCAGCAAATGTTTTGTAAGTTATAGTACATGTTTAGCTCGATGAATTTGCAGCGCAAACTCTTTATGCATGTTATACAAGACCTAACTCACAGTCTTTGGCGATAGTTTTATATTTTGTCAATATGGAAATAGCCTGACAGTGTTCGGGTGTTGCAGTCGTTTCCAGTCGCTGTCCAAAGGGCGTAGGAAGGGCGACCTCTCAGGGAGGGATAAGAGCCTCAAAAATGTCCTGGTTGCAAGCAGAAAAATTGCACTGGTTTCATGAAACGTTGCTGATAATCGAGAAATGCTCCTTCCAGTCGACGGGTAATCTCCTTCAATTTTCATTAAAATTTTACTTCATTTTCAGAAAGCTTTCTTTATTTCTAGGGAAATTTTCTTCATTTCTCGTGAAATTTTCATCAATGTTCAGGAATATTTTGCCTAATTTCACAAAAATGTTAATAAAAACGGGACTTAGAAACAGAAATATACCAAGAGCAGCAGAAAATGTGCATTGGAATCAGCATTGATTTAACTTAGGTAGAAATCAATAAGATCCTAATGCTAACCTTACGTCTGAATTCATGGCATTCACAGTATGACAGTACAAAACCCAAAAACATGAGTACTTACGCCTTAGGGTTACATAATGTACGGACGTATGTGATATAAACAAGGAAAAAAGCAAAATAAGGCAAATTAAGGCAAAAAGACGTGTGTATAACTGACAAGCTAAGTGCTAACTGCCTGAAAAAACACTTTAAAAGAAGATTTTAGATTTAGAAAATAGGCTTTAATAACGCGCCATTCCACAAACGTATACGACGTCATTTTTAGATTAAATAAATAAGAAAATTAAAAAAATAACCTTACTGAAACTGCCCACCTGAGAAATTTCACCTTCTCGGTACATACATGCTTTCTTTCTGTTTGTGAGATATAATTTGGAAATCTTTCAAATAAAATTTATAAGAAGTTTACGGAAATTGTAGGAAATGTTTAGTAAATTTCGCTACAATTTTGGCAACATTTCCCAAAAGTTGAAAGATATTTCCCAAAAGTTGAAAGATATTTCCCTAAAGTTGAAAGATATTTGCCGAAAATGAGGGAAATTTCCCAAAAATTAAAAACAAAGAGTGCATGAGGCACATGCAGCACTTCGCGCATGAAAAAATCAAGCTCTGTCGGTTTGCCTCCACGTCTTGTAAATTTCTTTCATTGTTTGAAAGATGAGATGGAGATAGGCCTATCAGTAAACCGATGAAATGTAATCTAACCCTTCAAATGCCTCATCTGTTCATTTTGACGAATAAGAAATGGCTTCATTTGTACGAATTTGTCACATGTACGTTCTGCACCTGATTCTCTGATCGTCTGCTTATCGGTCAAATCTAACGCGAAAAGTGCAATTTGTCGATCGGCGAGCATATATATTATTTTTCATTACTTGCATACTTTTCTTTGCACACGGAAAGTCAAACGGTTAAAAGGGTTGATTATGGCAGCTACTTGCTAAGAGACGAACTCTGCATGTTCAGAAAGGGCGAAAGAGGCCAACCATAAAGGAATTATATTCCAGGAATTGTAATTTGTATGATAAAGGATTATTAAAGAAACAAATTCCTGAGAAAAACAATGTTGATATCTTATTGTTATTTCGTTTAGGAGTTGAGAAGTTATTACATTTCAAAGATTTTATGGTGTGGAAAATTGACCGTGCATAAGATTGAGGACTATTAAAGAAGCGCTAGACCGAATAGTGAGGGCGTATTTTTAGGGTCGCCAGAAAATCAAATGCTTATCTAGCACGCAACGGTATAGCAAATTTCTGGTTATTATGAATATTCAAGTAACCTTTGCCCTCATGTCGTCTGTGGGCTATGAAGGTATGAGGTTTAACGATCTTCTGTGCACGGTATTTCAGAGAAATTAGCAATACAAGCGCCGTCACGTTTTGGTCTAGTGCTCCTTTAAGAAAATAACTTGGTGGAAAAACCATGTTGATATTTTATACTTTTATTAGGAGTTACTGACAAAGATTTCACCTGTGTCTTGAAAGGTGGCTTTGCAGTGTAGGCCTACAGTGTGATGTCATGATTGATTATCCAAGATAATATTTGTATTCCTTTTTTTGATTTAATTTTTGAGATGGAGTAGGCCTACAACATGCACTTTATAAGGACTTTGTATCAGTTCATGAACCTTACACTCTAAATGAAAGGAAAATAAATATCATATAGAAATACATAAAGAATTATCTTGGATCTGCAGGGAGTTCCCAGTGGCGGATTTAAAAGGGGGAGGGGTGTTGTGGCAGGCAGAAGGGGGTGGTACTCGGGCACGTGCCTCCACCATTGGCAAGAAGTGAAAAAAAAGATATACATGAAAATAAAACAAAGAGAAGAGGGCGTCATAATCTCATTGGTGGAGGCGATATGTTAAAACATATATACATATTACCCAATTATATCCGGTACCGTGACATAGTGGAAATTTTATATGTAAAGTACACCACAAGAATGTAAGAAGTCAAATGGTGCTTCCCCCATGAAACATTCTTGGACCCGTCACTGGCAGGAACGTCACACTGTGGCACTCCAATCCAAGGTAATGTTCCAACACACTGCTGAAATGTTTGATAATAAATCTGAGCAAAATAAGGATTTGTTTCTTTGATTGTCCTCTATATCACGTGACAATCCACGAGAATCTTCTTATAAGAGTCTTTATTATTTCTTTATATATGGGATATCAGTTTCTTCTTTAAAGTTTGACAGCGTTGCTAGTATATGCAATAATTGCTGGTATTAGGCCTATTAGAGGTGAATGGTCTCATACACACGTCATATTATTGATTAGCTTAATACAATGTTGACTTAACCTGATATTTTGATCAAACATATACTTTATTTCTGTTAACCTCATTTCTTGGGGCTATCTGGTCTAGTTTTTCTTCAGCATTAAGTTTATTCACTCTTTATATCATAATTTCCGGCATTTTCCGGCGTTTTCCTATCTGCACTCATCATTGACGTCATCGTGAAAAGATTCTTGAACTTCCATTGATTATCAGCTTTCAATATACATGTTAAACTTTTGAGGAACAATATTGGAGACTTCTACCATAGAATAAAAAGAAGTCCAAAATAAACGTGTCTGAAAATGGTGGGGGTGGTGGAAAGGCCATATCCACCCAAATTTTGTCAAAGCCATAAATGTAATTAACTTAAATATTAAATGAATCATAGAAAACAGATAGTGTTGGCGTTTTCTATTCTATATGATTAAATTATCGTTAATTTTTAACGAAACTCTTTCAGTTTGCACCAAAACTCTTCAATTGCGAATCAAACATTTTCAACTCTGGACCAAACATCTTCAATTTAGGACCAAATTCTCAGGAACAAAAACAAATTAGGAACCAAACCCTTCAGTTGGGGACCAAGATACGGACGTAAATGTATTAAAGATATGTAATTGTATTGGGGGCTTAAACGAAACCTTATATACACGCCCCTGTAAAACTTGACAATGACAATGACAACAGTTTATTTCCAGCTTTGTACATCAACATTAAATCATTAACAAAATTACAAAATAGATCAACATACGGACGTGACGTGAACATACGGACGTGACGTGAACATACGCACGTGACGTGAACATACGGACCTGACGTGAACATACGCACGTGACGTGAACATACGGGCCTGACGTGAATATACGGACGTGACGTGAACATACGGACGTGACGTGAATATACGGACGTGACGTGAACATACGGACGTGACGTGAACATACGGACGTGACGTGAACATACGGACGTAACGTGAACATACGCACGTGACGTGAACATACGCACGTGACGTGAACATACGCACGTGACGTGAACATACGCACGTGACGTGAACATACGACGTGACGTGAACATACGGACGTGACGTGAACATACGGACGTGACGTGAACATACGGACGTGAACGTCTTAATAATATGTATTAGGGGCTTAAACTAAACGTTATATACACGATTCTGTAAAAGTTGATGAACCCATTGATTAAGGCCGGGTAAATAAAGACAAAAAAACCAATTTACTACATACCCGTAAATTGTTTATCAGATATTCATAAATAATTTGCGTATTATCTTATATAGGCCTTTATATTATGTTTTACACGGCACATACGTCTATAATAATCTTAAAGGTGTATGGGCAGGTAGAGGTAACTCGAACATTAATTACTTTGGAACAGTAGATTATATCAAAAACCATTATAGTAGCAAACTATTCCATCAAAATGGATTAAATATTGACCAATTTACAGCGTTCTTAAATCCCAATAATTGATGCAATATTGTTATATATCACAGGCGACCTTCATATTTTTTTTTGTAAGTTCTTTGTTTTGTAAATGCTTATTAGTTATCATAAGTCTTTGATTCTTGATCTGTTGTCCAAGTTTTTATCAAACATTTCGCATAAATAAAAAAAAAACTTTGATCAGTCATAAATTAAAAACAATAAGTGTTTTCTTTTTCTTTTTCAAAACAATTTTCTGCTATATTTCGATACTCTTTTAAACAATATAGAAATTAAACGTATCTTGACTTATATTCTAACATCGTAGTATATACATCGCCGGGATACACTACTGTCAAAATAATGTAAATCTATTCAAATAAATTGGTTTACATCGAATGAAAATATAAACAAATTAAATGAAATCGTGAATAAATATCAAGATTAATGGCCAATTATGTCCATCTTACTTGAAAGAGAAATACAAAGGAACAGAATGGATCAAAAGTCCCTTACAACTTTCCACCTTTAGAGTTATATCATATATGTGTACACGTGACTGAGATCGAGACAGAAGTGACATCACTGCCTCACACTACACAGGTGTTTCTGTATTTCATTTAATCTTTTGAGAATTTGTGAGTTACAGCTATTAGGTGTTTCAGCTGACGTCATGAGGTCACGTGACTTTTTTACATCGCCATTTTGTCGGGCGAGAACGATCGTCTGCTGTACACTTATTTAGTCTTACAATCGCTTGCGTGTTGTTATTGAGATCTAAGATAATTATTCGGAATCTTGCTGTGCCGTTGGTTCGACGGATCAAAAGACATTTTTTCGATTTCCATCTGATCCTGATCGACGTTCGAAGTGGGTTTCTGCTGTACGACGCAACGTCTTTCAACCTTCGGTATAGGATTTGTAGTGAGCACTTTATGTCTAGTATGTAGGCATTGTGCGTATAACAAACAATCAGACGGTGTTCACGTAAAATTTGCTCTTCGTATACCCGGTGAATATATAAAACGTTAGGAAAATATGAAGTAAAATCGCCGCCGCGAACAAAAACAATAAAATTCGCAGCACTGGTAGGTTAGCAGGCAGTATGTTTTTTGTACGTGTGATGTGACTGAGCTGTGTGAAGACGTGTGAAACGCAACGACGCCTGCCCGGCAAAATGGCTTTCAGATGAATTAAGAGTCACGTGATGAAATTCCTCTATTGGATATGACAGAAGTGTATAGAGAAGGCCACCTCCACCTTCTACTTTCCTGACATATCCAATGGTTTTTATGTCACAATATCGCAGGACAAAATATGATAGAAAACATAAAGACAGACTTTGAGGAATCTGAGGCTATGACATCACCTGATCAGAACTAGTCTGATTTCAGCTCAGCTTTAAACTTAAATATCTCCTTAATGGAATAAAAAAAATGCTTTCTTTAACCTTTTTGTGTATTATGAAGTCCTATTTCATATAAGATGGACTTGTTTGACCCCTGACCTAATCCTTTAAATATTGTGAACTGTACATTAAATACAGTTTCTTTACAGTTCTGTTCGTTTGTTGTTTGTTTGTTTGTTTGTTCAATCTTACATATATCATACAGACTGTGTGGTCTTTAAACCAAAGATGCAACACCGCCAACAATCGACAAATGGACCAAGGTTTCGTTTACTCCAAACCCAGGTCATTGATTTGTGAATAGAAAAACAGTCCCGACTGCTTTGAGACAAGAAAAGGATTATTAAATGCAGACAAATCCGTCTTCTTCGAACTCTTCTAACAAAACACAAACGTCATTCTGTGTCTCCTAGATGCAACTTCAAAATTCTAAGTATTCTCTTGGCAAAACTTGGATTAAATTCTTCCCAGAGAATAGACTGCATGATAAAGTGAGTGATTTATCGCAAGTTCACTACCGTAAGTTAATAGGCTACTATTGCACGAGAAAGCCGAATTAATATCGAAAATAAGAATTCAACAATTTTGTTTAATATTGAAGACAGATTGAATAGAGAGTTAATAGACGAAATGAAAACTTATAGAACAAAGAGGACACTTTCAAGAAAGAAGAGGCTGTTAACCAAAACTGATTGATTATGAAATATTAAAAGGTGTAGTACCATCAATTTTCGTTTTTATTGATCTGATATATTCTCTAAAGAGGTAAGAAAAGAAAGATTATCATCTTGAACAGCATAAGGAAAGGACAAGCAGTTGTTTGGCGCGCTATATTCACCAGTGTATATCCTAATGATCTCTTAACCTGTTGACCAAATGAATGTTGTTGGGGCGGCCCTTAAGTTTGGAAGCACATTGTGAATTTTTAAGCAATTGAAAATTCGATTTCATAAGTATTTTCAAGATGTTTCTGTGGCGTTTATTTTCAATAATGACTAAGCTATAACAGATTATAGTTTAGGTCATTTTTTGTTATATATTTCCCATTATTCATTGTTATTATTAGGCTATGACTGGAACGTTACGAATTTGAAAATTGAAATACGTATCTATTTATTTACACGCAGAAATGTGATGTATACTTTGTAGTTCTTTACGGCTGGCTAATCACCGTCTTGTATACCATACCTTAAACACGCAGCTTTAAATCGTAAAATTTGAACAAAACGGCTGTATAACGTCTATATACTTATTGTGAGGGTTTCTTTAAGTAGATTTTTCTACCGGACTAAAATAATACATGCATGAGCTGTTAATGACGATTATAAAATGCAATATCGACACCATTGTTTTGATATCATCCCTATGATCTATTCGTATATGGTATTAACCATGTTATTGAATTTCAAGTATCAAAAATAAACATGTCGAAACAGGCAAAAGCCCTCATTAATAGAAGTGAATATAAATGTAATACTTAAACATTTAAGATACGCACAGTAAACATGCATCATAATATGTAAGCGACACAATGTTGTAAAATTGATTTCGTTTGTTTTTAATTGTTTATAGTTTGGAGAGCGCCTGGGGCCTGGAGGTCTGTCATTTTGTACAACTTATGCCTTGATATATTTATGTTTATTAGACAATTTGTTGTAAAATTTAATACGTTATGATGTAAGCGCTATAAGTCAATATATGTCAAATGTATTTTATCCATATAATGCATGATGAAATGACCATTCTTACGAGGAATGGTCCATCAATCATTCATGGCTTTTGCACAAAGTCCTCCCAAGCATATAATGTACATTTAGGCTCAGCCAAGGACTTATTCGCATCACTGAACAGCAGTTATGTGGCTTGAGCCCAATATGACAGACCTATTGTGTACAGTGTAACAGTGGCTGATTGCTAACAAGTGAACTGTTAATAGACTATGAAGATGCTGTCAGTTAAGAAGGTATAGATTACTCCTATATTGTGTATAGTGTAACAATAGCTGGATGCTAGTCAATGAATTGTGAAGAGTCTCTCGGGTTGAATGGTGTGGATTATCCCTGATTTTGAGAAAATCGAGGGTGTCGGGCTGGAGGGGTCTAAGGGTCAAAATTCCTAATGTATATATTTTATAAAATTACCCAGCATGACATGCGCGAAAGACAACATAATGCTAAAGCTTTCTACGAAAATGAAAATGGCACTAGTTAATGTGAGGCTGACGAGTTCTACAGCAATATATTCATATGTTTAAATGATGTTGAAGAATTCGTCGTAATTTGAGGTCCACAAAATTGCTGATTTTTGTATTCAATCAAAGAAGCTCCTGATGATATTTTTGATATATTATCCCAAACAATTAAAATAGATATTCGTAATGATTATACTAAATGATTCAATAACTGGAATTGGGTTTAGCAATACATGAAGCCATTATCCCATATAACTGCAGTCAATCGTTTTTATACACGTTGCCAAAGCAGAGGTCCATAGAGGTGTGGTAGCTCAGTGGTTAAGGTGTCATGTTGGTATCGCGAAAAGTATCTGGTTCGATTTCCGTCGTGAGCCCTGCATTTTTTCTTGTGCCAAACACTTCGCTCTGCATGCTTGCTCCAGCTCACTTAGCTGTAAAATGAGTACCAGACCTGCAATGGACTGGCGTTTTGTTCAGGAAGGAGAAGGGGGGAGGGGGTAGGGGGAGTGTTATGCTCTCATCCGCTTACGGCAAGGAAACTGAGGATAAGCACCGGCCTAATGACCTTCATCTGATTTAATTAACAATTTTACCTCAAGTTTGAAATATATCTACCCAACAATATGCCTATATCTAGGTTGGTATACCATCCTTACGTTGGATAATGTTTACTGAGCTCTCTTACAAGTGTACCAGCTGACTAGTCTGAACTAGTTGATTTTCCAAAAATTGGATACAATTTTAAACTTAATACCTTATTACCGGAGTAAGTTTTTTTTTTTTTGTTCTGTATAATGAGTCCTCGATCGCTATAGAGGCCCGAGATGAGCGTTTTTGTCCACTAAACTTTTCCTTCAATAGACTATATGACGGTAACTTTTTTCGTGCTTTTCAACCTTTTTAAGTTTACAGGGAGTATTATTTCATTCGTGTTTTGTGTACTGCTAACGAAACTTAAATTTTCATCTAAAGCAACTTCAAACCCTAATTAGTTACGGGGAATACAAGTTGTGACCACTTTTCCCGCCATCTCTCCCTCGTTGTACATCGGCTACAGACATACGTCGACCAACGCATGCAGCGAGCAAAGGTACAACTGACTGGCTGAGGAAAATTCCCTCGTTGTACATCGCTACAGACATACGTCGACCAACGCATGCAGCGAGCAAAGGTACAACTGACTGGCTGAGGGAAAACCTCATGCATATTCAAAACCTACTTTCATATTCATATTCATCAACAACCATGTGACCGGAAAGACTTGTCCGACGTGTTTGCAAATAGACAGACCCGATTTGAACAGATTTGCATATCTTGATATTGTAGGGTTTACATTGAGTTTTTGAGTTCACACTTCTAGCTGTTTGATTTTTATAAGGGTACCCATCCAATTGAAAAGTCCCTGTTATCTAATTAATGAATCTTTGTTTATCAAAATATGTATTGCTTGACATTATTGATGTGAATACTACGGATATATCAATATTTTATTTCATTTTAATTGTATTTGCTTTTTTCATTGAGTATAGACCGTTACAAATCTGAATCGGCAATTTCCGAAAAAATAATTTAAATAGTGTCACATGATCGAAATTCACGTGTCCATAATGGACCAATTGTATACTGGGGGAATCTTATCGACCAATCAACAACTGGGGGATTCTTGTTCTCCTGAATCTTTCACGCACGGTATTCGTGAATTAACGTAAGTAGCTGAAAGCAAAACGAGAAATGATAAGATGTAAGCATTGCACAAATGTATAACATACAATACACTCCTTTCCATAATCAAATACGAAAAAAGTGGATCAAATTATATACGTATAAAATAAACTGAAATATGAAATGAACTTATAATATTAAATTGGCAAATACCAGTCGGTGCAGGACTTTAGTATTGACAGTCCGGTAGCATGCTTATTAATGGGAACATAAATTTTCCTATTAATGGGACATTTTGCTACATGAAAGCCGCCATTTTGTGATATTTTCCATGATCCTTTGCTATCCTAACATTAAAGCCTTATGCAATGTTACCTTTTTTAAATTTGAAATACGTGTGGGGAAAAATATCTTTGCTAGGGAAAACTTAAAATCTATGAAAATACCTTCATTACTGTCATGGCTACAACTTTTCCACTCCCATTTGTTGTGTTCGAAATATTAGATAAAATAGACAATAGAGCTAGGCTTTTGGGCGCGAAACGGCCATTTTAAAAAGTTTTTCAACACAATGATTTTTAATATTTCAAGTACACAAATTAGAAACTATGACATTTTATTACAACATCTGAACAATATGGCTGCAGACTTCAATATTCTCGTGTGTTATAAATGTTCCTATTAATAGGCATGCTTCCTGACTGATTAAGCTATAACATAAGTTATACATGTGCACGAAAGCACAGTGGCTCAGCATTCAACAGGTTTGAATCACGTCACTCTTCTTGGGATGTGTAATTGAATAAGACACTTTATTCCATTTGTTTAAATTATTATCCAAGTGTATACTATATGAGTACCGGCCACGGCTGTACGGGCATACTGTTGGGTACTTGGGGAGTAGACCTGCGATGGACTAGTGTCCGGTCTTTGACTCTCATCCATTTGTACCTTGAAAACCTGTGATAACTACCGGCATTATGGTACTTAACATAACATAACAAGATGACGGGCTAAGAAGGGTGAATCACCCCATAAAAAGCCCAAACTAAGATCATCACCACAATTTTTTTTTTAATGATAATAGATAAATCAAAGACGCTCACAGTTTGTAAAGAACTTATCAATGTTGTCTTTGAACTTGTGAACATAATTGGAGCTAATTACCATTCAGGCAAACCATTCCACTCGTTAACAACTCTTTAACGAAAAGCTAACACGCCAAATATCTACCCGTGAGAACTCTTTGGTCAAGTTCAAACATGCAAGAATTTACAGGAAGTCAAAGCATCACTACCAGAAAGGACTTTAAAAACCTGAATCATATCGCCACGTACTCGTCTCATCTCAAGCGTGGTCAAACCAAGAATTCGCAACCTAGATTCCTAAGAAAGATTCATTACTTCGGGAATAAGTCTAGTGGCTCTTCGCTGAACCTGCCCCAAAATGAACTTATCCTTGAACTTATACTTGGTTTGAAAGGAATTAGCAAATTGTCTATACGCGCAAACAGACGAAATCTATTAAAGTTACTTCATATTTTACCATGTCCTGCGCTCATCTTCCGTAGCTAAATACGCATTGCACAATTTATTGCAAATTTGATACTGAAGATAAACACATAACAAGCTTTGTGACGTCATTCCATCTACTGTTACATCTGAAGTAATGAGAATCGTAAGCTTTGAAAGCAGAAATTGATATCCATCCTTTTATTTTTTGTTGTTGTAATTTTATGAGATTTATGTGTTTCGTTGTAAACGATGAAAAAGTCACATGATCCAAGGAAAAGCGTTGGTACATCACCCAAGCGTTTAAAGCCAAATCAGGTTCAAAAAGCCAAATTAGGCTAAAAAGCCAAACTGTAATCAAGTCAATAGAATTCCAAAATTTGAAAAATATCGGCCACTAGCGTCTCCAGAGGCTTTTCTAGGAGACGGGTAAAATGTACTGAAAAGCAAAAAACTGTTATTCTGTAATATGCATATTACATATATGTGTATATTTGCATATTACTTCTGTAATATGCAAAATACCACGCGGTCTAAAAAAACTTTTTTTCTTCTCAAATTTGGCTTCTACAAAGCCAATATACCAACCCTGCCAAGTGGAAGAGTATGTATGCTGCATCTAATTTGCAACATATTTTGGTCGTATATTCACTTTCTTTATCATCAAAACTGCATCAAACTTCATTACAAGCTGGAAAAGATCGTTATCAAAAAGTATGTCAAAGGTGACCGTATGGCGTGATGATTATTTTCTTCGTTTTCCTTAATCATCGATAAAAATGAAATGTTTTGCAATAAAGAAATCGCTTTACAGTTTGGAATTTAATGCATCTTGCATGTAGGTGTTAATCACTACCACTTAGGGGATTTATGATAGACCGAGAAACTAGTGTTTTAACACTGTCGTGTAATTAAGCTACTAAGTGCACATTTAGATTTATCGTGTACTTTTCAGGGTCACCCAGGACCGAAATTAAGCACTATACGTCTAAGGGACAAGTATTCTCACGTGTGCATGAATCGGGTCAGAATGTCATGGTAATTCAAGGGAGGATCTACAATCTTCGTGTGTTTCGGTATGTTTGGAAAGTTGTTAAAGAATCGAGCAGAACTTGTGTAAAAAATACACCATACAGCTTGAATACTTTAAACGTCTGGGTTTTTTTCCTTCACGGGTATAGTTCTCACTCATACTGCTGTCCTTACCATGCCCAGGACGTACGCTTTCGCAGGATGACAATGAAGATGTTGTCTGTTCTCTCGACCACGTCATGGACGTTGACAGCCCATTTGGAATCCAAGTATTTACTTCACTGAGATATACTCTGCTCTATTTTAAACCTAGGCTAAATTTAGAATGCAGACTACCTCAACCTCTTGAAGAAAATTTCAACATCTGTAAAACGCTTCAAATATAGAAAATAATGCTTCGTGTCTTTTGTTTGGCAAATTAAAAGCATAGTCTCGATAGAGAAGAAATTTAAACATAAGAAAAACTTTGAAATTAAAAGGTTGAATACATAACATTTTGAGACAAACGAAAAGCCATAAAGTCTGCAAATTTGTAACAAAATCCTCGTCTTCCTTCATCTGTTCTAGTTTGTAGCAAATACATTCGGCTTAACAAAGATCACTGTCGTTGTTATTAATGTTGCTTACGTCTCAAAATCTAAATGTTCTTTTGATTTTTTTCCCTTCGATATCCACGAGGAAACATCTGTCGCTCTGCGCAAGCTTATGGCATGAAGTTTCATGTATTCTGGAAAATAGCTATCGATTGGGTTGATCGCATACACATTCGTCACCATATACAGCTGAAGGGTAAGCAGCCAAACAACTTAGATTTAATCAAATCAAGACTCTTCTACGGTACTCAAACCTATATTTGAGAAGTGCTGGTAGCTCAGTGGTTAAGGAGTCATGCTCGTCTACGAGAGGTACCGAGTTTGATTCCCGTCGTGAGCGCTCCGTTGTGTCCTTGAGCAAAACACTTTTCTCTACTTGCTTCAGTCTACTCAGCTGTAAAACGAGTACCAGCACTGCTGGGGAGTTAATCTGCGATGGACTGGCGTCCCGTCCAGGGGGGAGTCATGTACTCTCATCCGCTTGCACCATGCATGACCGGGCCCAATGAGCCTATAATGGATGGATTTAGCTTCTTTTTGTAGCAAACATTCAATGATGTTTTCTTTTCAGCTGGGGATACCATTGTTCGTACACTTTTTGTATTAAAAATGTGCATGAAATTGAAATAAACTTTTCCACACTTTCTTTATAACACAAGGTTTGTTTTTAATTTTCTTTTGTATATCAATCTTTATCTGACCCAAAATTGCTTCGTCAAGCCATTGCCAATATCTAAACAAATGATCGTCATTAATACATTATATCAAAATATATTCAGAAAAAAACAATTATTTTATTATAAATTGTTGTGTAAAAAACTTCAATATTTTGATGAAAATTGTTGTGTTTGTATGCTCTAAACTTATAATGTATATTTTTTTTAAACTCAAGAAACCGAGTCCCTGACAGCCTGAACTCGGCAAAAGGTAAAAATTTGTTTATCAAATATTTCAATTGTTTTTTTTTTCAAGATTGTGCAGGCTGGAATGTCGCAATATTGTGCAAGGATGTTGATGTCAACTTTAATTACCTCCATGATATAAATTGATACCTTTACCATACAAGGTGATACCTTCACCATACAAGTTGATACCTTCACCATATAAATTAATACCTTCACCATATAAATTGATACTTTTACCATATAAGGTGATACCCTCACCATATAAGTTGATACCTTCACCATATAAATTGATACCTTTACCATATAAGGTGATACCTTCACCATATAAGTTGATACCTTCACCATATAAATTGATACCTTCACCATATAAATTGATACTTTTACCATATAAGGTGATACCTTCACCATATAAGTTGATACCTTCACCATATAAATTGATACTTTTACCATATAAGTTGATACCTTCACCATATAAGTTGATACCTTCACCATACAAATTGATACATTCACCATATAAGTTGATACCCCCATCACATGTGGTCCTTTTGGCGTTCGATATAGGACGGGGCATAAGACTATTATCCATCCGATTGCTGATGTATATCAAAATATGTTCTTGCATATTGCTGACAGCTCTAAGAAGAGTTGTTTGATAATCTCTGTGTTTGTATTTTACGAATGCCGACTAATTGAAGGATTTATGCTGAAGAAGATGCTAGCCTGCTCTCTGGTGCCCGAGGTTACAGAGATGGAATACGCTCAAGTGTCATTTAATAATAGATAAGTGCTGTGCTTATTTTGAAATTAATCCAAAGCAAAATGTTGGGATAATATCCGATATACCTGAAGGCTCGTGTTTTGTTCGATAGGGCCATACTGTGCTGTCCTCAACTCTTTTACTCTGGCATGACATGTCTGTGGACGACTTATGCTAATAATTACATATCCAAGGAGCATTCTGAGTTCGCAGAACTGTAAGAAGTTTAATTTTAAAAAAAGTATAATCGGTTTTGAATTATGATTTTCATAATATGAAGCGGCTTTGACAGTTGCAGAATTTTTCCTGTGTGAAAAAGGCAGACAGCGCAACGCGTGTATGAAATAAAACTTCGTCTCGCAATCATAGTCAAATGTTTTAAAATAATCAATTTTTCAATTGAATTTTTATCAAATATTTTGATCATTAAAAAAATAATGTACATGCAAGGTTCGGCGGTAAGATTATTGTGCAAAACTGTTGATGTCAACTTCGATTAGACTGGCAGGAGCATACAACCATTATCCATCCGCTTGCTGATGTATATCAAACATATGTTCTTGCATATTGCTGACAGCTCGGAGTTGTTTTTGTTTTTTTTTTTATATGCTGAAGGAGATGTTGTCCTGCTCTCTGATGCCCGAGGTTACCAGGTTACAGAGATGTAATAAGTGTCACTCTTGGTAGATAAGTGCTGTCCATATCTCAAAATTAAACCTAAAGCAAAATGTTGGGATAGCAAAATCCGATATACCTGAAAGTTCGTGTTTTTGTTTGAAAGGGCCATTTTGTGCTGTTCTCAAGTCTTTTAGTATGAACTATCAGTGACTGCTTCTGTTAATAAATACATATTCAAAGAGTATTCTGAGTTTTGCGAATTCCAAGAATTTTAATTTTGAAAATATAGTGTAATCGGTTTTGAATTATGGCTGAACATAATATAATGCGGTTTGACAGTTACAAAATTTGTCATGTGTGAAAAGGCAGACAGCGCAACGTGTGTATGAAATGAAACTTGTCCATAATTGTCAGAATAGTTAAATATTTGTTTCCAATTGAATTTTTATCAAATATTTCAATCGTTTTTGGTTTCGATGCGATAGCATCAGGATCTTATGCGGTCATGATGGCGTGTGTGTGTAGGTATGTATGTATGTGTGTGTGTATGTATGTATGTATGTATGAGATCTGTGGGTATGTATGTATGTGCATGTGTGTGTGCGTATGTGCGCGTGCGTGTGTGCGTGCATGCATGCATGTATGTATGTAAACACGCTATCTCAAAAACTGTAAACTGGATTCACATCATATTTGGTACAAAGATAACCCATGGTCCGCAGATGTGCCCTATTGTTTTTGGTGGCAATGTCATGCATATTAATGAGTCTTAAAACGTGTCCATGTGGAGACTCATTTCAGGTCTCCACAAGGTAAACACCTATCGCATGGAATGTTAAGGCCTCCTGAATGATTATTTATATCATTTGAGATGTTTCCAAAGGGTATCTTTATGAAGACTTAACGGTGTATAAGTGTGTAAAATTTTAGATTTCTAAAATGTTGTGAAATTGAAGTACGCCCCCATTTGTATCAAGTTTCCACAAGGATAGAAGATTAACATGTGCAGTACAGTACATATTGCACAGCAGTTGTTCATGTAGCGTACTGCAATTGCAATGATATATATCTGGTGAGTTTTGACGCTTCATTTTCTTTTTGTTGAAGCTTATAGAAAGTCTCACACTGTACAATTGTAAGGGATTTTAATAAAAAGCAGCCAAGCTTACAAATCACAACATTAATTTTTAATGTATATGTGGAACAGTTGTTATGCTGTGAAATTTAACCTCCCCCCTCCCCCACCCCCAGTGTGCATCAATGGTCCTGACTGATGTGGTGACACAGTAGACTCAACGGACAATTTTTAATTTAATGGGCCTACACATTTTTTGCAGAAGGATAGTGTCTGACTGATAGACCTTATTAATATGTCTATAGTGTCTCCAGAAGGCTTGCTTAGTAAGGATAGTACCAAACGCATCAAATGTGTCCACTAGGAAAGTCTGCATAAGGTAGCAAATATGCGTATGTATGTATGTGTGTGTGCGTGCGTGCGTGCATGTAGGTAAACACGGTATCCTAAGAAACGATACACTGGATTCACATCATATTTGGTACACAGATAGCCCATGGTCCGCAGATGTGCCCTATTGTTTTTGGTGGCAATGTTTTACATATTAATGAGTAGGCCGGGCTTAATCTTAAAATCTTAAAAACGTGTTAATAGTACCAAAATGTTGAATTTGATTAATGTGCATAGTGGGCGGGGCTTAACATGATTTTGTTGAAAAGAGCTTGTCAACACAGTATCTCAAGAACGATACATGGGATTCAGTTCATATGTGGTGCACAGATAGCCCATGGTTCACAGATGTGCCCTATTGTTTTTGCGGCAATGTCATGCACATTAATGAGTAGGCGGGGCTTAATGTAAAAATGCTCATGATTTAATAACCGCATGTCCGTTTTGTTTCATATTTGGTGTGATTATGTTGTTAGCTACATAGTGTGTACATGTACATGGTACGCAAATGTTTAATGTTATTAATATACTTAGTGGGCGGGGCTTAATATCAGTTTGCTGAAATAAGCTTGTTAACACAGTATCTCAAGAACGATATATTGGATTCAGGTCATATGTGGTACACTGATTGCCCGTGGACCGCAGATGTGCTCTATGCTTTTTGGCGGTGATATCAAGCATATATTTATGTAGACGGGGCTTGAAGTTAAAATCTTTGAAATAATAATGTTGTTAGGAAGTTTATAGATGTTACTGGGGTTAAAATTGTTAAATAAATGTGAAATTCCATCCTTATGAGAACCGAGTTTTTTGGTTGTCATGGTTATTTTGAGCTCATTGTGTAATAACATTTATTATACAATAGTTCATAACTTTAAATCCTTTTTGCGCGTCGGAACTTCAAACCTTTGGTTTTTTGGTTTAAATACTGTGCATGCAGGGATCGGCTGTCAAAATGTGTGTGAAATTCATCATCTGTAATGTTCAGTTTTTAAAAATGAATTAAAGTGAAGTTTTGCGATTATATTTTTAACGAATGTATGCATGCATGATGAAGATACAAAGCTCTATTATAGATGTTACTTGTATATCATTAAATTTTAATATAATTTAAATAAAATTAAAAATTACACGGTTTTGCCGTATAATTGATCTTCCTTTCAAACGTGTTATCAAAAGTCTTATCAAAGATCCATACTTATTCAGTAGCACTCGCCAGCTGATATTAAATGACAAGGAAATGCCTCTATGTCAGTATGTTAAGCGAGTTGTGAGATAATTTCAAGTTATTTCATTTTATAATTTTTGATTAAAATACAATATTTAGATGAGGCTGAAATGGCGGTGTATTGTGTTTCCAGGTCAATGAACTGCTAGGGCATCCCAAGTCAACGTCTAGCGGAACCGAACTCGATTTGAACTCAGTGGGGAATGCCATACTTTTAAGCACCAATTGATTTCAAATATATAAACTGATACTTGAGCTAAACAGATGGCCAATATTAATAGCGCGAAAAAAAGAAGATGAAAGCCAGTGTTTCGTAAAGTGAAACAAAGACACAATCTATTATTGTAAATATGCATAAAAGGTGATGCATTGACTTATAACGGAAAACCATGTCGTAAACAATCAAATGTGTTTGAATACATTATACGATATAAACAAAATTAAATTTACAAGTGATTGAATTTTCGACAGTTTAAACCGACGTTAATAGTTCAACTTGTTTCAGCGAACCTTGTAAGACCATTGGGTTAGAACAAGAGGGAGAGAGGCCGCGTAAAAGATTCAATATCGGTTTCTCATTATTCTTATCCACATGCAGTGGCTGCGCTACGGTTGAGGGGCATGGGGGAATTTTCCCCCACGAGATTGCTTTGCCCCTCCACTTGCGCCCCTCTATCAGAAAAGTTTGTAAAGTTACATATTTTGGCTGATTGATAGACTTTTGTCCCCCCTCCCCATGATGAGACCAATTATCCCCTCTCTTGCTCCCCCATGACCAAAATCTTGGTACCGCCACTGTCCACATGTAGCTTTCGGATGTAAAGTAAAGGGCCTATTAATTTCACTTCCACGCAGAAAGGTCGTGCTTTGGTCATTATAAATTACTGGAGTCAAGAACCCTTTTTGTGTTTTTTGTCTGTGCATAATAAGAACGACAAGGTCGCTCAAAAGCATGCTCTGTCAGTAAGGGGCAAACATAAACAACGTAAGGGGTCCATCTGGGCTCCTCTGCGGACTCTGGACCAAGAAATCGGTGACAAAGAAAAAGTGACGTTTACTGAAATGAAAAACAATTAACAACGAAACACATCTACCTTTGGAAGGTAAGCAGGTAAGTGTTGTTAGTGGTATATATGCGCTTACTTTGGAAAATGACAATTCTTGATCCTGGTGTAAGAAAAAGTGTGGTTACTGTGGGAAACTACACGTACTTCTGTATGCTGGTGTTAGAAAAACTGTGGCTACTGTGGGAAACTACACGTACTTCTGTATGCTGGTGTTAGAAAAACTGTGGTGACTGTGGGAAACTACACGTACTTCTGTATGCTGGTGTTAGAAAAACTGTGGTTACTGTGGGAAACTACACGTACTTTTGTATGCTGGTGTTAGAAAAACTGGGAAACTAAACGTACTTCTGTATGCTGGTGTTAGAAAAACTGTGGCTACTTTTGGAAACTACACTTGTAGTTTATGGAGTCAAAACAAACTGAGGTTACTGTGGGAAACTACACTTCTGGATGTTGGTGTCAGAAAAACTGTGCTTACTTGGAGAATCTACATTTCTGGATGCTAGCTGGTGTCAGAAAAACTGTGATTACTTGAGGGAAAATACACTTCTAGATCAGGTGTAGGGAAAATAGGAAAGTCTCGGCACCTCAGCATCATTGTAAGATAGAGAAGAAAGATAGTAACACGTGTATTTAAAGCCACTGATGTTTATTGAGCGGTAGAATGATAGAGCTTCGACCGTTATATATACTACGGCTGTACAATAAGAATATACTACACTGCTACAACAAAATATGTCACTGCGCTACGACCACCAGCTACTAACTATATGATCTCCAAGTAACTGACTTTAACCCGCCATCTGAAATCAACGTGGCACACCATCTATTTTGTAAGTGTAAAACGATACATAAACTAAACAGGTGTTATAATAAGGCGCTGGAAACCAAAAGAAGAAGATTGCCTTCAGATTTATGGACAGTAACTTAATCACAATATGTCTATTTACATTTCCTTAACACTGATGTAGAAAAAAATGTAGTTACTTTGGGAATCTATTCATCTGGATCCTGGGGTCAGAAAAAATGTGGTTATTTTGGGAAATTATCCTTCTGGTTCCTGGGGTCAGAAAATGTGATTACTTTCGGAACCTTCTGGATCCTGGTGTCAGTAAAAAAAAATTGGTTATCTTGGGAAACCACGTATGGGTGCTGTTGTCAGAAAAAGATACGTTTTGGATGCTGGTTTACTATGGTAATGAATTTACGTGCTTGAGAAAACATGATACTCAAAATCTCATTGCATAAAACGCAACACTTGTGGATCCTGGTTGCAGAAGAAACTGGGTACTTTGGAAAACTACACTACTGGATCCTGGTGTCAGAAAAAAACTGGTTACTTTGAGAAACTGCACCTCTGAATGCTACTGTCAGAGAAACTGGTTACTTTGGGAAATTGCACTTCTGGATGCTACTGTAAAAAAACTGGTTACTTTGGGAAACTGCACCTCTGGATGCTACTGTCAGAAAAAAAAAACTGGTTACTTTGGGAAACTGCACTTCTAGATACTACTGTCAGAAAAACTGGTTACTTTGGGAAATTGCACTTCTGAATGCTATGTCAGAAAAGCATGTGTTACTTTGGGAAACTGCACTTCTGGATGTTACTTTCAGAAAAACTGGTTACTTTGAGAAACTGCACTTCTGGATGCTACTGTCAGAGAAACTGGTTACTTTGGGAAATTGCACTTCTGAATGCTATGTCAGAAAAGCATGTGTGACTTTGGGAAGCTGTACTTCTGGATGCTATTGTAAAAAAAAAACTGGTTACTTTAAGAAACTGCACCTCTGGATGCTACTGTCAGAGAAACTGGTTACTTTGGGAAATTGCACTTCTGAATGCTATGTCAGAAAAGCATGTGTGACTTTGGGAAACTGTACTTCTGGATGCTATTGTAAAAAAAAAACTGGTTACTTTAAGAAACTGCACCTCTGGATGCTACTGTCAGAAAAACTGGTTACTTTGAAAAATTGCACTTCTAAATGCTATGTCAGAAAAGCATGTGTTACTTTGAGAAACTACACCTCTGGATGCTACTGTCAGAAAAACTGGTTACTTTGAGAAACTGCACTTCTGAATGCTATGTCAGAAAAGCATGTGTTACTTTGGTAATCACTTCTAGACGCTAGTGTCCAAAAAATGTTTGGTTTCTTTGGGAAAGAGAGCAACAAATTTACATGTTTGAGAAGATTCTGATGCTCGAAATCTCTTTGCATTACAGTTGCTCAATGAGATGTGCATTAAAGTTGTTAGTAGGTACATCCGAAAGACAAATCCCATTCAGAATTGAAATCTGATTGTGAATTTTAAGAAGATTGTATCATTTGCATCTATGAATGGTTTAAAACAAAATAAGTTTCTCTCCCACCTCTTTTGTCTGAAAAATATTCGAAAAATCAATTTAAAAATTAAAGTAAATTGTGCCCCGCTTTATTTATTCATGTAAACATAATGACAAAAATACTTCAAGTCGATTACACACGCATTTCCACTTCTATGCTTTTAATGTTTTTTTGCAACTATTTAACGGAAGTCCTAAATCATTCTGGAGTGTGCAAATTAGTCACCCGATATTTTCTAGAAACATTCGGAAGTTTTCCCTAATGCCATGTATTGATCTACACTTCATACAGACGAAGATTTATAATACATCAAAAAAGTTATAAGAATGTCAAAGAAAGAAACTTCTTTTATGAAACAAAATACATTTATTTCAGGAAAGAACTCAATCATAAAAGCACGATGTTTATAAATTTTCTATATTAATTTTTTCCTCATATTTTCCACATGTCATCAAAAGTTTAGAATAACAGGATCTAGTTCTTTTAACGTATGGATTTCAAACATTAAGTGCTTTTCAATTAACAATTATAAACCACATCTATCTGGCAATCAGTAAATGACCGTTTTCTTAATATGCATCACCAATTTCTGTGAGCACCTTATAGCATTATTGCCGATGAATCTTACATCACGCTCTGTTAGCGCTGACATTCTGAATGCAGTATTTGTTCGTCTGCTCTCTCGACAGCTCGAAGACATTTTTATGCACAAACTGATCCAAACGATTATTATTAAAGAGATTATTTACAGTCAGCAGCTTCTAAGACGGTTTCTTAAAATTAATTTAGGCCTAGTAAAGAAGATTATATCAGGGGAGCAATTTCGATTTCAAACAGAAGTCGTTCAAAACAATTAAGATCAAAAAAAGACGCCTGGATGATTGAAAAGAAAATGAAAATCGGTAATTCTTATATCAGTATAAAACGTTTTTCTACGCGCAATGCGCACTCGAAAGCGTTTTACAATATTAACTTTGGAGGCTCAAAGCTGCCGTCAATATACGGCGCACAAGCACCTTGCTCCAATCTCAAGTTATGCTGACCACCAAGCGAGAAGGCAGCAAGTTCCATTTATAAAGTCTTTGGTATATGACCCGGTCGGGAAACGAACCAAGGACCAGTCCGGCCCATAATCTGTTTTATTGATTTTCTCAAAAAGGCGACCGTGAATATCAAAAAGCGGCGACAAAAAGTTTTGAATACCTATTTACTATCCGTCTCTTAATTTCAAGTTATCCATTGAAATTTTGGACATTTCGGAGCGGAAAATGAGAAACCCCATATGTTAAGTGTGGGCTAGTCAAATGTGTAGGCTCATGCGATGACGTAATACATAAAAGTACCCAATTTTTTGGGTATTTCAAAGTGTCCACGTTTTTTGGGTTGCTCTCGAACTGACAACCTACCCGCTGATAAGTGGGTGCTCTTAACTATATTATAATGACATAGTTTTATCTTTTTTTGTGCATATCTAAGAAACATGAAAAAAAAAACATCGTTACCAATAAAGTAATTGCGCACAGGTCTTCCATTTTGTTAAAATATTATATCCTAGAAAGAGAAAAGAGAAGGTCAATGCAACCCGCTCATCATGTTTGGATTAATTTAACATACAATTTGTATTCCTGACCTCCATATCACAGACTGAGAGAATTGTCAAATTCTTAACGCAGACAGTCAAACAGACTCTAGCCGAACGTGAGAACTTCGACAATCAACTGCTATACTTTATGCTGATAGGAGAATTTCCCCCCTTCGTGACCCAATCAATGAACTGCCGTTGTTAAAGGAAAATTAGGAAACAACAATGCGCGCAAATTTCAGCCACGTTAAATTAGTTTTCTGGAAATTGCCGATGCGGCAGATATAAAAAGCTGCATAGAGCTTTTCAAACCAAGTTTAGCCGAACGTGATTTCTTCCGTACTTCGACCAATCAAATGCTGGGGGAACTTTTCCTTTGTTTCCTAACCAATCAGGTGCAGCTTTGAGGAAAAAATTGTTACCAGCAATACGCGCGTATTTCCTTCATGTATAACGCATGTATGATGAAAACAGTGCGTCTCATACCGTGCGTGAATTGTGCAGACGGCCAAGATTCTTCCAGTATTTTATTGGTCAATAAGATTTTACGATTGGTCCATATCGACACGTGAATCTTGGCCATGTGACATTATTCAAATTACTTATCGGGAAATTGCCGATTCAGTATTTCCTAAATGTACAACGCACGTATGACGTGCCAAGATTTTATTGCAGACGGCCAAGATTCTTCCAGCATTTTATTGGTCAATAAGATTCCTCCAGTATACAATTGGTCCATATTGACACGTGAATCTTGGCCATGTGACATTATTTGAATTAGTTATCCGGAAATTGCCGATTCAGAATTAAAAGTTATATAGTGAGCCGCAAACTGCTATATTTCTTTTATCTCTCTTCTTTTGACTTGTACTCATCTGCGCTTTTTGTTTACGTTTTTAGTTACATGTGTCAGAACATATCGACCCTGGAAAACCGTCCAGATCCGTTCCACAAAGCAAAGCACAGTTAAAGTAAAATGTGAAAGTTTTTTAACCAGAGAATATACCTTGCGTTCTTTTGCGGCCAATGATAAGCTGGATATACACTTGAAATTTCTAGTACGTTTGAAAAACATCTAAGGATTAAGATAAATTGCATAATAGAAATTGAAGCATCAAGTGATATCGACCATTTACATTTTTCACCATTTTGTGTAATGCTGTTTAGAGTAAACCTTTAGGCATAAAGTGTAAGCAGGGAAAGCAATGGATATCTTGCCAAATTTAAAGCAAAAAATGACTGTCCTTGGCCACACGTATGGAGTTAAAAATAAAGTATTAATATCGAGGATGGTGGATATATGTGATCCGTATAGAGATGTTTTCTATTACCAATTGATACCTCAAACTGGCAAATTTAACGAAATGAAACTGTTTGCATTCATGCAACGTTAGTTCATGGAGGTAAGTGGTACCTCCATAGTTAGTTTGAAGCTCCCCAAATGCATTATTGAAGCACACATCAAATCCATGGATTAAATTAGCATGAAAAACAATATACCCAACTGAATAACCTTTAATTTTACATTGCGTAATTGACATATACAGTTTCAGAAGCATGCTCGTTGTATAACACCAATTAGACGAAAATATAGGACTGCATCACGGACGCAGCATTAAATTACTCGAGATCTCCAACGTTTGAAAAAGAAACCTAAAAAAAAAAAAAAAAATGTGTATGTGAACAAAATGAATCTCTCCCGCTTTCTTTGATTAAAAATAACCGTAGAAATTTATCTTTCCCGCTTTCTTTTATTAAAACTAACCATGAATATGAAAACTACGTTTTTTTAAATGCTAAGCAAGGTAAATCAAAAATAATGTGAATAATAAACCTTCAATGGACCTCCAGTTCTCGTTTTCAGTTACGGCGATGTGGGGCGAGGACCGCGGTATTGTGGATAAGGAGAATACTTAACTGTTGAACAAAATACAATTGACGTTCAATAAGATCATAGAATTTCCTTTTGAAAATATTTACCTTATTATTATTATGGTTTCGATTATACAACAAATCTGTCAAAAAGAAATGTCGGTCGCAGCAGGATGTTTATAACTGACTGACTGATTTAGAGATATATCCAAACAAGTGACAGAAAATAGTTAATCAGTAAAGCATATCTTTAATTATAAAGGTGCATTTAACCTTAAACAATGTTTAATTATTTACCAGCTTATCAAAAGTACATAATAAATTTCAAATTGAAATTTTTGTTCTGGCAGCATGCGATCTTCCAAAAATGCCAGAATGTTAAGGTAATATTGAAAGCAATCGAAAGAATTAATATAGCAACAGACATAACAAGCACAGCTGGATTACGGTTTGTGTTAGCATTTCTACTGACCGCCATCGTTCACACAATATGCAAAAATCATACTCACACACTATACTATAAACCCTTTTCAAATCTAAATTGGCAATTTCTGGATAACTAATTTAAATAATGTTACATGACCGAAATTCACGTGTCCATAATGGACCAATGGTATACTGGAGGAATCTTATTGACCAATAAAATACTGTAGGAATCTTTGCCGTCTGCATAATTCACGCACGGTATGGACCAAGCGTATGAAAAAAATGTTTTCAAGCGCACGAATCATGCGTGCGTTATACAAAAAGGAAATACGCGCGCGTATTGCTGCTTACATTTTTTCTCAAACCTGCACCTGATTGGTTGGGAAACAAAGGAAAAATTCCCCCAGCTTTTGATTGGTCAAGTACTGAACTTGGTTTGAATAGGTATATAGTCACAGTTTTCAAAAGTGCATTAAACTTACGTAGAATGAATATGTATCATCAAATTTGGCTGAGACTAGACCCCAACTTTAAAAAGTATCATTCAGCCAAAATGCGAAAAATAATTTTGGGTTATATTAGTTATTTACTTAATCTTAAAGTGAACACCATTTTGGCCCATGTGATGATGTATTTTATTCAGTTACTTTGCAATGACTCAAGAAATATCTCTGCTTTTTTTTATTTTTCAGAATTACGTAGGCTGGTCAATTGTTACGGACCAATAATAGAAAAGTAACAGAAAAATGCCAAAAGATAAAATCAAGATCAGTGGCTTTTTTCAAAATTGTGAAGTTCCTTCTTATAAAATTACTAATTCTTAACATAATGAAACCTAACTCTATATCTTAACCTGACATTGTGATAGTGAAGATGATGCGCTGTCTGTCTGGTCTGTCTGTGGGCGACGATTCGCTAGTACGACTCCAATACATATAATCCCGTTCCGCGAAGACTTCTGTAAAAACATTGATCAATGCAATGATTTCTCTCAAATTATTAAGTCCGGTTATGAGCTCATTAAAATAACAGCTGTAAGATTCACTTTTTATGATATATATCGGCAAGCAGTTTAAGACAAATATTTCTCTGATATTTTATTCTTCAAGCAGAAGTCAATAAAAATTCAAGTTGAATTTAATAAATATCCCACACTAAATAAATGAAGGCAGGCAATTTTCGATGTAAGACAATAAGACACAGTTAATTGTAAATTGATCAAACTTCGAAAATATTCTTGAAAACAGTCTCTTACATAGACCAAGGAGAAATAGTTAAACAAGTGCAAGTTTAGTACTTGGGATACACATTAACATCAGATAGTCGATAACGAAATTAGAAAACGCATTGCAATTGCCAAAGACATGTTTACAAAAATAAATTCAATTCTGAAGAATAGAAATATTGGAATGGACACGAAAGTCCGTGTCTTGAAGGCATACAGTATGTATGGTTTACTCTTTTCTATGGCTGTGAATGTTGGACAATTACCAGTGACAGCAAGAAAAGTTTAGAAGCTATGGAAATGTGGTTCATTAGCAGATTAGGAGAATGTTGAAAATATCTTGGACAAAAAGGAAAACAAATTATGATGTCCTGATAGCTTCAGGCATGGACAGGTCCTAACTCAATGCCATCAGAAGGAGACAGATATAATTTTTCTGGCATCTTTATTGGAAGGGTGGGTTGGAACAGCTTGCAGTATGTGGGATAAATGAGGGCAAAAGCAGCAGAGGAAGGCAGTGAGTCAAAAGTGTCCAAAGTTTAAACAACTGGGTCACCAAAAACAACTTAAGTAACAATACGTTTATGCGATTAGCTCTAAACAGAATTAGTGACTGGAGGGCCATGATCGCCAGTGTTTGTTCAAGACTTGGTACCTAGATACATACATATATATATATATACATATGTATATATATACATGTAGACTTCGAGTACGTTCTATTTTAGAAATAGGCGTAGCAGGACGTAGTTCTTTGATTAATGTTTTATTTGTAGAAATAATGTCACATATGTTTCAAATTGAAAGATTGCGTCAGCAGGCAGTATTAGTAATGTATGAGATCATCGTGGCATTTCCCCTAGAACTGCGCCACTCAATTATTGAATTATAGTGTTATTGCGCAATAGTCGTCTTCCTCTGGAATGCTGTTGCTATGTTGTAAAAGGTCGTATGTAACACAATACATTAACTCGTATCCGGACCTACAAGTTTCCCAAATACTCTGTAATCAGGTAATTACAAACTTTAAAGGAAGATCACACATATATTATTCCTTAATGAAAGATCACTTCATTTCATGTTTCCCAAATACTCTGTAATCAAGGTAATTAGCATAAACATGTATATACATAGGCAGCGATCCCGCGGGGACGGGGCACATGTTTCCTCAATAATTTTGTTAGGGGAACGAATATCATAATTAAAAATTGAAGCCTGGTATAAAACCTATATGGCTGGCTACACACTGTATCGGTCCTACCCCCTCCTCTTTTCCATGCTAAAAGAAAAGCGCTGCCACCACTGTGTATATATTAGATTACAGGAACAAATTTCAACTTTAGGTGAGCTATGACATTGATTTCAAATCACCTAAATTTTTAGAAAAGTTTGAAAAATAAAAATAAGTTTATAGTATGTATGTTGGAAAGTCGGCCACTAATTGCAAAATCTTATATCTTATAAATGTCTGGGTGACATTTTACAAAATCAATTTTGCGAAAATGACAAAAAAAATCTTCCATTTTTCTTAAATATCATTTCAATTTAAGTTTGGATGAACAATATGCATTTCATGAAGATGACTAACGACAAAATAGTAAACGTTACGTGATTTTTAATCAAATTTGATAATTGGACATGAAATAGTAATAGCGCTATATGAGTATTCTTTCAATAACAAAACAGTCATGCCAAAACAGCATGCCAATTAATAGGAACATTTATAACACACAAGAATATTAAAGTCATGCAGCCATATTCTTCAGATGTTACGATAAAATGTCATAGTTTCTAATTTATGTACTTGAAATATAATTTATGTACTTGAAATATTGAAAACATTATGTTGAAGAAATGTTTTTTGTTTTTTTTAATGGCTGTTTCGCGCCTAAAAGTCTAGCTGTATTGTTTATTTTTTCCCCTAATATTTCAAAAACGGCGTGGTGACCATATCAAATGTGAGTGGAAAAGTTGTAGCCATGACAATAATAAAGGTATTTTCATGAGTTTTAATTTTCCCTTAGCAAAGATATTTTTCCAGACGTATTTCAAATAACTTTGCATAAGGCTTTAACGTTAGGATAGCAAAGGATTATGGAAAATATCACAAAATGGCGGCTTCCATGTAGCAAAATGTCCCATTTCTAGGAACATTTGTGTTCCCACAGTCCGGTTCGTACCCCCAAATGGGAAAACAATTTTGTTCTCCCGATCGAGGATCCTTTACAGAGTATCCAACAATGCATCTATCCAAATTCAAAGTTTGTATAAGAATAGCATAGGAATCAGACACAATTCAAGTGCGGGGAACCCAACAATTGTGAAGGGTTCAAATTTTTCTTTACGATTTAAATTAATGGCATATGAATTATCTTTTTACCGTGCGCTTTTAAAATTCACTGTGCTGTTTTCATGAGTTTTGAACAAAATTGACGAATTCTTTTACAAGGTTTTTTTGAAATTATGAAAATTATGAAAAATAACTTGGGAGTTTGTGAAAATTATTTAGCAATAACTGCGTGATAGTAACAAAGTTTGTTTTACTTTCGCGAAATTGAACATGAACAAAGCAAACTTTGTTACAAACCTTCAAACCTTCGACGAAACGACTGATAAGCGTCTATGACTGAAAATTCACAATTAAAATGGCGGCTTCCATATATCACTGTAAGCTCAGTGCGCATACTTGAGTCTCTCGATTGGGGGACTTATTGAGTCCTCCGATCGGCGGAGTCCCTACTGTGGTGTAATCGACCACGAGGCCCTGGGTTCAAGCCTGGGTTGGGTAGACACGCCAGTGCACCACAACTGGTTACCAAAGGCCGTGGACATTGACTTGGTTGTCGAACTGTTAGTACCTGTGTTCTCGTCCGGGTCGTATTAAGGGTTTCATGCATGAATACGCGGGGACGACCCCGTCATTGTAATTGTGTGTTCACTCCGAACTGTTAAAGGCATATAACACAAAAAATTCTGCAGTTTTTGTACAGTTGTATGAACCTCGTTTACATAAGATTCTAAATCTAAAATATGGAAACGTTTATTATTATTGAGACACACTTTTTACAAGAACATGCTTTGTCATCTGCTCATGTACCTCACACTCTAAAGAAAGAAAAAAAAGTTTCTTTTTTAAAAGAATACATAAAAATAAAATACTGGATCTGCAAGTATGTCATCACCGGGTACAACCGGTCACTGGTCAGTTTTCCACAAACTGGGGAAACCTCAGAAATGCAATAACTCCTGAATGATATGATTTTTGACCAATTTGTTTGTTTTCGAATCCTCTATCACAGACATGAAAATGAAAATTCACAGGAATATTCCTTAAATTTGGTAAATGTAAATTCTGATTGATTATTGTCTAAGAATTGTTTGTTCTTTAATCACTTAATCTTTATGTCGAAATGATTTTTGGAACATCTTTTTCTCAAAAAAGTGTTAGGCAATGCATTAATCATCAATATATTCTGTAATTTAGTCATGATAAGCACAAGAAATTTCCATTTTATTTCTTAATTTCCATTTCCGTTTATTTCCAATCACTTCATTAAATAGTGGTTAAGCACGTTCATCTTATATGAACGAGAGCATTAAAAGAAACCAAATGGTGAAGAAAGCATTTAAAAATTTTATTCCGAAGTTTGAAGCTACGGTCTGATACATGTATAAAAATGACTGGTGTAGAAAGTCTACTGTGGAGGTTGGTGCCCTCATCCTCTCATTCTTAACAATTATTCATGTATTTTAAAGAAAATTGATTTTTTTATCATTTGAATAAATTGTTCTCAAACTTTCTTCAGGTGGTAAATTATAATTACTTACAAGGTTCTGTTTTAGTTCTTTCCTGACAAATCTAACAATTTTTAAGCCACAATATCGCAGGACAATATATGATAGAATATAGACTGAAGAATCTGAGGTTGTGACGTCACAACAAGTCTGATTTCAGTTGTTTCTACACAAATGATACCAAATTTTAAACTTAAATATTTCCTTAACGGAATACGATTTTTGAATGCTTCCTTCACCATTTTGTTTCCTTTTAAGTCCTTGCTTATATGAGATTGACATGCTTCACCCCTGAACTAAGCCTTTAATGACGAAAGGTATATGACACACGTTTCATTATTGACGTCTTATTTGATGAAGTATGATGTATCGGAAAAATGATAAACAAGACAATTACTTGGTTTCGTAGCAATGTATATATCAAATTACATACACTAGCAACAGTATTAAATGAGAGAGGACGTTTCGTCAAAACAAAACAGCATTGCAAATTATTTGTAAGCAGCTTTTGCACTAGTTATACTTAATAACAAATACAAAAAATATCATATGTACTAAAACATAACATAAATAAAATGTCTATGAAACACATGTTTAGAAATTTGATAACTTTAATGCTAAATTATTTGGTATTTCATTAGAAAGACTTAATATTTCATCAACAAACGTAAAAGCATCGTGTGTATTAGATTACGTGGATGTTAAGTATACCGTGATGCTTGATCCAGTCATATAATCCTCTCATGCTGGGTATAAGTTTAATAAGAGATATTGCTTAATTCGTATCGATGATAATCATACGATGCATAAGAAAAACACATCACAAAGGGGTAAAATGTTTAAAAAAATCTTTATCAGTCCAGTTTGTACCCCCAATAGGGAGAACAGTTTTATTCTCCCGATCGGAGGATTCTTTAGAGAAGTATCCCACAATGCATCTATCCAAATTCAAAGTTTGTATAGGAATAACATAAGAATCAGACATATTACGATCGCGGGAAACTCAACCACTGAAGGGTTCAAATAAATTTTTCTTCACGATTTGAAATAATGGCATATGAATTATCTTTTCACCGTGCGCTTTAAAATTCACCCTGCGGTTTTCGAGAAATTTGAAGAAAAGTGATGAATTTTAATTATTTGTTACCGTTAGGAAGTCGCGCTTTAATAAGGTTTTCTGAAATTATGAGAAATAACTTGGGGATTTGTGAAAATTAGTTAGCAATAACTGCGTGATAGTAACGAAGTTGTTTGACTTTCGCGAAATTGGACATGAACAAAGAAACCTTTGTTGCAAACTTTTAATGAACAACTGATAAGCGTCTATGACTGAAACTTCACAATCAAAATTGGCGGCTTCCATATATCACTGTAAGCTCAGTGCGCATACTTGAGTCTCCCGATCGGGGACTTATTGTGTCCCCCGTTCGGCGGTACGAACTGTTTGTGTTCAAATATTTATTGTGTCTTCTTTTCGTTGAACTATTCTATTATTCACGGATGGGAGTGGGGTGGTATGGCTAGGGTGGAGTGGGATGGTTAGGATGGGTGTTAGGGTTTGTGTTCTTTGTTTCTTCTAAATTATATATTATTGTGTCCCCCTTTCTGTTAACTTATCTATTATACACGGATAGGAGTGGGGTGGTATGGGTGGGGTGGGATGGGTGGGGTGGGATGGTTGGTATAGGGGTCAGTGTTTGGGTTCTTTTTTTTCTCTCCTTCGTATTTTCTTTTTTCTCTATTGTTGTATAGAGACATGCATGTATATAGTTATAGTAAATTTAGTATTATCTAGATATTAAGAGGCAGTGCTCTACTCATTAAACCGTTAAGGTTTTTTTAGAGCACTTCCTTTCACCGTTTCGTATTGTTATGTATTTTCCTATTATTATAATGTTATTAGGAATTAGGAATGTTGTGATGAAACAAATGAATAAATGAAATGAAATGAAATCTACCAGTATCCAATGACGTTTAGAATTAATATATGACTCTAGCTATATTGTTTCTTTTAAATCAATATTAATTTAGATAATGCCACATGGCTGAAAATGTACGTGTCCATAATGAGCGAATGGTTTACTGGCAGACTGGGGAAATCTTATCGACCGACCAAATACTGGGGGATTATTGGCCATCTACACAATTAACCTTTCCAGGTTTCCAAATAGGCCACGCCCACCATAGCAACGCGATGATTATGTGGAGCAAACAAACCTCAAATCCGCAATCGTGCATTACCAATGAGTTGACATTTAGATGTTCGCGAGGCCTGCCGCTAGCTTGGATTCATTTACGGCACTTCTCCGGATTTTTAGAGTTTTTAGCAAATAGGATGAACAAAATTCAGTTTGCTAGCTGTTCTGGGTAACAGCAATCGAATTTACAAAGCTCGCAGCGGATCCGTAAGAGCAATTTTTGTTCACCATTTTGCTGTCACTTAGTCTGTGTGTGCAGAAATTTGTTTTGTACAGTAAATTGCATTGACTACAGAAGTGCGCGCCGTTAGCTAGCTGTTCTGTACCAGTACCGCGTAGGTTGTTTGCCCCACTTAGTTACGCAGATTTTGTTGCTAGGCAAATTCGTGCGGTGATTGCTTAAAACAAGCTGTCAATCATAAAACCCAGAAAGATTAATTTACACCCAGTATGGGACCAAGGCTATAAAAACAATGCTTTCAAACGCTCTTCAAACGTGCGTTACACATGAAGGTCATACGCGCGCGCATTGTTGTTTACTAATTTTCCTCCAGCAACTGCAGTTCATTGGTTGAGAAACCAAACAGAATATTCTCCTAAGCAGTTGATTGGTCGAAGTACTGAAAAAAATCATCTTACTATTTACTTGGTTAGAAATGTGACCTGGGGTCATCAGACCGCATAGCAATCGTGCGCATTGGAGTGAAGACAATGCGATCAGCTGTTTTTGTTTACATGCCATACGTATACCGCACGCAGTAAACGCATACGGACTTGCCCACGTGTATCGTGCAAAGGTTTATTTTCACACCAGCAAATGATGTCATCTCCCGGATGTGACTTGGCACCAACCAAGTGAATATATCTGATTTTGCTCACAGAACGTACCTGAAAACATTTGGAAATTATCTATTTCACTAATTTCCCTTTTTCAATTTATGGTTTCAACCAATTTTTGCTGTATGAATCGGCTATTTTACAATAATTGTTAAATTAGTTCAGTGGCCAAACAAATATATGGAAGAGGATTTCAAAAGAAACAAAATGGTGAAGAAAGCATTCAAATATCTAATTCCGTTAAGGAGATATTTAAGCTTAATATTTGGTATCATTTGTGTAGAAACGACTGAAATCAGACTAGTTGTGAATTCAGTGTTTTGTATATGGTGTATTATAGCTCTCTTTGACATGAATTTTGACTTGTATAATACACCTTCTTACTATGCGTTGTGACATACTTTTTTTCCCTTGAAATGTCAATTTTGCGAGAGCTTCCGCCGGGCTTCGCCTTTGGTGTCACCTCAACTACACCACTAAATATCGTGTTGCTTTAATTTATTCCCCCCCCCCCCCTTCTCCCCCTCCCCTATCCTTACCAGTATGGAAATCCTGGTTACGCCACTAGTTGTGATGTCATAGCCTCAGATTCCTCAGTCTTTATGTATTCTATCATATTTTGTCTTGCGATTCTGTGGCTTAAAAATCATGGGATATGACAACAAAAGATGTAAAGCTGAATCTAAGAAGGGTATTTATAATACACCACCTGAAGAAAGTTTGAGGATAAATAATTTAAATAGTGAAAAAAAAAAAAAACTTTCTATAAAATACAAAAAGACTGAGAAATCTTAGGCTGTGACGTTGATAATAAAAATTGTTCAAATGCAGACATATCCAGAATGAAAAAAGGTTTCATGATTTTGTTAAAATAATCTAGCCATTATATCCCTACTTTCTTGTCATTTCTTGAAAATGTATCTATTTATTACAAACCTGCAAACAGTTAATCTTTTTTTCAGTTCCGATCCATGTTAAATTTTCGATAACGATCTTAAGTTTATCTGCACCGTAAAAGTATATATGGGAAAAAATGCATTATGGTAATATTTTGTAATGGCGGCCCCCATAACGTTAAAATGTTGATTCTAGTCTTTTTGATCAATGTTTCTACATCATTGATAAGATCGTTGCTTTGAACAATATTTTTTTGGATAAATCAAGGTTTTCTTACATAGAAAGAAAACTCTTCTTATTTATTTATTTTAGGTCTGTAACAGAAAACACAAACAGTCCGGTTCGTACCCCGATCAGGAGAACAGTTTTGTTCCTCCGATTGAGGGATCCTTTACAGAAGTATCCCACAATGCATCTATCCAAATTCATTTTTTTCTTTTATAGGAATAACATAAGAATCAGACACATTTCGAGCGCGGGAAACTCAACCACTGCGAAGGGTTTGAATCTTTTTTAGAAAATCTTGTTTAAACGCGATTGCCTAACACATAATACGAAGTCACCACTTTTCTTAAAATTTCTTCAAAAGCGCTTGGTGAATTCTAAAAGCGCACGACTTTATTATCTGATAACGAGTAGCAAATAGACGTAATTGAAAATAATCGGGATATACGCAGTGGTTGAAATAGATCAGGGCCAGAAGATACAAAAATCATTCATTAACATTCGTATCAGCTCAAGCATGCTTGATTTATTACCTTATTACATTTATCTTTAGGAAGAAACCGTAACTAAAAAATTGAACCGCTGTTGGAATTTAGATAAGGTCTCTAAATGTAGCTTGTTTTTGGCATTGTGAAACAGTGAATCTGAACTTTGCTTTCATTTCAATAAAATAAATATTACTAACAATCTATTCAAAACATTATGTTGTCTCTTCTCGGATACACCATATAGTCTTTTTTCCGATATAAACAAACCATTGAACAAAAAACAAAAGGTTAGACCAAAGAGCTTCTACACAGCTCTTTGGTTAGACAGAACGCTAACAGCGCTGTTCATAGCAGGCAACAACATATTGATAGTGTCCCTGGGCATGAAATTGTATCGTTTGTTGCAATCCAATTCAAACAAAAATGCTTTCCGAAATGGTTGTATGTTTTTCATAATTGATTTAAATTAGGGAGATTGTGGCCAGAAATATATAAACATTTACCAAAAAATAATAATTTAATGATTTCAAAGACATGTGCATGCTACATGCGATGTGTTCTCCTTTCCAAAACATATTTCTAGCTAGATGGTAATACAAAATTATATACGCCTTGAAATAAATATAAAATAATTTTACAAATAACTGTCCTATAATCTGACCACTAATATATTGGCTACGGTTACGTCCGTTTTTTCAAGAATGTTAGTTTTAGAATTGCAGTGAAAATTTTTATGGGACAGGGTCTTTTGATTTAGGACGCAACATGATGTTTTTACACGTAACACATTGCGTGCGGACTAAAAATAGATCTGTGAGGAATGTTACTCTCAGATCAGACTATTGCCTGCTAGCAGACAGTAAACAATTAGGCGTGACACAATATGTCATCATTCTGACGTAATTGAAATTTCCGTGAGAAGAAGCTTTCGCCTATGTATTAACTGAGATGCCAGAAAACAATATCGGCGTTTATTATCTTCTATTAATATTACGTTCCGAGCCATGGGTGTATAAACCCATTTGTTCAACACGATCGTATATGAATCATTTATTTTAACTCACTTAGCCCCAACACTTTGATGATTTTCATTGGCGAAGAATCATCAATAATTTTCCGGTAAACCTAATTACATTCTGACAGGCATTTCTGTTTTTAAAGGAAAGACATCGTTCTATGAATACATCATTTAGAGGGAGCTAAAAACGTCACTTCCGGTTATCAATTTTGGCTATTGGTCGCGAGAAATAAGCCATCTTATCAATCACAATCCTGGACCGAATATAGGGGCCTACGTGTGTTATCATAACATATCACATACTTCTCGCGATCAATAGGGAAAATTGGACACCAGAAGTGACGTAACCAGCACGGTGGCGTTCATTTCTGAATATCATTTATGGGACAATACCTTTCTTTTATAGTTAGAATCAATAAGGGGCGTAAAATGTCAAATGGCATTACGAAATATAGAATGAATTAACACCCAAAACAGACCTTGAATATCAATAAGGGGCGTAAAATGTCAAATGGCATTACGAAATATAGAATGAATTAACACCCAAAACAGACCTTGAATAGATTGAGATGCTTAATGCGAAACCTAGGTTTTACATGTATGTCTGGGCCTACATTTTGCGAATGTTAAACCGTTTATGGATTTGCCATTAATCACCCGAGTTAAATACGTCATTTATATAGATACTGAGTAGATCCAGTACGTACGTTCTTTTCTCTTTGCAAGATATGTTCTACCTAGCGATTTGTGTTATCATTAAGAGAAATTACAATCATTAGCAAAATTGAGCAGCATTTCCCAAAACTCCCAAAATAAAAATTCGAATCATGTTCGCAGTTCTTCGGTTGTTTTAGCAACAACAACAAAACCAATCAAAAACGCATAATTTATAGGCCTAGAATTTCAACATGACTTACCGCTAGAAGTAGCCTCTATAAGAAGCACTATACAGAAATTTGAGGTCGATGTTTTAACACATTTTCAGAAAACTGATCTGAAGCTCTGTTTGGTAACTTTGTTGGTTACATATGTTTTTCAAATGACAAAAAAGGTTATCGGAAACACTCTCACTCTTGCGGGATTTAGAAGCATTAATGTTATTTACTACCATTGCATCCATAATTTCTATTCAAATAGTCTAGGTACCGCAGAGTAATACTACCTCTCTTTAAGATTTTATGGAAAGGTAATATTAGCGTAATTGTTGAGAAATCTACAAATTGAACATATTATTATTATTAAATTATGTTTATATAGCACTTATTGTGAAAGAAAGCTCTAATGCTTTACAAGAGCATAGAAAAATGAAAAGTTAATTACTTATCAATACATAAAAGAAATAAAATAAAAATGTTTCAACACTTAAAACCCCATAATAGGTAAAAGCTAAAATATCAGCAGTATACGAATAAAACAAATAATTCAGTTTTAAACGCTCAGTTCAGATACATGAATAAGATAAAACAGTTGATAAAAAAACGTTAAAAACTACCAATCTTAAACACAAAACACTAAGAGAAATAAAAAAGTTATTAAACAATTAAAATGCATTAAAAGGTAAAACCTGGGGTGATTGTTTTTTAATAATATTTAAAAAAAGTTAAAATAAGTCACTGAAATACTGTTTAAAAAATGCTTTTTCGAATCACGTTTAAAAGAACTAAGTGATGGAGCATTTCTTATAAATAAAGGGAGGGTATTCCATTCCTTGGGGGCAAAAACTTCAAAGGAGCGATCGCCAGATGCCAGATTTACTGATAGTTTTGGAAACTTAGAGAATATTTTGATTGGAGGATCTAAGTGCTGGTTTGTATGGTTGAATGAGATCAATTAAATACTTTGGAGCGGTGCCTTGGAAACAATTAAAACAAAAAACAAAAACTTTAAAACGCACAAGGCATATATCGCATTTGTTTGATTACAAGATGTAAATATGCAATTGTTTGCGCTGTGATGCGGTAATAAGCATGCCTATCGTTTTAACTCACGTAAATCCTTATCATGTAGACATGGTAGAACGTTTGTCAAAACTATGTGTGATCTTATCCTTCATTCAACATTTAGATGGCGAATACTTTTTCGTCAGTTTCAAAGTGTAAAATGAAGGAAAGAATTATTTCGAAGAACTACATTGAATGTTTACGATACCTTCGTGTTCATAAATCCCAATTTGAGCAAGTCAAAACATTTGTAAACTTTCATGAGTCATAAAACAAAAACCATGAAATCTTCAGTTGTTATTTTCAAAATTTGAAGATTCTTTTGCTATAAAATGTTCTGCTCTTGCGCATACGGATAAATAAATGTTTGTAGCTGTCCATATATCTTTAGATAATGTATATCGTCAATACTTATCAATGGAACAGTCCTCTTGTCACGTGAGCGTCAAAATTTCCATGAAATTCGTAAATGTATACGGGCTGCTTCCAGAATGATGTGGCCCCGTATGTCTATAAACTGATAATCGTGTACGTGAATGTTGTCAGAGAGCGTGACGTCATTCGCCCTATACTACGTATGGGACGATTGGTTCGTCCTCCACACATGTTTCCAAGAGAAAGGCAGCAGATATGTCTGTACATTGAAAATTGGAGTCATAAAAAAAAAAAAATAGGCAAACTGCGAATTTAACCTAAAAAATAAGAATTTAAATTCTCTACTCCCTAAAATTGAATATATTTATATAAGATTTAATCATAACTTGTCTTTCTAACCAAGATTAACGTTCATTTTATTTCTAATAAGAACACAAAAACAAGGATTTACTTTTACAGTACATGCAGGACGACAACACTTTAGCACAGCGTTAGATTGTAGACAGGCTTGTATTCTCGAGGTCGGATATCCGGGGATGCACGGCGACGTAATAATGCTTTTTTGACGATTTCGAACTTCAGTCAAAGGGGAAAACAAACAGTCAGTTATTACTGCAGTCAATGGGAGAAAAACCTATTTTTTGTCATTTTTCAACAAATACTGTACATAATTTATTTTTCTTCACATATGTTGTGTATTAGATACTAGTTTCCAACATATATGAGTACCATTAAGTTTCGCTGACTGGCTAAGGCGACACAAGTATTCATAAAAAATATCCCATTGACTGTAATGATAAAGTTTTCCCTTTCAACTTAGCAAAACCATACTGAGCCCGTACACGGTTACGTCTCTCTGACCTCGAGAATCGCACTTAATAACTTAGGTCTAACTGACTGACTGATAGGTATATTTTAAGAAAAATACTACGCGAACAACCTTTCTGATAAGGGATAAATGATCAAAACTAGTAGATGTCTTGAACAATTTTAGTAAACCTGAAATAATGTGCTATCTTAATTGTACTGGTTGTTGTTGAACAGTCTGAAGCTAGCTAACTCCCAACGTACGCCGTTAGTTTAACCTTAACTGACCGACGTAAACTCTGACAAATATGTGCAATAATTTCAGTTTTATTTACGAACAAGAAGAAGTTGCTTATCAAATCTTATTTTATTCAGACATGTATGTAGCGATTAATTGCTTTCAAAAAGCGTCGCCGGGGTAATCATAGGTTATAGTGTTGCCTAGCCAGGCTACAGTAACGTTAATGTAACTTAGGCCTAACGTTACATTGTTAAACCATTTGCAATTTGGTACATAACGTTAGAGTCTATTGACTTGAGAAAGCTTCAAGCCTTGAAGTTCCTCATCATTTTGTTAATTAGAATTTGTAACAACATACTCATTTCAAGCTTATAATATTACTTTTTATTTTTTTGCAATTTCTGAGTTACTTGTGCTGTTTTTTAATGAGGGATTATCTCCATTTTTTCACAGACTCAAGAAAGATAGTTTTTAGTTCATTTATACATGTTATAGTAGATTGGAGTGGGGTTAGTTATTAGTCACATACTCACTGTTAACGTGCATTTACTACGAGACATTTGTTATGTGTACACTAACAACAGTTACTGGATTAGAATACATTGTACAGTAGGACCAATGTGTATCAATAAACGTCAGCAGTCATTAACAACAACAAAAAACGTCAGCTAATAAAAGAAAATATTAGTAAATATCTGTCATGATAAAAAGGCCATGCTTGAAATGCAGCATTACAGTTGTTAGCTAGGGTCGTGTGGGCATGAGACCATTATAGGCCAAGGTCTTATTAGTTTTATAGTTGTCATGTACTTATCAACAAAACACCCATCAAACAAAGTCTAAACAGGCTGACCAATTGGCAGATAGGTGTGTATAAAACAAAAGTAAAAGTAAGTTAAGTGCCAACTTGTTTAGATAGGTAGAGAAACAGTAGATCAAATTGCTCACCTATTACTTTTATTTCAATTTGAATAAACTATAAGTTTAAAGTTTCATTCACATTTTTCTGTTCAACATCATTTACCATCTAATGCAGGCCCTAAATTCATTAAGTTTTAACTTCAAAAATAATTATAAAACATTTTGGAATATACCTATATGTTGTATTGCAGCCTAATTACTTCCAATCCATGGATGCATTTGTAATATTCTATGTGTATTACTTATTAAAGTTGCTTTCAATTTGTTTGCAAAAGTTTCTCAAGCTTCAAGTTGGGAAGATAAGAAAAAAGCTCCACTTGAAAATTTTGCTGCATGGATTTCTCCTCTCATTGATAGGCAATCTTTAGTATTGCTCTCATTTGTTTTTGCTTTGGTATCCGATGAACAAATTATATTACAGTGCAATAGTATTCCAACTTTTATTTTGTATGATTGTTAAACATCATTGACTGTACTACAGAGTAAGAAATTGTTTTGCAATGTAAATTAATTTTGTACCAGATATTAGTGAGCTGATTACCTGTATATCATTTGTAGTACACAATACCCTGCCCAAATGTTTTCTGACCCCAGGCACATGTATAATGATTTTTCTGGGCAGTGGAATGTTCTGTCATCAGGTTATGAGGAAATGAAATGGTAATTTTAGTCTACCTTTTTATACATACAAATTTGTCTGCCTAACCAAAGAAAAGACACAAACCCCAAGATTGAAAATTCAACATCAAAACCAGCAGACTAGGCTTTTATTTGCAGTAAACAGACATAAAAAAAAATCACACTTCTACATGTCTAATATTAGGCTTATCTCAGTTGACTATAGGCCACACTTTACAACCATAGGGATCTATACTTGTTAGGCTGCACAGGAAAAACCTCAAATTTTGTTGATTTCTGTTTCTTTCTTAAAAACTCATATTGTGAAATAGTGGTATATCTATATCTACATCAGCATCACTTCACAAAGTTTGCTGATTTCAGCTATAGCTGTAGTGATAAGTGGAGGACTTATGGCAGTATGGTCATCTACAGAAGAATTTTTATAAGGAAACTGTCAGAAATGTTTGTAAGGGTAATTACCAGTTGTTCTGTCAATGTGTTGTTAAAGTTAGATTTATACAGGTAATCATTGCAGTAAATCAAAATTGTGATGTCAAAGCTTGTTACTAATTTTTTTGTAAATTGGTTACCTCCACAATTAAGACCTAATTCCTCTATCATAAATGTACATGCAAATTTATAGGAATGATTTTTAGAAGTTAATGGCAGAATAATATGTGTTGATCTGTTTTAAACACCTAAATTTACACACCATTCCATGTAACCTGTACCAGTTGTTTAAGTCAATTGATGTATAATTCCTGTATTATTTACAAATAATACTTTCTTTACCCTACACACAATTAAATTATTTCATTAAAACATGTAATGTTTTTCCCTTCAACACCAGAAAGTTTATATCTTTGAGATGGGCATGGCAAACTACCAATCCATTGGGTTAAACCACATAAACTGATAATAAGAGTTGATAGGTTATTTGCCTTCACCTTATGTTTGGCATAAATAATATCCCCTTCACAAATATCCAAAGATGGGTTATTTCATTTTCAGTGTCCATGAATTCTTTGCCAATATTTGTTTAAATTCAAGCAGGTATACACAACAAATCACCAGGCGAATTAAGTTAGGTTTGGGCAGCTAATTTGAAGCAAGTCATAGCCTAAATTCTTGTTAATGTTAGTCAAGTTCAAACTTGCATGTAGTCTTGCAAGAATGTAGCTATTAGTCATATCCCACAATACACTTTTTGACATTACTGGTGGCGTTCATGAGGCCGCAGACCAGTAAACAACAGCAATCCTACAGTGTCAGCATATAGAAACGTGTTAAAGTGAAATAAATTTCAGCCGAACTATGGTAAATGATTCCATAATTAGCAAGAATGTAGCCCTTTTTGTAGGCCTAACGGCTAGGTCTGAAATTGAATAGGTCAAGTTGGTAACTTGAATTCTTCAGCCTATTTCATACTACCCAATAATCCCGAGCGAAAACTAGGCTTTAATAACTAGGCCTAGATCCACCTTAGTTAATATTACATTGTAAATCTAGCACCACAGATGTCTGACTGCGTACGCATTTGGCTAGCATTTATAAAATTAAAAAAGCCGATAGCAGTTAGGCCTACTACGGAACGGAGGTGTACAGGTGGCTAGAGCCGGCCTATCGCTACGTTTAATAGGCCTATGGTGTTGGCCGACCTTCACTAACTAGGCTAGGGCCTAGGCGTAATGCCTAACGACTTCGATAAGGTTAGGCAGTAATTCCTTTAAATTGCTTTAAACTTTCAATATGTCATGTTCGGCCGTAAAACAATAAGTAATAATAAACGCATTGGCATCGTACCGTATCGGTATTGCGAAAAGTACCTGCACTGCACTGTGTGTGCATGGTTTGTTAATTTTTTTCGCACTTGATCCATGGATGACGTCAAAATCAAAGTTGTTATATTAATGATTTATACGATTATATGTTTATTGAACTAAAAGTGCACAAAAAGTAACGATAACATTAAATCGTAAGAATTTTTTCTTTTTCTTTTTAAATCAACAATTTGCGTAGAATACTTAATTTACACATTTCTTTGGTATGTTCTATTTTTCAAATGCTTAACTCTCTACTGCCTTTACTTGAAACCAGCATGGCGAGGGGGGGGGGCGACTTAAAAAAGTATCACTGATTTTGCAACACTGTAGGTATAGGAGTTTCGTCTCTCGGCCTTCGGCCTATATGTAGTATAGGGCGAATGATGTCACGCTCTCTGATGTTGTCATTAGCGTTGCGTTTTCAGTTACAAATCATCCACAAAATGACCACAAGGTGAAAAGAGTCTCTCTAGCAATTTGCAAAATTAAAATCGATCTTACAAACAAGAAAAATATCTCTTAGCAGTTTTCTGTATCCTCGATTCATCAGCAAATAAATGACCGGATTCCACCAGCTGTTAGAGTAAGGGAGATAATACGTGAAAAACTCATGCACCGGTTGTGTATCATACCCAGATGCTACATACATGGCAATATCCACACTCATTGGTAAAAACGCGATGTAAAACGCAATTGTCATGAAAAGAACGGTGCGTAACGCTCTAAATTCATTCGTGCGTATTCTAACGCGAGACGTTGCGGGTGAAACTACAGTACCCTGGCCGGCATTGCTGCCAAATGTTTCTAAAACTTCCGTATTGGATGGCACCGACACTCTGAATCCCCTTCTTATCCGAACTGCGTGGGACCACGCTATGATGAATAGATGAATATTAATGAATGTTATGCAAATCACTGGAATTATCCCTGTTAGGTTTCCTATAGCGAGCAGTATCGAAGTTGAAACGCCTAATTCAGTCCTGCAAAAACGTGTTCCGTTAAAGAAGTAAAATGATTCCAACGGATACGTTTTCCATGACGTTAAAAGTGCGTCAAATACTGCAATAAGTACACACACAATAATCATTTTTACAAGACGTTTATATGTAAACAGCATAGGGTACCTTAGAGGGAAACGTATTGCGATATACCTATCTAAACTAAGAAGACCCAGCAGGAAGCACGATAATAAAGCACAAAACAACATAAGCGGGAACAGTGTTTTACAAAAGCCATGCCATGTGTCGGGTATTGTGCTCAACAGGTAAAGGTTCTCGAGCGCTATCACAACAAAACCTGTTGATAAATCCACTACAGCTAAAACACGAAGAATGACGATTGAAGTTTCACTAAAACATGTCGGATTTTTCCGTAGGACCAGGAGGTTTAAAGTGTTTAGAAATATACTAAGTAGTCCACATATGTCTGAAGCTATCAAACGAGAGTATTTGTTGATTGGCATCTGGAAAAATGTTTCGTTTACCGGAGCTTCTGTAATCTCTAATAATTCCATCTTAGTTCATCAAATATATAACGTCTTAGTGAACAGGCTTACGAAAACAAACAAAAACTGATTGATTTTTTGAAGATGTTTAGCTAGGTATTTTTACACAATGTAAGTACCTACATGAAACAGTACTGCAGGTACCAATGTTATGAGAACTCCAATAAAACAAGACCAATAAATAGGCCAATTTTATCAGTCACGGAAACTTTATCTAATCAAGAATTTCACGATGAATACCACTTTCTTTTTTTCTTCGTAGAAACTATTCATTATTGCAACCACCAGGCAAAATGTATGTCACATTTAAACTGCACGCAGAGACAAGCAATAATAATGATACTTTGAAAAACAACTCACTCAAATAGCTGCACACATATCCGTACAATTCATTCACGTGTTTCTAAGTTCACATCCAACAATACCATGCGGTGAATATTTTATGGAAATTACCAGGCAAATTGACCGTGTTTATTCAACCATAAGGCATACGACTTTTCCAGTAATAGCTACTTCTGTGGCTAGCATCAGCATAAATTAATAAATCATACCGGGGAGGGGTACGAATAAGTAAGCAAGCTGTTTCATATGCATCAAACTTCCAATTTATCTACCAATTGCACAAATCATTTACTTGTCTCCCAAGAGAATTTAGATGTCGCTGCGCTTCAATTATTCAAAAGTAAAAAATTATACGAATAATTTCTGTCAAAATTCCAGTGAAAGATGTTGTTATTAGCGAAAGTGATGTCATATGTGAATGCAATATGATAACACGACTGACAGGCGAACATTTTAGGTTGTATATTTATGACTTTTATTAACGTCGAAGCAATTATGTATCAAATTAATACTTGCTTTCAATTTCATACTCGGAACAAAGGTTGCGTTCATTTAGTCTATACTCATTTCGGTTCCAGATTAATAATACTCAATTAGGGAAAAATCGTTTTGATTAACTTTGCTTGCAAAATAAATTGTTCATACGAACAATACTGGCTGGTATATGGATAATGCCGCAAAAACATCAAAGACAATCAATATATATAAACGCTATTTAATGGTAGGTCAGTCCTCCTTTACAAAATCTCATCAGTGTGGTTAGTGGCTAATTTCGGTTGGCTCATAACGAAGGAAAAATGATCTGATGGGAGTCCAAATATTTGAAAGCTTTACTGTTATTCTTAAAGCTCTGTTTGTAAAAAAATGTTATCATGAGGAGAATGTTGAATTCAACTCCAAGCGGGATGTAGAAAACGACTTTACCTAAAAGTATCATTACGTCAGTAAATATTGAAGGATTTGGAAATGTTTTTTATCCACCGTTTTCCACATATCTTTATATCTCGGCACCAAACTATTAATCAATTAAATCGTTTGCTTCCTCGTTAAATGATGCACGAAAAGTTATGGAAGTGCGTTGTTCGGTATCGTTAAATATCTATTTCATCCAAAGATGAAATGAGTTTTCAAAAAATCAGCATCTACATTGATAGAAATCTAAATTAGTGGCTGCTTAAAAAGCAATTACCGATAATATAGATGCACAGTATCCACAGTATTTTGCACAACGTTAAAATATTAGATGGTGGGTGTGACGACTGATAAAATGGTATTCTCAAAATAAAGTAATAAATCTAATCCTTTCCAGAAGAGACTGATGTATGTTTGGCAAAGATTATTTTGCCAATGATGATAAGTAGCTCACCAAGTATGCCATCCTCAATTCCTAGTGCGTTTAATAAAGTCAGTGACGAGAATATCATCAATCAATAGAGTATAATATCCTTGGCATAATGAAACCAGGTAGATCACTTTCATAGGGATATCTTCAATCCATTACACATCTCAAGGTGCTAAAAGATGATAATCTCCAACTTGTGACCGGTACAGACCTGGAATAATAAGAATAATAATGATTGATTGTGCAATTCCCATCAATCTTGTCCACCTTTCATGTGGGGGTCAGTTCATGAAATGTTAAATATCTCAATGAATACTTGCAACTGGTCATTCATCTGTTCTTAAAATAAACATTGTTCAATGTTTATTAGTTGGGTGCAATTTTACCACCTTTGTTTGCATAATTGGGAAGCTGCAGCTCCCTGGCAACAATAAATAAAATACCGAAAATCAGTTTCACTTCACCATTTAGTATATCTATAGTTAATCCCTTGAAGATAAAGAATTTGTACGTTACTTTTTGAGACCAGAATAAACTCAGTTAAAAGCATGTATTAAATTCTAGAAGAACTATCAAAGGGCAATATGGTTATCTTGGTAAATAAATATACTGAGATGTATATGACGTCAAAACGTTCCCAGTCCAATTAGCTTATCATTTATTCATGACATATTTCTATCGATGAGGCGTGAGACTTTTATTGGTAGGCAGCACTTTGAAAAATAATTATTAGCAAAGTGCATACGTATTACATGTACGCCTTTCAAAAGATAAATATAATTACAACATGAGGTTGCAAGACTATACTGTTGGAGACCGAAACTGATGATTAGAATTGGACCAAAGAAACCATCGTTTCCAATCTTGGGTTACAGAAGCAATTACTTATCGAGTTTTGATACTACGCTCGATTACTTCACATAGGGTTGGTATGTTGGCTAATTAGAAGCCAAATCTAACGAACAAATGGCCTGTTTGGCCGCAAGAAATCATTAGTTGGCTTTTTATTCAAATATGGGTTTTTTTCTTAGGTTCTTTGATATTTGTTTGGCCACAAATATATTATTTGGCTTCTTTGATAATAAACTGGATGATTTGGCTTTTTTCTTGTTTTGGGGGGTTTTGTTATACCAATTTGGCTGTAAAAAATCTTCTCTGGCTTAATTCTGGCCTTTTCTCAAAGGTTTTGATGGAAAATAAAAAGAAAGTGAAAAATAAATTTTCTAATTATGTGGCATTCAGACCACGTGATATTTTTGTTGTAAGAAGATTATCTTACTTTTTTTGTACCTTTTACTCTTCGCAAGAAAAGCCTATGGGCCCGCGATTGACGGCGATTCGCCGAACCCAAATTTCGATATTTTTTTTTACTTGATCACTCTTTGGCCTGTTTTAGCTTAAAATGGCTTTTTCAAACTGTTTTGGCAATTTGACTTTGTTTCGCTTGGGACGATCTAAGAAACCGTTAACTTGAATTGGTGAAATCAAATAGAATAAAAGCTTTTCAATCATACGATATGTTGATGACAAACTGCCATGTCGTGTTAAAGAAATTCTAAATATTTCAAAGTGTCGTGCCTATGTAGCATTTTTGCCAACAAAATGACACCTTTTGAAATGGGAAACTGAGTTATATTTACATCACAGCTATTGAGCATAGACAAGAACCATGCAGGTACTAACTTTTGAGAGGTTATGTTCGTCACATGCTGCCGTAGGCGGATTTGAAATTCAAGACCAAAAATACTTCAATTAAAGTCCTCATTCAAATCCCTAATTTTCGAACCCCTTAATTCACAGATATACCTTTAATCAAAAATAAAATAAAGAGGTATGTCACAATCATTTCCGTTTCGAGCATGTGTTAAATCGGTAATTGAAAAGTGATACGAAACAATGTATTTCCATCTTGATGTTTGGCACGTTGAAGCGATACGAAATAACCTTTTCATCATATTTTATTTACCTACTTAACCAACAAATATATCTTTTTAATTTTTTTTGTAGTCGTAACAAAACGGGAATTATTTCCTTTGTTATCAATTGGTTTATTGTTGTACCTATTGAGTAAGTCTATTCGTTACAGTCAACATCAAGAGTTGCAGATTTCATGTAAATAAACATTTTGTGTAATAATAAAGTTTTTATGTATAACAATATATTACGTCATATCAATAGAATTCTATTTTAATATTTAAATTTTTATTTGAAATATGTATTAATATTACATTGTGCTGTTCCGTGAAAATAAAGATTCAATTCAATGTCTGAAAGCGTACACATGATCGATTTTCGGCCAAATTGAATCCGTAATTAATGACCGTCGACGGTCGTCCATAATTGATTTTAAACACATCCTTCTAATGACAGAATCCTACTTAAAACTTATCTCTCTTAAAATGTGTAAAGGTTAACGTGATTGAATACAAGTAAAGGCCGCAAGTTGGGCGTTCTATACATAATTATTCACAATATTTTGGAAAGCATTGCGAAATAATTTTCAACGATGATTATAAAGTCAATGTAATAGAAATTGTTCGTACATCTACCTACTGTGGTGTAGCGGTTATCATACCTGTCTACAGACCACGAGGCCCTGGGTTCAATCCTGGGGTGGGTAGACACGCCAGTCCACCACAACTGGTTATCAAAGGCCGTGGACATTGACTTGGTTGTCGATGTTATGTCTGTCCGTACGTCGTACCTGTGTTCTCGTCCGGGTCGTATTAAGCGTTTCGTGATAGCATTTGTACTATCATAACCGAATACGCAGGCGACGACCCCGTCATTGTAATTGTGTGTTCAACTCTCTCTCTCTCTTTTCTCAGCTGGACGCACTTTTCTCGATTTGGACTTATAATGTTGTTCTAGTCAATCATACTGTTATTTATGTCACTCAACACTCAATAAAAACAATCTCTCATCCGTTGAAAAAAAAGAATTGGGTTTAATTTACTTAAAGCAGAGTTCAGTGGTCAATCAAGTTAATCCTATGTGACAGAGGACTTACAAACATAACAGGAAAAAAAGCATTCAATAATCTGTTAAATCCATTAAATCCTCATGGTTTCATTATTACTATTTTTAAATTACGATTTATCCGTATTGTTCTGCTGCTCTCTAATTTCCAAGTTCGAAACTTGCATATTTATACGAAATTATTCATTGCGCTAACAATCAATGGTGCAAAATACAACATATGAACGAAAGTGTAAACATCATATTCAAAACGAAATAATTAATGACTCCGTAGGTTTTTATCGCATAAAAGAGCTCACCATTTTTTCGAGCTCAAGAACTTTTTAACTAGAGACTACTAATATGTTAGGACACAAGGAAATTTTGTTTTTCTTACTCTGGATGATATTAAAGGAGTATTTCTGTGTTTAATCGTGAGCATTTTACATCATAGAGGACAATACAAAAAAGAGCTATTAGTGGGGCGGATATGTGACTGAGGTGTGCACTTTTGGATAGAAGCGTGAAAATTTGCACAAAGTTTTTTAGTATGCTGATTTCAAAAATTGCGGGAACCACGATGTCACTCCAACCTTTCCCGCCAAAAAATTCAAAATTCAAAATGGTCACCACAAACACGTTTTTGCCCATAAATCAGCTGTTAGTGCCCCGATTGCCATGATCTTGGTGTCTATACCTATGTTCTTGAGGTCAAGAAATCCAATAAAACCCATGCGAAACATCATAAGATCCATCTTCTTGCCAAAAAATTGAAAATTCAATTCAAAATGGCCGCCACAAACTTATATGAGAATCTCATGAGAAAAGAAAAGTTCTCTATCTGCCCTCGTCGGGATGATTCTAGGGAGGTCAAATGCAACACAACGTGTAGATGACAAGGATGTAAGCACAGCTGCCTTGTCCATCACAGTTACTTGTCTTCAATTCCGTCAAACGAGGTAGGAGAGATTCTGTAGCAGCACGGCACAATTCGGACTGTGAGACGGTTCTCCCATTGTATCTTGGCCTGCTTATTTACAACCGAACGCGTAAACGTGATCTCATTGATAATCTATTTGAAAAGGGTCTGTCGGTGTCATATGACAGAGTTTTGCAACTGTCTACTGATGAAGCTAATAGAATAATTGACATATATGAGAATGAGGGCATTGTCTGTCCTTCAAACCTCAGAGACCAACTGTTCACCACTGGAAATCTCGATGATATAGATCACAACCCGTCATCCACCTCAAGTCGTGATTCTTTTCATGGCACCGCAATATCAATAACACAGCACATCACAAATGACAATCCTGGTGTTGTTAGGGTCCTTCAGGAGATTCCCGAAAACAGGGCCCAACCAAAGTCGAAATCTATCAAGTCATTACCAAAGTCATATACTGATGTGCCACCGGTTTCGCTCCCTGATAATGTCATCCCAACAGTAGAGGATGATGAAGCAATTCCAATATCTGCGGAAGTGAATGATGATGAAATGCAGAAGTTTTGGTTTGAAAAAGTGAGGACGAAGTTGGCTAATGAAAATCAAATTGATCAGGTGAAGACGGACATATCATTGTCAGCCTACTTTGCCAGCTTACAGGTGTCTCTACCCAAGACATCTGCAATTATCTTTCTCTTACCATTATTTCGAGATCAAGCACATTCACCCGCTATGGTCAAGCATGGGATGAATATCATCAAACATATCACGGTTCGTGTCAACCCAGGCCAGATACCACTGCTCACTGTCGATCAGCCATTATATGCAATTGCAAAACGAATTCAGTGGAAATGGCCAGAAGAGTATGGTGAAAGACATTACGTTGTACTGATGGGGGGTCTCCATATAGAAATGGCCATGTTGAGAGTAATTGGCGACTGGCTTGATGGTAGTGGTTGGACCTATGTTATGACTTCGGCCAATGTTACAACTGAGGGACGTGCAGCTGGTCTGCAGAAAGGTTCACACACATCCAGAGGTCAGTGGGCACATCAAGTAACCGCAGCGGCTCTGTACATTCTCCTTCACAGGTCATATGCTGAGTATCAAATCAACACATCAGATGATGAACAAGTACACTATGATGAGTGGTGTAAACAGAAAGCATCCTCAGTTCGATTACTGGTACAAAGTCTGGCAGTTGGAACTTCTCTTCCTACAGTTCCTTAGATCACAGCGTGAGCAAAGATATGTTGCCTACGTGCAGTCACTTGAAAAGATTATTCCATGCATGTTCGCTCTTGACCACTACCACTATGCTCGCTGGATGACCGTTCATGTGAGAGACCTACAATCCCTTGAGATTAACTGCCCTACCACACATGCAGAGTTCCTCAAAGGCAACTTTGTGACACAGAAAACTATGCACAAGTTCTCAGTACTAGCCCATGATCAAGTTCATGAACAGCTGAATGCAATGGTGAAGGGAGATGGAGGCATAATAGGTATCACTGAAAATGAAGCAGCACTAGCAAGGTGGATGGTGGCAGGTCCAGAAACAGCTAGACTTCTAATGGAGTATGATGACAAACATGCTAGGGAAAAGAAGGACACAGAACGCCACCATGAACAAATACCAAGTGTACAGAAGACTTTCTTATCTCACGTCAAGAGTGTCACTGATGTAATAGATGAACTTGGCAACCCCTTTGCTGATACAAGCACAGACCTCTACGCACTTGACACCAAAGTGATAATGTCTGATAGTGTGGTAAATGCTATAAGGTCCGCAGAAGACATAGGCAAAACACAGTACAAGAAATTTGTTGCCGAGCGTATCAACGGCACAATTACTGCATTTAAAGACACCATACATAAGAACAATCTGCCTTTGTTAAATTCTAGTTCACGAAAGAAACCTGCGAAGTCCGCTTCCAAGATTTCCAACCTGCATAGTGATGTGTGTCTCTTTTCACGGATGTATATATCGTGTCAAGCTAGAGAAAGCGATATGGATGCTTTCTTCAGCCATGAAAATCATGCCTGGCCTCCATCATTGGCATCAAATGGTATTATGCATCAAACATGCAAATCTGACTTGATGGGATGCCTGGAGACAATGGTACCATATCCAGAATCTGTTCCAAAAGTTGATGTCAAAATTGTTGACGGTGCTGCCCTTGTGCACATGCTTGATCCAAAGAAGTCCAAACTTTCTGTCAAAACATTCCAGGACTATTCACAACTGGTGTTCTTGCCTTACATGGAACACATGTTACAAGACGTTGTTCGTGTAGATGTTGTCTGGAATGTCTACAGGGAGGACAGCCTAAAGACACAAACACGACAGAGCCGTGGATCTGGTAATCATCTCCGGGTGGACAACAACACCAATATTCCTGTTAACTGGAAGAATTTCCTTCGCTGTGATGCAAACAAAGACAGCCTGTTCCGACTTCTAGCCAATGCAATACAAGAGTTTCAACCTCCCCCAGAGAAGCAAGTGATCTCCACACATGGCCAGAATGTTGTATCATCTTCCATGACTGACCTTTCAAGCTTGTCCTGCACTCACGAAGAAGCGGACACACGGCTTCTTTTTCATGCTTCCCATGCGTTCCATCATGGATTTACCAAGCTGATGATACACGCAACAGATACTGATGTGGTGGTTATTGCGCTTGCAGTGTCCAGCGTTTTACAGGACTGTGAAATATGGATAGCATTTGGTCATGGTCGTAGACTACGTTACATCCCATGCCACCTAATTGCAGCGGAATTAGGCAATGACGCATCATGGGGTTTACTATTCTTGCACGCAATATCAGGATGTGATACTGTCTCTGTCTTTCATGGAATTGGAAAGAGAACCGTTTGAGCTGTATGGTGCAGTATGCCTCATCTCAAACCAATTTTGCTCGGTTGTCCCATGCTCCATGCCAGGTTTCCCCCAGCGACTTGGAGCAAATAGAGAGATATGTTGTTCTCTTGTATCAGCGAACATCATCACTCAACCATGTGAATGAAGCCGGGAAGCACTTGTTCACTCAAAACCGTAAGATGAAAAACATTCCTCCAACATTACATGCCCTGGAACAGCATGTGAAAAGGGTTGTTTATCAGGCAGGGCACATCTGGGGACAGTCACTTATAGGAGACCCTGAAGTTCCATCGCCAGATTTATGGGGCTGGGAGAGAGCAAGAGGTGATTCCCCATGGACTCCATGCTGGACCACTCTTCCAGAGGCAGCCAAAGCTTGTCAGGAACTGCTGAAATGTGGATGCAAAAAGTCTTGTACAAAAAGATGCAAGTGTGTCTGCGCAAATCTCAAGTGTACACACTTGTGCTTCTGTTCCGGACAGTGTAGCAGAGAATAAAGCAAATCTGAACATATGAGATACTGACAGCGATCATGTAATCATTTTTAACATAATGTATGACACACTATTTGACTGCTTTACCTGAAAAAGGTATACCATGCTCAATTGTGATATACTTTGATCTGACAAATAAATGCTATTATATGGAATTGTTTTCAACTTTTCATCATAATATTTCATATGTATTCTACCGACTTGGTATAGATAGTAAGATCACGGTGATTGGGGCAGGTTTTTGGTCAAAAACTTGTTTTGTGAGGGCATTTTGATTGTATCTGTTTTACTATTCACAATATAATGTACGTCATGATATTTCATGCTTTCTATTGGGTCCCTTGACATAAAACAGGTATAGATACCAATAAATGATGGCTGGATAGCCATTTTATGGCCAACAATGGATTTGCGACGGCCATTTTGAATTCTAGGTTTTTCGTGGGAAGATGTTATGATAGTTTACGTGGGTTTTATTGGGTACATTGACCTCAAAAACATATGTCTAGAGATCAAGATTATGGCTATTTGGGCACTTAGATCCGTTTTATGGTAAAAAAGCTTTCTTGTGGCGGCCATTTTGAATTTTGAATTTTTTGGGGGGGAAGATGTATCTCATGATCTTTGGCATATTTTTTATTGGATTTCTTGACCTCAAGAACATAGGTATAGACACCAAGATCATGTTAATCGGGGAACTAACATCTGATTTATGGGCAAAAACGTGTTTATGGCAGCCATTTTGAAATTTCGTAAAGTGACATCGTGGTTCCCGCAATTTTTGAAATCAGCATACTCAAAAACCCCTTTGTGCAAATTTTCATGCTTCTATCCAGAAGTGCAGACTTTAGGTAAAAATTGTTACATATCCGCCCCACTAATTGGCGTATCTGTCTGCACAGCTATGAAAAAAGCTTGCTAAGAATATCACATTAAAAAATTACCTTTATATCATGTTCCATGTAAAATATATCAATTTTCAAAGATAATGTTTTCAATATCCACACTGCCAGTTGTGTAGTACGAATAATTGACAGTTTAATGCCATGAAAACACTTCCATGACAATTTGTGTTATTTCTTAAAATCAAAATGATTTTAGTTTCGTAAATTTATTATGTAATTTAGGATTTTGGCTCATGTACAACATATGGCAAAGAATAAATCATATTTAAAATGCTCAGAAATTAGAGGGAATAAAAACACATCAACATACACTACTATACTTAACTAAACGAACATACAATCTTCCTGAGAATCAATTCTGGATTTAAGAGAAGGTATCAATTTATTTGTAATGCAAAAAAGAGCATTTTAAGAATCATTAGATGTTAGGTTAAGAATTTTGTGGATGCTTGGGTTAAAAGTAGTAACCACCTAATAAATGAGGAGTAACCACCTACTAAATGAGTAGTAGCCACACCTACTAAATGAGTAGTAACCACACCTACTAAATAAGTAGTAACCACCTACTAAATGAGTAGTAACCACCCCTACTAAATAAGTAGTAACCGCCTACTAAATGAGTAGTAATCACCTATTAAATGAGTAGTAACCACACCTACTAAATGAGTAGTAACCACCCCTACTAAATGAGTAGTAACCACCTACTAAATGAGTAGTAACCACCTACTACATGAGTAGTAAGCACCTACTACATGAGTAGTAACCACACCTACTAAATGAGTAGTAATCACCTACTAAATGAGTAGTAACCACACCTACTAAATGAGTAGTAACCACCTACTACATGAGTAGTAAGCACCTACTACATGAGTAGTAACCACACCTACTAAATGAGTAGTAATCACCTACTAAATGAGTAGTAACCACACCTACTAAATGAGTAGTAACCACCCCTACTAAATGAGTAGTAACCACACCTACTAAATGAGTAGTAACCACCTACTAAATGAGTAGTAACCACCTACTAAATGAGTAGTAATCACCTACTAAATGAGTAGTAACCACCTACTAAATGAGTAGTAATTACCTATCAAATGAGTAGTGACCACCTACTAAATGAGTAGTAACCACCTACTAAATGAGTAGTAACCACCTACTAAATGAGTAGTAACCACCTACTAAATGAGTAGTAACCACCTACTAAATGAGTAGTAACCACACCTACTAAATGAGTAGTAACCACCTACTAAATGAGTAGTAACCATCCCTACTAAATGGGTAGTAACCACCCCTACTAAATGAGTAGTAACCACCTACTAAATGAGTAGTAATCACCTACTAAATGAGTAGTAACAACACCTACTAAATGAGTAGTAACCACACCTACTAAATGAGTAGTAATCACCTACTAAATGAGTAGTAATCACCTACTAAATGAGTGGTAACCACCTACTAAATGAGTAGTAATCACCTACTAAATGAGTAGTAGCCACCTACTAAATGAGTAGTAATCACCTATTAAATGAGTAGTAACCACACCTACTAAATGAGTAGTAACCACCCTACTAAATGAGTAGTAATCACCTACTAAATGAGTACTAACCACCTACTAAATGAGTAGTAACCACCTACTAAATGAGTAGTAACCACACCTACTAAATGAGTAGTAACCACACCTACTAAATGATTGGAAACAATTTGTAATTATTGAGAAATTATTATAAAGACAACAACTTTATACAATTTTGTTGTACTCGATTTACATTTTTCAAATGACTATATGTTTATGAACATACAAGACTTGGTTGAATATGATAGTGTGACTGCCATACTTGGCCTGTATCAAACGTTTGACCCATTTCTTTAAAAACTTTAAACAACCCTTGTAAGAATAAGATATAAACATGTATTTTTCCACAAGTCGTTTCTCTAATTGTCTGCTATCGTATGCAATGTATTTTGGGACCACGTGTTTCTGTAAAGGAATGTGAAAGGCTTTAAACCTTTACCTTCTATTCTCTGGTTAATTTATGTTTAACAAATAAATAATAGAATATTTCAGTTTTCGAATTCATCGTTTATTGTATGGTACCAAAGTGTTTGTAAACTTATGTCGTTTGTACAGGTATGTTTTTTTTTTGTTGCTCCAATGGGTTTTCATAGCTTTTCATCGAATCAAGAACTGTGTGCTTTCTTCGCAAATGTTTACTTACAACAACGTACACAATGACTGACTAAATTCAGGTTAAAATGGCAAGCCAGCATGTAAAAGTTTGTTTAAAAATAGGAAATTTTTGAGGAATGGATTGTACTTTGTCTCAGTAATTGCGGGTATCATATAGCTGTATATAGTGAGGCAAGTCACCAGCTGGCATGTAACATTGTTTTTGAATGAGACAAAGTCTGACATAATCCTTATTTCATATGATATAATTAATAATAACAAATTTTTGTGACCAAGTTTCATACCCCCTTAAGCAATCTAACAATTTTCAATCAATTTTTATGATTAATAAAAACTTAATTCTACCACTAATTTTTATAATTAATAAAAACTTAATTCTACTACTAAATAGTACCATGGGAGCTACCATTTTGATTTTAAACATGCATATTATGATATCATCGCCCCAGCAGGATAGGATGTTGGAATGTTTTGTATTTCTTTATAATCTACTTCAAGATTTTCAGGTTATGACAAAAAAAATTCTTATGTAAGGGTCAAGGAATTTTTTGTGTACACATGAACAAAACATTCTATTAAAACTTTGTGTCTCATCATTTTGGAATAACAAATTTAATCACATTTATTAAGAAATACATTAAATTCCTTATGTCCCTATTGGGGAAATTATGTCATCATGCATAATATTTCAATACAGAATTGAACAAAATGGCTGCCTCTATGTATCAAGTTCAAAGATGAATAACTTGAGATAAAACTAAGATTTTGACTTGCTGCTTTTGGTAGTTGGTTAAGATTTCTTTCCTCTATCATATGAATTAATGCTTGTATCAGACTGTATGTCTCTTTTGATCTTACGAAATTTGTAACACTGCAGTATATCGTAAGTTGTACAAGCAATGCGAATTCATTGTTGCTAAGACCACATCAGCCTATAATGTGCACCCTTTATGAGCGTCCTTTCACTGATAGTAATACATGGCGCTTTAGCGGCTATGCTCTTATAGTTTTGTAGGTCGACGACGAGTAAACACACAATTACAATGACGGGGTCGTCGCCTGCGTATTCGGTTATGATAGTAACAATGCTATCACGAAATGCTTAATACGACCCGGACGAGAAGACAGGTACGACGTACGGACAGACATAACAACGACAACCAAGTCAATGTCCACGGCCTTTGATAACCAGTTGAGGTGCACTGGCGGGTCTACCCAACCCTGTCTTGAACCCAGGGCCTCGTGGTCTGTAGACAGGTATGATAACCGCTACACCACATTTAGTAGACACCTAGTTTTGTAGGCGCATGCATAGTGTCCTTTATATATTGTCTTGAGCTTTGTTGATACGTGACAACTTTTTGTAGAAATGGCTTAGGCCGCATTAATACAAAATTGATGAGAGTTTTCTGCATTTTCAAATCACGATATTTAGTTATTTTATTTACCTAATCAGTTCAGGAGCAAGTTAAAAAGCTGGGTACTTTAAAATACCAAAGCAAATGGGTAATTTTATGTATTACGTCATCGCATGAGCCTACACATTTGACTAGCCCACACTAAACGTATGGGGTTTCTCGTTTTCCGCTCCACTCTGGTTGTCCAAAATTCCACTCGATATCCTGAAATTTTGGAGACGGATAGTAAATAGATATCAACAACTTTTTGCCGCTGCTTTTTGATATTCACGGTCTTTTAAAAAAAAAATCAATAAACAGATTATAAGCAGTCGGTTTTGTGTATTTTCTCCAAAAAGCGACAGTAAATTCAAAAAAAGCAGCGGCAAAAAGTCTTTATTATCTATTTACTATTCGTCTTCAAAATTTCAGGATATCCAGTAGAATTTTCAACAATCTGGACCAGAAAATGAGAAACCACATATGTTTAGTGTGGGCTAGTCAAATGTGTAGGTCCATGCGATAACGTAATACAAGAACCCAATTTTTGGGCATTACAAAGTACCCAGTATTTCGGGTTGCTCCCGGACTAATTACTGCAAATATGAAGCATATCTCGTTTGCTCTATTGTAATTAAATCTACAATTATTCAGTCTCTTTTTTAAGATTCAAGCAAGTGTCCAATTTAATACAAAATTTCAGATGGAATTAGTTATATATCATATCTAAGGACATAAGAACATCATGCATGGCAGGATGATATACTGATATGTGTTTTGTCACCATTGTGTACAAGTTTCCCATAAATAACACCTTGATTTACGGGTACATTTAGATTATGCAGGTTTACAATAACTGCAAATTTCTGAAGAAGTAATAACTGCAATGTATAAATATTTACATGGTGTCATTTTACCAATTGTATTTTCGCAAATGCAAACACGAAATTGTTTAAACATTTACCACCACACTACCAAAATATGATAACAACAAAAATGCAAGGTTTTTGAGCGCGCAAAAATGATTACATCATTATTTTGAATGTATTTTTACCAGAACTTTAACACTATTACTTGGTTTTAAACGTCCCAAAAACTATAAACCTGTAACTATTTTAACCGCTCGGGTGCCGGAATTTGGGAGGTGTTGACGTTTATAACATTACTTTTTACTGGTTTGTTATCGTTCTAAGAAACTCACGATAGCTATTAAAGGATTACTTCAGTGGTCATCTTATATAAAAGAGGATTTCAAAAGAAACAAAATGGTGAAAAAAGCATTCAAAAAGCTTATTCCGTTAAGGAGATATTTAAGTTTAAAGTTTGGTGTCATTTGTGTAGAAACGATTAAAATCAGACTAGTTGTGATATCACAGCCTTAAATTCCTCAAAATCTGTATGTATTTTAAAGATAGTTTATTTAATTTGTTCACTATTTAAATTATTTTCCTCAAATTTTTTCATGTGGTATATTACAAATAGCCTTCCTAGATTTAGTTTTACTACTTTTTTGACATATCCCATGATTTTTAAGCCACAAAATCGCAGGACAAAATATGATAGAATACATAAAGAATTTTAGGAATCTAAGGCTATAACATCACAACTAGTCTGATTTTAGTCGTTTCTACACAAATGATACCAAACTTTAAACTTAAATATCTCCTTAATGGTATAAGATTTTGAATGTTTTCTTTACCTGTTTATTTCTTTTAAAGTCTTTTTCATATAAGATGGACTTGCTTGACCACTAAGCTAATCCTTTATTTGAATCATTCAAATGATTCAATTTTTGATCAAAAATATCCATCTTGCATCTTTAGACGAGATAAATGTACAAGATATTCAAGAGCAATTATGTTGAATCTAAAGGGCTTGTTGTAACAATACTGTTGTATAACAGCTAATACGAGGGTGGCGTTAAACACCCACTTTCTTTCATCTATTTCTGCTCTTAAAAGACATATTTTCCAAACTTTCCCTTTTCACTAGCTTATGTGAATATAATACCACATAATATCTAAACAGTGAGAAATATAAGTTACCAATAATCGTATATGATATCTAAACAGATTACGACCCGGACGAGAACACAGGTACGACGTACGGACAGATAACATCGACAACCGTCAATGTCACGGCATTTGATAACCCTGTCTCACTTCCTGTCTCATAGCAACCATTTATATACACATTCTATCGTCTATCCCTCAACAAAGTGAGATATTTAAATACGTTCTTCAATTTTTTGTACATGGATTATATGCACTTATAAAAAAAATAGATGAACAGGCCTGCTCACTCTTTTTATTAATATTACAAGTACATAGAAGTATTCTTCTTGCTTTATAGTGTTCTCCTTTTTGTCTGTTAAATAAGAGTGCAATCATTTACCGCTAAACGTATCATCCTTCTGGGAGCTAAATGCAGGTTTCTGACTTTCAATTTTCCTATTATGAAATTTTTGCAAAAGTCCCTCTGGTACCTTCCGTCAAATCCAAGCAGGTTCTTTGCTATAACTTACGTTCATTTGTATTTGCATGGTAAATACTTGAAAAAGTGCAAAGCAAAGAAATTTATATCTGTGTCGTGACATTTTGAGAAGAACTTTCCAATGCAGAGGAACATTTTAAATTAAGTACCTTTTTTATAGTTTAAGAGATTGATTGGATTCTGGTAAAAGATGGAAAGCTATCACACTTCATCTATGAGCGTGTTCGAGACTTCTCTTTTAAGTGCTGCTTGGCTACAAGTTTGTCAAAATCGCAGAAAAATGTACTTTTACTCTATGAGTGTAGACGGCAATTAATGTATTTAAGCAACAATATTATACTCATCGAATAACGTAAAGGTATTGCACATACCTTCAACTTACTGTGTTACAATTTATACATACACATACAAAAAAAAATGTAAATTGTGATCCGCTATAACTTAAAAACTAATTGAGTTAATAGTATCTAGGTCTAACAAGCAGACAAGTATGTACAAAAAGTGCTGGTTATGACTGTACACATTAGTACACAGATAGATCAAATTCGGAGAGGTTTAAGAGATCAAATTCGGAGAGGTTTAAGAGACACTTTGAAAAATACAAAAACATGACCTTTCTTTTCTAATAATAAAAATATCATATATATTGTATATATTATATACTGTTTTTGTTGATCAATGATCGAAACCAGTCCAAGTGTTAATATCTTTGAATCCAACAGTCCAAAATGGCATATTGACTAGTGTAAATATTTGCAAATGTATCTTGAATTAATTTTTATACCGAATATTCCGAATTTAAACTAATGGTATGTTACTTTGCAGCACCACCATCATCATCATCATCATCGTCGTCGTTATCATCATTATTGTCGTCGTCATCATCATCATCATCGTCATCGTCATCGTTATCATCATTATTGTCGTCATCTTCATCATCATCATCATCGTCGTCGTTATCATCATTATTGTCGTCATCTTCATCATCATCATCATCATCATCATGTCATCATCATCGTGTCGTCGTCTTCATCATCATCGTGTCGTCGTCTTCATCATCATCGTGTCGTCGTCTTCATCATCATCATCATCGTGTCGTCGTCTTCATCATCATCGTGTCGTCATCTTCATCATCATCATCGTCATCATCATCGTCATCATCATCGTGTCATCGTCTTCATCATCATCATCGTGTCGTCGTCTTCATCATCATTATCGTCGTTGTCATCGTCATCATTATCATCAGTTGTGATAGTGATAGTGTACTCTAATACAATTAACATTTGGGGTTTGCGGTCCTAGGTAGAAATGTGTTGCCCAATGTTATGCGCAGGGACGTATAAGACAGAGCATGGGCATAACATAAGAGGATAACGTAACTCTTTTTCGTCGGGGAAAAACATGGTATGTGAAAAGAAATGGTAGGAAAATTAAATTAGCATACTTTGAAAATGATTTGGAAACTTATGTTTCTTATTTTCATGGCCTTACGAGACAGGACAGGACTGGGAGGGGAAGGGGACAGGACTGGGGAGGTGTGAAGGGGAAGGGGGTAGGGATTTACTGATATTAGTCCGGCAGAGATTTGAAATATCCAATGTAGTATTTAAATATATATAGTTCTGAATCAAACGCCCTATACTCGGCTGTAAATGATGCTGACAACATCATACTTGGGCCCCGACGAGAGAGCTGTAAAATGTCATGTGCACTATTTAGATCAGAGAATGATCAGAGAGGAGGGGGCGTTGATTTTATGCCTGACTCGAAAGCCTACATACGAAGGGAAAAACGCAATGTAAATATGTAAATAGACAATTAATTTTGAGTAATGGTTTCACCACAGCTTTCGGCTTGAAGAGAGGGGGTGGGGGCGTAGCCTTTTGAAAATAGTTTTCCATTTTCGGGGAATTTCCTTCAATTACAAGTGGGTTTTTAGATTTTGGGGAATTTTTCGGCAAATCTTTCTAAATTTTTGGGAGCTTGATTTATCTATTTTTGGGTGGCGGTGTGGGGGGGGGGGTGAGGGTTTGTCCGAGCAAACGAGTCCTATTTTTGTTGAGAATGTGCCCTTTTGAAATCTAACAAAATCATAAGCATTCAGAATTTCAAGATTTTTGTCTTTCTGCGAAAAACGAACCCAAAAATCCAGCTACGGGCCTGCTAAATGTGCAGTTTATTAGAAAATAAAAGCTATTTTTAGCAGCACTCTCCCCCTCCCCCCCCCCCACATCTTCTCCGTTCTCAACTAAAAATCAAAAATTGTTTTGAAAAATTCGGTTTAGTAGACCTCCTTGATCCATTTATATTGTGGAGTATCATTGGAGTGTTCGGGATGCACATCTGGCAACCTAGTTTTCTCCGATAATTTTGTTCGAAAAAATCCTTGCTATGGGTGTGCCGGCCACCCCAAATTGTATCATTAGAGCATCTTTGAAATGAGGCTCATGGCAAACTTGCCATATTTACTCAGCCCCTTGCCATAAACTGACAGTGTTCTTCTCCACCAGGCCTTCTTTGCAACGATTAAAATATGTTATGTACAGGCTATCAAAATTTTAACAAAGAGGCACTTTTAATTTGTTTGGGCAAAAAAATAATGGAGGCCCTCGCCACTGACTCGCTGAAGACTGGGCTGTTGAGTGTGAATTTGGATCATGCAGACTTTGATTTAGAATCTTATCAAATTTAATTATACTGGTATACCGAGTTCAGTTAATTTTACGTGAATCAGAAAAGGATGAAATACCGTCTAAACCAATCCAAAGACCCCTTATTTGCTTTTCACTTTGTTTGGGATATTAAGTATTCCGAATCATGATCGATACAATTGATTAATCGTGATGTAATATTTCCGAATTTAAGACTTATGATCAATCAATTTCCCAATTCTTATATACAGATAGAACTCGGTATGAAATTTTCCTATTTTCCCGAAAATTGGTTCTCAATATCTTGATCTAAAATTCACAAATCATGCAAATTGTCGTGGCTGCAAAGTTAAAAAGAAAAGAAAAATAAAGAGTACTTTTATGACCGATAAAGGTTTAGACATTTTCAGGTGAAGTTAAAGGGGATGGGAAGGTTAATGGGGATGGGAAGGAGAATGGAGAGAGGAGAGGAAGGGAGAAGGGGAGGACATTAAAGATTGTCACTCAAGTTATGTTGTCGTATCGTACATGCTTTCAAAATATGTCAGTCGAATAAGTGCCCATCAAATCCCGTGCCCCCGGATTTAGATTCAAACATCTTCCGCCACTCCTCACATGGAACTAAAATACTTTGTTCTTGGTTCAAATTCTCATTAGAAATTCAAATAATGAAAGCGCCCTTACTGAATTTTGCTTTAAGTTTCTTTCAACACCACTGCCAAATCTTTATACGTTCGCTTTGAGAATTTGTGCAATTAATTGTTGCAATTTTGATAGAAACGTTGTAGAAAAGGTATTTTCGAAGTTTGAAAACACACGAAATCGTGCGTATGTATATAGGCTAGAGCGTGGTGTTCAGTTGTGTACAAATCGTTGCATGTTTTCACCGCCGATAAGATGTTCCATATGCATGTTCAAAATGACCAAATACTCGAATAAACAACTAAATTGGCGTTATGACTGTATGATGAAAAATGTTCCCTTCCCAAATATTCTTCCCTTCCCCAACCTGTCCATAGCAATTGCGTGGTGGCAGGGAGAAACTGCTACCCAGTTAAGCTTTCTAAGGGGGTTCAAAGGGGCACCAAAATTGTCCTGCAAATATATTTTTATATACTTTTTATTCCCAAATTCTGCAATTTGTATTAAATTTACAAAACAAACGTTATAAATATTTTCTTTCAAAGTCAGAGAGGTAGGAACTGGGGGCACGCTCCCCCACTTTTTCAAACAATGGCAAAAGTGCCCCTCTTACAAGTAAAAAGTGCTCCTTTCAAATAAACGTGCCCCTCTTACAAGTAAAAAGTGCTCCTTTCAAATAAACGTGCCCCTCTTACAAGTAAAAAGTGCTCCTTTTGCAGTTTTGCAAGTAAAAGTGCCCCCTCTTGAAAATAAAAGTGTCCCTTTTGGAAATTTTCCTTTTGAAAAGAATAAAAAATACTCATGGATTACTGATTATGATGCAAAAACTTGTGCAAAATGGATCCATTATTTGAAAAATATTAGCGAATTTGAACGGATCCCTGCACACCCGGAGCGTGCCAATTAAAATATCAGAAAATTTGCAGAAATTGTGTTAACCCTTATATTTTTTAATTACTTTTCTAAACAATCTCCCAGAAGTGGGCAAAATTTGAACACTTTGCCTTGGGAGGGGACTTTGAGACAGATTAGCGCCACTTCTAATTAAAATTCATGGATCCGCCCCTTAGTGCCCCTCCAAATTCGTGATTCTCCTCCCAATTTTGGAAATCTTCTGCTCAAAGCGTTATTCTTACATCAAAAACATGAAACTCATCCCTGGACCGCAACTACTGTCTAAAATCTATATTCCTTTTAACTAACTTTACTGTGAAATTAACATGATTTTAGGCAATTTTCTGCTACCAAAATCATGCCACAAAACGCTAAGCTTCCTGAAGCTTTTCCCCCTTGACGCCTACCAAGCAGCCAGGACGTCAACCCTAGATTTGACACAATATTTAGAAATTGTCTGCTATCAAAATCGCGAAAAAAGCATAGTGTCCGGGGGCATTCGTCTAGGTTTTATACAATTTTAAACAAATTTCCTGCTATCAAAATCACGAGAAAGGAATAGGGCTTACCAGCTTACGGGGCTTCGCCCCCCAGCGCTCTTATCTTACAGCTTCGCCTTATGGATTTTAAAACAAATTTTGACGGCTATCAAAAACGTAGAGTTTCAGCCCAGTGAATTCTCACCAGAGCTTCGCGATCTTTGCTTCTAGTATGCCTATTTATTTGACACAAATATTGGCGAAAAGCCACTAGACTTATTCCCAAAGTAAGGAATCTCTCTTATGAATCTAGGTTGCGAATTTTTGGTTTGACCACGCTTAAGTTGAGAAGGGTACGTGGCGATATGATTCAGGTTTTTAAGTTCCTATCTGATAGTGATGCTTTGACTTCCTGTTATTTCTTGCATGTTTTATCTGATCCTCATGTGATACGTGGTAAAGGTTTGAAGTTGACCAAAGAAATCTGACAGATAGATATTCGGCGTCTTAGCTTTTCGCAAAGAGTTGTCAATTTGTGGAATGGTTTGCCTGAGTGAGTAGTTAGCTCCTATTCTGTTCACAATTTCAAAGTCAACATTGATAAGTTCTTTACTAATTCTGGGTGTCTTTGATTTTGTGTGTTTGTGTGGTGGTGTTAGTTTGGGCTTTTTATGGGGTGACTAAACTTTCTTAGCCCGTAATCTTGTTATGTTATGTTACCTGCAGGAAGAAGTTGTATAAGGGGCCTAGTGTCAATGGTTAATCCGAATTTCGACCACTGCTGAATTTTAGGGGGCCTAACGTTACGACTAAGTTACATCACTGTAGTCAGATAACAATTTTGACTGTAGGCCTATGCTTATATTAGTAGTCCCCGTACTTGACCGTCGGTCTGATGCCAGCCGTGTGATGGCTGCCGTTTACTGATCGCTGGCCCTAGTACGGCAATCCCAATGTCAACCGTACTGTGGGATGTGTATAATAACTAACGTAGGCCTATACTATATTGAGATAAACATCTCACTCAGTATCATGCCAAGTGCTTCACTCTACTTGTAATACAGTCGATGTATATAGCTCCTAATATGGCTACAGTCATATGTTATCTGACTAATAATATGCTATAGTATATGCTAGCCACTAGGTACAGTAATGTTACATCGCCGCTATACATAGACCCGTCTTAGAATTGGTCACACCCACCTCACTCACTCCCACCTCCTTATTGGTTCCCCCCAACCCCTCTGTAACAATTGCCACTGCATCCTTACAATCCAACACGTTCTCCTTGCTTGCCCCCTGTACAACCTTCCCAGAGCTTCTCTCGCTCCCCACAACTCAATTGCTGAGTTCTTCCAAAAAAATCCTCCAGATAAAATAGTCTCCTTCCTTCAGCATGCATCCCTCTACAACCATATTTAATCCTCCTCTTCCACCCCCTCTCTACTTTGTTTTTAGTTTTACCCATGCACCTCCTCTCTCGATCACAGCTTTCTGGCTTTTGTTCTTGAATTTCTCTCATTCTTCCCCTGGTCTCTTTCCTTACTACCTCTAAAATGATCTGACCTCTCAGGCACAATTTGACCTTCGTTGTCGTGGTGCCGTTAAGACCTCATCAAACAAACAAACATACATAGACCTATTCTCGAGGTCGGACATCCGGGAATGTTGTGCCGCAAGGAGACGTAACAATGCTCTTTTGATGATCTCAAACTTCAGTTAAAGGGAAAAACAAACAAACAGTCAGTTATCATTGTAGTCAATGGGAGAAAACATATTTTTTGCCATTTTTTAACAAATACTGGACATTAACTTATTTTTCTTCAAATATGTTGTGTATTAGATAATAGTTTCTAACATATATGAGTACCAATAAAACTTTGCTGACTGGCTGAGGCGACACGAGTATTCATAAAAAAAAATAATGCATTGACTGTAATGATAGTTTTCCCTCCAACTTGCCTAATACCTTTTCAACTCGTTGAGAGAGTGTCCTTTAACCGGGATGAAAATGACACTGGCGGTTTCATCCCGTCCATGTTTTAAGGGGCGCTTTCTTCAAATGAGTACGCATATTGTGCTCAAATTATTATCGGTAAATTGTTGTAAAATGGCTTATTCTGAGCTATGTCATCATTAATTTCGCACAAAACGCTTGAATTTAGTCAATAATTTCTACGCAAAATAGTGGTGGGGAGTAATCTACACAGTTGGTTGTGATTTTATCTGACAAATTTGTTGTTTCGCAAGTAAACTTTACTTTGCACGAATTTTTAACCAAGGTCAGTAATAGCGTTCACGCATGAAAATACATATCCGATTAATCAGTCATTAATCGCTGATTGATATCTAAGTATTAGGTCTAAATCAAAACTTTAATTAAATTTTATCAAACTTAACAGATATAAGCCGTAAATCCAAGTAGGACCAGAATCCGTCAAAAAAAAAAAAAAAACACATCCTGCAGAAAAAAAAAAAACATCCTGCAGATATGGCCTACTGACCTACTGTATGTTTTCAGCCAGTAAGCGTAGACCCCCCTACCTACTAAATTAAATCATAAAACTACTAAAATTAGACCATCAAAAACGAAAGAAAGCATCACTGAGTCATAGTTAATTACATATGGCCACATTAAGGTAAGTATCAAATAATTCAATGTTCATTTTATTACATATAAATAAATTTCATGTCTTTATCTGATTATGCATGTGATTTATATCAAATCTAGATGTGGATTTGATCTGGAATTTTTCTCTGGGATCTATAAATACTTTTTGGTAGGGTGGACTTTGTTGGTGTTTTGTCAACTAAGCAAGGGCCACTGAATTAAGGTTCTTTTTACAGTATTTTAAATGATATAAGATCGTACCTGTATAGGTTGGCTATACATTTTAGCCGGATATAAATGCCAAGTATTGTTGTACATTTTACAAAATTTGATGTTAGGCTACATGAAGGGAATGGTTTTGAAGGCACCATAAGAAATCACACAATAAAAAAAATTGATCATTTTAATGACTGCAAATACTACCTGCTGATGTATTTACCAAGCTCATACCTTTTTTTTTTATTCCATATCAAGTTATAGGCCTATTTGTCAGTGTTCCACCACCGAAAGTACATTTAACACCTAGCTTCATGAGGAGATAAGATTGAAATGAAGTACTATTCTCACATAGTATTATCATCAAAACTTGGAAAGTGGACATCTTCTTTAGATGTTTCATATTTTATCATACAATTTAATGTATGGTTTGTTACTTTTGCTGTATTTGTCTTTTTGCCAATCTTTTCCTGATGTTTGATTTTATATTTGCTATTATATATTTTATTTCAACCAGGCCTTACCTTAATCATGCAGCTTTCAGATGAATAAGCTATCCTGTATAAAGATGAGTGATATAAATTTGAAAAATAGACATGGTCTATTCATCACCTACAGACATAAGATCATATTCTCAGACTATATGAATAATCATCCAAATGTGATTTTTCTTGCTGCTTAAATTACCTATTATGCAACTTGTTAGTGTAGATGTGTAGATGTGTACCTACAGTTTTGTGTATTAAATTATAGTGTATACAATGTGTAATGCATAGGAACATATAAAAAGTGCATCTATGCAAAATCTTCTTTTGCCTACACTTAATAGGTGAACTTTGTGCATGCTTGAAGACCAAATTTTCATCAAAAATGTGAAACACTTGCAGGAAAATTATTATCTATGTAAGAAGCCAAATATTGACATATTAATATGCTTATATGTACCAGTGAATAACAACACAATGCAAATATGGTACTGTATTATTGGCCCTTCAGTTAACTTATAAAAGCTTAATTTAACTCAAGCATGATTTTTTACATGATAACCACCTATTTTTGTACTACATTTAGGCCTATATCATTGACATATATTTATGTACCTATAAGTGTATTATGCTTATTAGCCCACTGTGTGTTTTTTAACTCTAAATATCAGGATTGTCTACTGACCTTTGTAAGTTCTAACAGTACATGTAGTTCATGTAGTTAGAGCCTTTCATATCTGACAAGCAGTACTGAAATGCTCAGATAACTTTTTATTGACCAACCACATTTGGGATGCAATGAAATGTAATTGATGTTCTGTTTAAGTCAAGTTTAGGCCAAGTTCGTCAAAATATGCCTATGAAATACAAAAATTGGCAATGCAAAGGACATTCTTATTAGGAATATGACCAGCAAATTTGCCAACTACATTGGAAACAAGCCAGGATTGAGAATTGTGATTACATTTTATACATAAAAACTAAAAACAAAATAGTGATTGACTATATATCATATGTGATGAAAACACGTTTTAGTATTACTTGCCCGACATCCGTTTACTTCATTAAAAAGGTGTTTGCGGAACACAACACTCTTCGTAAAAGTTATTCAAGAAATTTCGGTTTTCTTATTCTTATAATATTCCATGAAGATAAAGCTTTATATGCATACAGGGCCTAGTTTGAATTGAGTTGTAATTTGTTGCACGAATGTTAACGTATTAAGGCATAGGGCCTATATCTTTTAACTTCGAGGCCTAAATACCTCTGTCCTATCTATCTTCTATTTTAATTTCTTGCCTAGTATTTGCTAGTATTAGTATTACGTTTGCGTTTATGTTGGGCAATGAATCTTATGACATGCAAAAATTGAATGTTGTGTAGGTCTAGGCCTCTTAATGTTATTAACTTACGCCTTTAAAGAGGAATTCAGTCAAAATCTATGAACGAAATTAATACTTGTAGTTCTTTAAATTCGAAAACGGTTCTTGTCTCTTTTTTAGCAAAAATGAAGTACACTATTATTACCACAAGACTACAGTAAGCCTAATTAGGACATGTAACTTGTAAGATATGAAGAAATTCGGTGTTATTGAATATCTAATGTTAGGCTAAAGTTCGCTGACTTTTTAAGTCAGGCCTCACATAATCTGTCCATACATCTGATTAAAAAATTGTGGTTTTGACGCCAAATTAGGCTTCCAGAATAAAATAACAGTTCTTTTTAAGTGAAATATGTACGGTTTTCGATAATTCTAAAACTTTAAATTTGCCTTGAATCAATCACCGAGAATCTAGTTTATTTGTTTACTTTTTCTACTGACATGCTGCGTTGTACGATTTGGTTGTTTTCGCTGCGCTTTGCATACCAAAATTTGGTTTGTTTACAAAATTGACGCCGGATGACGTTATTTTGCATTTGGTGGATTAGGTCTATAGACCTTAACGTTAGGCCTAACTTTACTCGTTAGTCACATTGTATGTAACGAATGAAGCGGTTCATGGCACAGATATGATGGCCGATGATCGCCAAATTTCAATCCTCGTGCATGCGTGGCCTCAAAAATCAAAAATAGGCCTCAGACTAGTTACGCGTACGGTAACTGAATGAACACTTACGTTAAATCTACCGTTAGACGGCGTTAAGTTCAAAACCTGAAGACCCGGCCGCAGGCTAGGCCTGGGCAGCCTAACGTTACATACGATAAGAATATTGTGGTACCTATGGTGTTAATTAGGGCATGGTTCGTTATCAAAACTGGTCTACGTTTTACAGCCTTCGTATTGTGTATATTTCCTCCCTCTGAGTAAACTTCCACACTAACACAATATCGTTTTCTGTATTTTCTCAAACCATTGTTTGCTTATCACTCTCTGTAAATATTTATAAAACCTCTTATGAAATAGAAGAAAGCAAGAGAAAGAAATGATAACAGAATATTAGGTAATCTAAGAACAATATCAGGTTTATGAATGGGGAGGATGGCTTATAAAAATAAAATCTATTTTCCTTTCATTTCTTGCCGGAAGTATTAGAGTTTGCTGCAGTCACTTGAAGACGAAGCTTGTATTTTTCAAAATTGGTAGCCTTTTGTCAGTTAAATTCCCCACCCCCACCCCCTCCTCCCCCAAAAAAAAAATTCAAAAAAATTACAACAGTCAAATTATTTGCAGAGGTAAGGACAAATTTTGAATTGAATTCCAGTGTGCTCTATAACTATGTAAGAGATTTACTCTTAAGTTACCTCTGTTAAAATAAAAATTATAAAAGTACCAGTAAGGTTTTTCCTGAATAACTTCTAGTCTAAGCATCAAAAATGTTAAAACATTGACTCAAAATAGAGATAATGTAATTATTTTCCAGAGATATAGGTTTATATTTAAAATTTCTCCTCCACTTTCCAATTACAGCACGCTGAATTTTGGCCAAAATTTGACGACTGCATAAAAGTCCAACCTTGCGATCTATCGCTTACCCCCCAAAATTGTGTGTTTGGTCTTTATTTGTGGAACCGTTATTGTCAGGGTTTGTTGGGTTCTCCGTGATTTGGTTAGAGGATCACTTCATTTATATAACTTGGTGCAAATCCATGAAGTGCCTTAAAAGTCAGTAGGAGTATTTTGTATGATGTTTTATCAGTTTTGCACTGCAGCAGTCGCATACAATTTTATAAAAAACAACGGTAAATGATAACTTTGAACAACTTTCTGGTTTATAGTGAAATTTAATATAAAACCTATACTAAAGAACCTCGTATTACAGTTTCATCAACAATTAACCTATCTGAGTTAGATGATTGACAACTTTTTCAACCAATCACCGCATTAATTTGCCAAGCAACAAAATCTGCCAAGCAACAAAATCTGTGTAATTGAGTGGGGCAAAAATCCTACGCGGTACTGGTACAGTACAACTAGCTAGCGGCGCGCGCTAATGCAGTCAATGCAATACACTATACAAAACAAATTGTACTTACGGGCCCGCTTTGTAAATCCGATTCCCGTTACCCAGAACGGTTAGCAAACGGAATTTTGTTTATTCCTGTGCTTAAAACTCTAATGATCCGGAGAAGTGCCATAAATGGATCAAAACTTGCGGAAGGCCAAATGATTATCTAAATGTCAATGCGTTGGTCGTACACGATTGCTGATTTAAATTTTGTTTGCCCCACCTAGTTACCGCGTTGCTATGGTGGGTGTGGCTTCCGGAAAGGGTAATCAAGGGAAAGGTAGAGTCCCATAAATACATTCAGAAGTGAACGACGCCGTGCTGGTAACGTCACTTCCGATTTTCACCTTTCCTTATTGATTGCGAGAAATCTGTGGTGTTATCAAAAACACAAGTAGGCCCCCATGATCCCACGGATGTGTGATCGATAACATCGCAGATTTCTCGTGATCAATAGGGAAAATTGAAAGTGACGTCACCAGAGCGGCGGCGTTCATTTCTGGATACATTTATGGGACGATGCCTTTACTTAAATACCATTGGAAATATCCACATTTAGTTTCTTTACAATTCACAACTGACTTTTGACAGAAGTAGTTGCATTTTCATGGCGTACTTATAGCTAATAGAGAAACACAATAGTACAGTATACAACAATATCGTGAGATGATAACAACTAGTTGGTATCATGTCAATTTGAATAAGCTATAATAAGTTATTATATTATACAAGTGGCTACCCAGTTTTCTTGCAAAGATCGCAGCTTTATTGAACACGTTAAAGACAGGAAATATGTTAATATTTATAAAGGTTACCTTCATTTACGTTTTCCTCGTTTCCTATTGATTTTCCCAGGCAGGTATCAAATTATGTCCATGTTGATTTATTTAACCCAAAATTCAGATAGGAATATGCTTTTGTCATTCAAAAGAAATTGTTAAATTACAAACTCTTGAGTGTAGAATCAGGGAGTTGGCATTAGAATAACATTCTCTATACGTAATTCTTTTAATTGAATACAAACTGTAGTTCCCCGATACTTTACACTGATAAGTTCAACATTATGCCCATGCTGGGGTTGTAGCAAGTGTTAAATGATAAAGGCCAACAAATTAAAATTGGAATATTATTAAGTCATTCGCAACCAAAATTGGAAAATTCTTTGGTGTAGAATAACACGTACCACTCTTTAGTCCTGTAGATTTCGAAGATTGATTTTACTACCTTTGCAGTGATAAAATAAATATTGCATTTAGTGGTGATCGAAGTTTCCGTACTTTTAACAAATATAAAAAAGATCTGTCGGAGTCGGTTTCATGTAATTATATTGATCATGGTACGTGAGAGTGTGGAGTGAACATAAGAGTAATAGTATGCGCTGAATACATCCATTGATTACATCCATCGATCATGACCATCGATCACACACATCGATTACAAACCATCGGACATGAACGCCGATCACAACCAGCGATGATGACCATCGATCACAACCATCGATCACAACCATCGATCATGATCATCGATCACACACATCGATTACAAACCATCGGACATGAACGCCGATCACAACCGGCGATGATGACCATCGATCACATCCATCGATCACAACCATAGATTACAACTATCGGTCATGACTATCGATTACAGCCATCAGTCATGACCATCGATCAAAACCATCGATCATGACCGTCGATCAGAACCGGCGATCATGACCATCGATCACATCCATCAATCACAACCATAGATTACAACTATCGGTCATGACTATCGATTACAGCCATCAGTCATGACCATCGATCGAATCCATCGATCATGACCGTCGATCAGAAGCGGCGATCATGACCATCGATCATAACCATCGATCATGATCATCGATCACATATCGATCACAACTATCGGTCACGACCATCGATCACAAACATCGATTACAACCACCAGTCATGACCATCGATTAAAACCATCGATCATGACCAAAGATCACAACTATTGATTACAACCATCATCACAACCATCAGTCATAGCCATCGATTAAAACCATCAATCATGACCGTTGATCATAACTACCGATCATGAACATCGATCACAACTATCGATCATGACTATCGGTCATGACCATCAATCACAACTATCGATCATGACCATCGACCACAGACATTGATTACAACGTCGATCACGAATGAACGTGATCAAGACCGTTGTCGATTAAAACCAGTAATCATGAGCATTGATCACAATCATCTGTTACAACCATATGTCATAATCATTGGTGGTTCCCCCCCCCCCCTTCCCTCCCTTCCTCGAACTAATATTCAAAGTTGATTTTTTTCTTAACCCTCCAAAAACTTTAGGGTCCTTTAGTGTTAGGCCTGGGCCTATCCAGGTACAGTGACTTTGTTCATCAGAATATATAAGCTTAAATGTTAAAATTACTTTAAATGTTTATTGTTAAACAATCATATGTTGTTAAGCTTAAACATATTTTGCATATCGATTCATTACTAACTAGATCTGTTTGAAACTTCACATGATTGTAAGTGATATAGCGCCACCGTCAATAATGGCCTATGGTTATGACCGATAAATGTGATAGATGCTTATGTACCGATAGTTGTCATCGACGGTCATGATCGATGGTTGTGATCAATGCTCATGATCGATGGTCATTGACGATAGTTGTGATCGATAGTCATAATGGTTATCGTATTCATGTAATTGATGGCCATTGGTGATTATTAATGGTTGTGATCGATAGTAATGATGGTTATCGTATGGTTGTACTTGATGGTCATTGGTCATGATCGATAGTTGTGATCGATGAGTGTGATCGATAGTTATGACGTCAAAAAATGTAAACAGATTACCTCTTATATTTGAAGAAGGTTAGTCTCGTTTTAATTTCCCTCTTCTGTGCCAACATCTCTTTTTTTATTTTTGAATATTCATGTTAATATTATTATTGAAATTGTACTTACAAACCGCAGATGTTAAATTCCACAGCTACTGTTGCTTGCGCAAAGATATACATTTAAAAGGAAGCTGATTGCGCATCCGTTGCTTTACAGCACATCTCATATATTCATTTGTGGTAAATGTATGTATCATTTTCGTTACTTCCACTAACCAACATTTCAAGCTGTGTTGATTACCCAAGGACTGAAAAAGGTATATAATTGAATAATGTAATGATATTATCTTGTCATAGTACATTAATTTGCAGTGAGGTGCAGTGGCTCGAAGGTAAAGGAGTCATGCTCGTATGCCTGTATGCGAAAGGTACCAGGTTCCCGTCGCGAGCGCTGCATTGTATCCTTGAACTGTTGAGCAAGACACTTCACTCTGCTTGCTTCATTCCACTTATCTGAAAAATGAGTACTAGCAAGTCGTACATCATTGGTGCTAACACTTTTGGGGAGTAAACCTGCGATTGACTGGTGACCTATCCAGGGGAGTCGTGTACTCTTATCCGCTCATTCGCCGAAGAAACTTGGGATGGGATGCTTCGAATACGGATTAAAGTTTAACATCCAAATCCCTCTCATCAAATCGCCAATAGACATACAAATGTCGTATTTACATGGTATTTTACAAAACAAGTGCATTAAAAAATTGTCTATAAAAATTTGTAAAAATTGTAACTTCAAGTAGGAAAAGGAAATATTGGAATACCATGCATGCTGCAATTAGGAAAATATTAATCATAATTTTTGTCACTCGCATTCAATTATTTCCTTTTACATCTGATACATATCCTAAAGCTGTATAAACGTGTCTAGGCAACATCCGATAATTTTCCTTAAAGTTTATGATACACCCTTGTAGCGAAATGTCAAAATCAAAATAAACTGATGAGAGCTTTTCGGTTTTCATGCGGCCTTCTCTAAAGCAAATTTGTTGTTCTTAATTGTCTTTCATAATCCTTTGAAAGGGTGTAAATTTTGACCACAATTGTCGAGTCTTCTCCATACATCAACCAAATTATAAGAGAGATTTTTTGGTCGTCGTCATTTCGGAAGATATTTACATAATTCAATAAACTGATAAATATCTGTCTGCCCAGTGATGCATCACACGTTCAGCATATATTGAGGAATCTTTCAACTATTCAAAGTCCTTTGAATTTGCTTTTTAGCTATATACTTTCATAAACATTTTATTTAAGTATATTAGGCAGTCGGATGCAACGGTACAACATACATTTTATTTATACGCATGCACCCAATTGAACAGTAGAGCCAAGGCAGTGATCATATTCAATAGTATGTTATAATATAATTTGCATTGCAATGAGCCGTACATTAAAAATGCACCCAATTGAAAAGTAGAGCCAAGGCAGTGATCATATTCAATAACATATTATAATTTAATTTGCATTGCAATGACCCGTACATTAAATCCCGGTAATGCACGACCTTGATTATTTGGTTTATTCCATTTTTAGAACAGGTGAATGTTTTAATTAAAGTGAAGAAAAATACTTGTAAACTGTTCTCGTTTTTCAGTCTTTTTAATTCTTTTTCATGGATTTTAAACGATTTAAAACGGAAATATTATAAAAAAAAGATCAAATGCTTTGTCATCGTTTTTCTATACACATTTAATGCACTTTTCAAAGGACTGTACACTTGCGAATGGACCTCCTAAAGTCGGGCCATTCCACTATTGCGAAAGTCCTTTGCCCGGTGCATTATATGCGTATATAAACACTCTGCGTCAATATTAATCTTTTAGTAATATAGTGCAAACATTTCGGTAATAAAGGTGTATGGGTCTTTGAATTTTGAAAATAGCATGTGTAGTTTTCAAGTTATGAGTAATCTAAGTTTGCATTTTGTTTAGGATATCTAAATATGTGATGTATAAACAGGAAAAGATCTTAAAATGCTTTTGGTTTTCTTTATATTTCGTCAATTAATTTCAAACCTTGAAAAAGTTCATAATGTCTAGAATTATCTTTCGTTTTTCAAAGAAAAATGACAGAGGGTCAAAAAGCAATGGAATTGCATAAGAATATAAACTATGTCCCGTTCATACATTCCAACAGTTTGCAATTTTTTTTTTCTTTAAAAAGTTGTAAAATGACCAATTGTTAACCTATCTTAATGATTTGTTTTTGCTTTCAAGTTCTTTGTCTTTTAGTGGATTTTAATTTAATTTAGCTAAATTTGCTTTTACCTGTCCATATACATATCGTTAAATATATGATGTGTTACATTTAATTTCAAAACACTAGTTGTTTTTGTTTGTACTTCTTATTTTTTTTTTTTATGCTGCCATACCAAATTTCTCAGTGTTTGAAATTCTTCTCATATCACAAGAATTGAATTGTAGTGTAATTGATCTTTTGAAATCAGCTTCTGATATTTCCATACGCGGTAGTCCATATTAACTTTCTACTTAATTAACCTGTTTGAGTTAGATGATTGACAGCTTTTTCAACCAATTACCGCATGAATATGCATAGCAACAAAATATGGTAACTATGTGGGGGCAAACATCCTAAGCGATACTGGTACAGTACAACTAGCTAGCCGCGCGCGCTCATGTAGTCAATGCAATTTACTGTACAAAACAAATTTCTGCACACACAGACTGAGTGACGGCAAAATTGTGAACAAAATTTGCACTTACGGGCCCGCTGTGGGCTTTGTAAATCTGATTGCTGTTATCCAGAACACTTAGCAGACTGAAATTTGTTTATCCCTTTTTCTACAGACTTTAAAGATCCGAAGATGTGCCATAAATGGACCAAAGCTTGCGGCAGGCCTCGCGAACATTTAAATGTCAATGCGTTGTAATGCACGATTGCGGATTTGAGGATTGTTTTCCCCCTCCTAGTTACCACGTTGCTATGGTGGGTGTGGCCTATTTCGTAACTCACAGACGTTGATTATACATTGAGACAATAACGTTAGAAAACTTGTAAGAAATGTATCATCCACGATCTAGAAAACCTCACACATTATATTCAATAACTTTGTATAAATAAGTTTTAACATGGAAAGTTGCATTGTGTATAATTATCACGAAATATCACTTTCAGGGAAACGATCTTATTTCTCGATTGGTAATCGGGAGGGATAATGAGAACGTTTAATTTTTCTTAGATAATTTCGTCTATTCTAAACATTTTCTTTCCATAAAATCGGCAACTACTAGAACTGCGAAAACCTCATGAGTATTAATATTTATATCAAGACATGAAAGTATAAATATGAAAAGTTGCATTGACGGTTATTATTTCGGAACAAGTTTCGTTCAGGGAAACAATCTTATTTCTCGATTGGTGATCGGGAGGGGTAATGAGAATGTTCGATTGTTCTTAGATAATTTTGTCTATTCTCATCATTTTCTTTCCCATCAAATCGGCAACTACTAGAACTGTGAAAACATCATGAATAGAAATGTATATATCGAAACGTGAAAAGTTACATTGTGAGTTATTATTGCGGAACATCTTTCATTTAGGGAAACAAACTTATATCTCGATCGGAAGAAAAAATGAGACTGTTTAATTGTTCTTAGATAATTGCGTTTTGTCTCATCTTTTTCTTCCAAATCGGCAATTACTACAGACTTGCGAAAACCTCATAAATATTAATGTTGATATCGAATTGATCACAGTTAAAAAAGTAAACAAATATGAGGTTTTCAAAACTATTGCAATTATGAGTACAATATATTGAAAAGTTCAATATCACCAAATCCAAAATAAGAAACAATTTTGTTGCACAACTCAACTACTAGCTATACCCGAAGCCATACGACACAATTCATAATTCGATTTGTTGATTAGGCAGTTAGGTACCACGGCATTAAATATAAAGTCCATCTTGAATATATAATCTAAGCTGTACCACGCCCTTAAATGTATTAAGTATACCCAATATCATAAACAAGAAATGAATATCGGAAGTCAAATAGTGCATGACAAGTTTTTATGGTATTGTTCAAGGGATGTTCCAGTTCTCCCTTTATGGCGTTTTTATACATCGTTGCGAGTGGCCCTCTAATTCATTCCATTCATGCGCTTTGACACAGTAATGAAAACCCTGTAGTTTTTTGCATGCTGTTCTGTATTTCATTTGCTTATGGCAAAGTGATCTTAGATTTCTGAATCACACCTGACAATTGCACGTGACTAGAATTTGTTGTCGGAGTGATCTATAAAAAGTCACGAGTCTCATCATTAAAACGTTCGCACACTTCTACGAAGATGTATGGATATGTACGAGCAGGTCTGCCATATAATCATATACATTATATGAGGAATGATAAAAGAAATCAATTACGTATGTTTTGCCGGTAATTTGTACAATTTGTGTTGACGCACGCCGGGATATGGTGAGATTTCTGTAACGTCATAATGAGGCGCTAGTTTAGACGTGAGCTTGATGCATACAAACACCACGCTTTATTGTTATCGGGGTTGGTACATTAGCAGCTTTATAAATGAAAAATAGCCAATACATTTTGAAAATTGGCCTTAAGAATTGAAAAAAATAACCTTTTTTATACAAAAAAATATTTTAGTGATATTTCGGTTGATGATTTGGATTTTTTGTTTGTTTTTGGAGACTTGTTTCCCTGTAGAATATCTTATTTGGCTTGATTCTGGCCTTTTGATTTAGAATAAAAGGATTAAAATGTGTTACCCTGATATTATAACAACAATTGTTTGCTTTTCAGCATATTGTACCAATCCGAAAAAAGCCCCTGGTCACGCCAGTAGCCGATCTTTATTCAATTTGGCATTTTCTTGTCTTTTTCTTACATTTTGCCCTTTTTAAGCGTCATTTGACTTTTTCAAAACTCAGTTGGCTTTTTGCGCTTGGAAGGCCCGTAGCCAGAATTTTTTAAAAAGGTTGGAGGCACAATGACTTAACGAATGAGCACATTGTGTTATATATTTTTCGCGAGGGGCATATACCTTCACGGCCCCCTTGCCCGAGGGGCACGCCTGGCGCTTTGCCCGACCCTTATTGATGTACACCATCAGGCCTGGCGCGTCCTCTTGACCAATGATGGCTACAGGCCTGGCGCTTAGGACCGTCCACCAACCCTTATTGTTACGTCATGCACATTATCCGAGTGGATTCTGTAACCAAAATACTAACATCCACTGTTCCGAACCTTGAAGAAACACAAACCAAATATCAGCCATTCCACAAACATTAAAGAGCTGTGCTCCGTATTATACCTCATAAGTTTAGTAATGGGCATGGGCGATGGGAAAGTCATTTTTATAATATATTGTTTTGATGCTATTTGATACTAAGTAACAGATACAACAAGATAGGAGTATCCGGCATGGCATTTAAAAATCAATTATCGTATTAACCTGGAGATGAAAATGCAAGACAATCTAACGGTTTCTGATTGGTCAAAATACACAATTACCGACAAGCCAATCGATTAGCGTAGGGGAAGTGACATCAAGTGTCATTGAACGAATTTGTTGGTGACGGATTAAACAATTTTTTCAGACAAGATACCCTCTTTAAATGCTTTTAGAATACCTTGCCAAAAGAGCTATCTAAAATGTAAATGCTAATTACCTCGACAAGGAAGTGGACACTCCCTGCCTCAACTACAAAATGTGTGTTAGAACCCATTTTGTTTACCTTCATATTCACATAAACACTCGTACAACCCCAACAACCGCTTCTACGCTGATGACACTCAAGTTTCCTAATCCACATTGCCACCCCCTCTCCCTTCGCTAGTGCCGCTATATCTTCTTCTAATGTAGTCGGTCAGGGAGCGTGCCTGTTAATGGGAACACAAATGTTTCTAATAATAGGAACATTCTTACTACATGGAAGCCGCCATTTTGTGATATGTCCCATGATCATTTGGCATCCTAGCGTTAAAGTCTTATGCAAAGTTACATATTTCAAATTTGCGTCTAGGAAAAATATCTCTGCTCGCGGGGAAACTTAAAACTCTTAAAAATGCTTTCATTACTGACGTAGCTAAAACTTTTTCACTTTCATTTGATATGTTTACCACGCTGTTTTCGAAATATTAGAAATAATAGACAATAGAGCTAGGCTTTTAGGCATTGCAAATTCAAATGTTTTTCAACATAATGACTCATAATATTTCAAGTATATAAATGAGAAACTATAACATTTTATCGTAATATCTAGCTGCATGACTTCAATATTCTTGTGTTTTCCATGTTCCTATTAATAGACATGCTCTGGGATTGGTATTCTTGAATGCTTTGTGCTGATTGTTTCGTGTTCTTAATACCAATGATATCCCTCAAACATCTTCTTTTGTATTGATCATTCGTATCTTTGTATTGATCATTCGTATCTTTGTGTTGATCATTCGTATCTTTGTGTTGATCATTCGTATCTTTGTATTGATCATTCGTATCTTTGTATTTTTCATTCGTTTCTTTGTATTGATCATTCGTAACTTTGTATTGATCATTCGTATCTTTGTATTGATCATTCGTATTTTTGTATTGATCATTCGTATCTTTGTATTTATCATTCGTAACTTTGTATTGATCATTCGTATCTTTGTATTGATCATTCGTATTTTTGTGTTGATCATTCGTATCTTTGTATTGATAATTCGTATCTTTGTATTGATCATTCGTATCTTTGTATTGATCATTCGTTTCTTTGTATTTATCATTCGTTTCTTTGTATTTATCATTCGTTTCTTTGTATTGATCATTCGTATCTTTGTATTGATCATTCGTATCTTTGTATTTATCATTCGTTTCTTTGTATTGATCATTCGTAACTTTGTATTGATCATTCGTATCTTTGTATTGATCATTCGTATTTTTGTATTGATCATTCGTAACTTTGTGTTGATCATTCGTACCTTTGTATTGATCATTTGTATTTTCGTGTTGATCTTTCGTATCTTTGTATTGATCATTCGTATCTTTGTATTGATCATTCGTACCTTGGCATTAATCATTCGTATCTTTGTATTGTCTTCGAACATAATCCATTCAAATAACTTTATGAAATCATAATAGGCATGCTATGCTCATCTAAAGAGGATCAGTGGATTAATATATCTCCAACGACCAATCCCCATCCTACTTTTATTTTATATTCGTACGTCATGACGTCAATGAAGTAAATGTCTCCAATACCGATGTTCCCCTTTTCCTTTAAGACCACCATTGACTGTACAAATAATCATTTTCACTAGGCTTGCACTAGGAACTTGTCATCGAAGTCATGTCCGTTAAAAAAAAAAAACATTTTCAATATGATTTAGTCTATCCGTTGCTCATCTCCAACCAATCGAATCAGTCTCATAGACAGATACACACATGATGTGCTCTACCTTCTGACATGTGATGTTTCGTAAATTTTTGGCAACGTCGAAAAGAAAACATTTTGGTGATACTGATTTTTCAACACCAATGTCTAACTCATACCAATGTTCACCTTACGTTGAATTAATTAACAATGAATCGGAAGTATGTTTAGATTTATATTATGATAACATTCAAAATCTTAAGTACTTGATAATGACCATTATCATATACCAATTACGATACCCTTTACATTATAATAAATCTTTTGTTTTCCTGCAATCATCAAAATGGACAAAGAGAATCCCAATCTGGTAAACCGTGGGGCAACATAGTAACAATTGCTGCTAATTGTGTCATCTTCATTCGTTAGAAGAGAAACATACACAAGAAAAAATAAGGTAATAAGTCATATCCTTTTCAAACATTTCAATAGCATGAAAGTGGTGCTGATTCGTCCCTTACAATAGTTCGTATTGCGATGTGGCCTATATCGCAACGAAATGGAATTTTCAAAATGGACAAATTATTGCTTTTGTTGTATTATAGTTTACAAAGAGCTCTACTATAACATTATAATTAGATATGATGCAGTCAGTGGTATTTCAAAGGTATGGTGAAATCAAATCGCATCCAAAATAACCAATTATGCCATCATTTTTGTGGTGGCGGTGTTCAGTTAATTAATACAAAAAAAACATTCATACTTGTTGGGCTGTTTTAATTTGTGAGATACAAATGTTCTTAAGTGATTCGATAACTGGGGCACAATGAGGTATGGGGCTTATTTTGCCTGAAAATATCGCTATTTTACCATTACATAACCAGATAACATGATGTGCTTTCAAATTTAGAAAGCTTCTTATTCAAGGGAAACCCAACTCGGAGCGTTAGGTCTTTTATTTTAAGATTTATAGTTATTGTATTTGGTTTCCTTGTATACAATGCATATAAACTGATAAAACGATAGTAAATACTACAGTAATAAACTTACTTAGTATAATTCAGATTTGCATTTATACGCGTTTGTTGTATTGATTTTTATTCATAAAAATAAGGATTATCGAATTTAATATAAAATATAAAATTTTATACAAATTCGAATTACCTAGGTACCAGACATCTGACTACAGTCTTTACTCTTGTAAACATGTTCCGTTTGCCCCAACAAGTCACTTACTGGTTGCCTAATCTTTAATTGTGTTTTACGTTTAGTCACATGACAAGGAAAGCGCACATACTGTATGTCACCTTTGATTTCAGAGTGGTTCCAAATGATTTTCCAGGACGATAGTAAAGAATATATCAACAAAAGCATTACCTCCAAGTTGAACAATTTTCAAATCGGTGAAAAGAATTATTTATTTTTCAATCATGTATGTTAGTCAACTTTAATAATGATACATAAATTTATATAGCGCTAATTTTGTAAAAACATTCAAAAGCGCTTTACATACAAGGAAATTACGATACGAAAACAAAAATAAGAATACAGAAATGACAACATAAATAGAAATACAATGGATCAAGCTGCACATTAGATTAATGTCTTTTTAAACAAAAACGTTTTAAGCTTAGTTTTAAAGGAGGTCAGGGATACATTCTTAATACATTTGAGTTCAGTTGGGAGTGAATTCCTACTAAGGACCTTTATAAGCAAAGGCCCTTTCGCCAAGAGTTTTATGCTTAATACGGGGAACAAATAGGGACTTGAAACGAAAGTCATAGCGGGATGGTTTTTCAACTACCATTTTACATAAATATTTTGGAGCAAGGCCTTTAATGCACTTGAAAACTTGTCAAATAATTTAATAATCAATTCTTTGTTTGCCTGGTAACCAGTGAAGGCATTTCAAAAAAGCATTAATGTGAGACAATTTTGGTAGTCTGTAAAATCAACCGAGCAGCACCATTAAGTATTCTTTGAATTCTGTAAAGTTGATAATCAGGTAGTCCAACAAGAAGTAAATTACAATAATCAATGTGAATTATATCAAAAGCATTAATAAGGGTTTTCATGGAATCTACATCAAGATATTTGGCAATCTTTACATGTCAAAACACGTTAAACTGCACAGGAATGATGAATATTTTCTTACTTTTCAATAAAGTGCGGAAACAATGTGGTTACTGTTACCACTGCATGTCCATAAACCTTCAATTCCACTTCCTTTGATGCGCTGAGCGTTCTCTATTTCGTATTAATGAATGAAAATAATCTGCCCAAAGAGAGAAGTATGTCCTCATTCCTTGATAAAACAGTTGATACGCATCGGCCACACAATCATATAAGCCTCTTGCTGTGGCAAAATGTTTCATTCCATTCACCTGTAATACCAGATAACCTTATGCCTTGGAACGTGAGATCAAATTAATTAAATCTAGTGTTGCCTAGTAGAGCCCACTTGAAAAAAGGAAACCCCATCAATTGTCAACCAGCCTACTTACAACGTACCTCATCCGTAAAAGGTTCAACAAGACAATTACGCTTAAAAATTGGTCTTGCTTAGAGCTAGATTATTACACTTTTCAAGCTCATGTTAACAGAACAGACCTCATCAATATCGATGTAAATTGGATTTTCACAGCTTTTTCAACATTTATACTTCAGAAAATAAAAATATGCATATTTTTCAAGGCATTATCTAAATATTTAGTGTTATATCATTGTTAATGTTAATCCATTTATTTTGCATTCCGTGATTCAGATGCAACATATATGCAGCTAACCTTGACAACAAAAATTGAAACTACGTTCTATCAATATAAAACAATCATATAATTTATATATATATATCTTAAAATCTTCCGCAGTTTTCATTAGGCATATCTCGGAAATTACAGTTTAATATCATTGTTATCTTATGTATTATTCACGCACAGCTAAGTTTGTTCTCTTCAATGTGATTGGACGAAAAGAACACACTCCTAATTTGCATTGTACATTATCCGTTAAAAACGGACGTTGTTTATATGAATCCATTGTAGGTTATTCCACTTTTCCTATGGAAGTTAATTATCCTAATCAATTCCATGGTTATTTTTTTATAGATTTTTGATTTTTGAAGAAAAAATTGTTCCTCTGTTTTTCTTGTTTATTTCAAATATGAAAGATGTTCATGAACAGGGTTCAGGGACAAGCAGCTTTCCGTCGGTGTCCCTTAAATACAATACGCAGTGTCACAATTACTTCCCAAAACAAAATCCTACTTAAAAATAAATATATCATAAACATGTTTTGTATTCTGACCTTCAGCACAAGGAAGCTTCATGATTTTAATCATTGTAAAAATCCTCTGAAAAGGCCTGACTGCCTGATAAGATCTCAAGAGATTTGCCACATATTATATAAAAGATGTTTGCATTGGAAGCTTACCAGCTTATGCGGACTTACGAAAGTGTCTCAGTATATAAACTCGAACGAGAAGATATACTGTTGGATAAGACTACAACAACAAGGAACTTAATTTTCGCTAGAAAGTTTCTTCATTGAGTTGGATTAGACTAATACATGTTTTACAAATCAAAACTTATTTTGAAGTGGTTTCAGTTTCTGAACTAGCTTCTGTCATACGAGTTATTGTTTTAGTTGGTTTATGGTTTTTAAACTATTTCCTTTAAATCTTGAAATCTCATTAACTTTCTAACTTGCTCACAAGTACAATTTATGCTCCTTTGCATTTAATTTTTGTTATGGATCTACACTCTAATAGAATTACAAATTGCCTCTACTTAAAGGATTAATTCAGTTATCAAGCATGATCTACCTACTGTGGTGTAGCGGTTAGCATACCTGTCTACAGACCACGAGGCCCTGGGTTCAGGCCTGGGTTGGGTAGACACGCCAGTGCACCACAACTGGTTATCAAAGGCCGTGGACATTGACTTGGTTGTCGATGTTATGTCTGTCCGTACGTCGTACCTGTGTTCTCGTCCGGGTCGTATTAAGCGTTTCGTGATAGCATTTGTACTATCATAACCGAATACGCAGGCGACGACCCCGTTATTGTAATTGTGTGTTCAACTCTCTCTCTCTCTCTCTCTCTATCAAGCATGCCCATCTTATATGAAAGACGAATTCAAAAGAAACAAAATGGTGAAGATAGGTTCACAAATCATATTCCGTTCTTTTTTACAAGTTAAAATGGCGGCCTCCATGGATCTTAATGAACACGAAGCTCCAAGTGTTGGTGCATTTTCTTATTACACCACAAGTCTAGGATTCTCCCGTACTGACGAAGAAAAGATTATGTGATAAAGCTCGATTATGTATGATCAAAATATTGTGCCATATCGTTATTTGCTACATAATGAGTTATTAAATGTGATATATACAAATCCTAGTTTCCATTGTAAAGTGCATGCAGGTGTTTATAATCAGAGAGTACAACTTCTGTAAAATTGCTTTGGAAGGTAAAAATAGAATATTAATCAACAATGAGAAACATGACTCTCTCGAAGTATGTTACTGATTAATTAATCAAATATAGGTTTTTAATATATAGGTGAAAGTATGTAATATTACCTACAAACTTTATTATATAACGCTATATGAGTCACCAACGAGTAGTTGTTGCAAAAACAAGTTCTAATAATCAATATTGGTAATATTGCTTCGGAGGATCAAGCAGAAAATTAATCAGAGATTAGAAACATGAACCACGTTGGAGAGTCTTATGTTTTAAGCCACAATGCGTGACAATTAAAGATTTTATATGAATGATAACTACTCAATCTCAACATCAGCTTCATTAATTAGGAGGAAAATGAATCATCTAACCGATACATGTGTGCTATGCTTTAATTGGGCCTCACACTCAAAGAAACTACATCTGTTTTCAGACAACATAACGATTATTATGGAGCTGTTTTCATTTTGGATTTATCAATCTTATTAAATATGATCTATTTATTCAAATTGATAGATTAGCCGGCATTTTGGAATGAGATAGAAACGGTAATAATTGATTTCATAAATGAATCTATTTGTCAACGTTATATTTTATTATTAACTGAGCTACATATTTTCCATCCAGTAACATCAAATAATTATAGTAATATTTTGATTGATTCACTGGTAGAAGTATGCAATGATACTTGTCCACTTATTTCGTACGTCGCCATTTCAATCATAACATGTTCTATATAGAAATTGCAACAGTATGTTTAAATAATTGAAAAAACTGAAACAGGTTCGGAGAAGGAAATTAGAGAATGATTGAAAATTCAAAACAGAGCTGTCACATAACTGCATAATCTTATAAGCCAAGCTGAACTTACATAAATGATTCAAATAAGATTAAGCGACCATGCGGGACAATGTTTGATTTTGTGTTAGATACCAAATTTTGTATATGTTCATGGCATTCATTAACGGATTAATTAGCAACAGAGCGAAACCATAACAATGATACATGTGTATTATTGTTTCAATTAAATAGGACTCTAGATATTCTGATTTGAAATTATTACAATACCGAATAAATTAATGCTATGTGCACACAACATGTCCCAAGATGAGAGTGCAGTTATGATTTTGTATATTGTGATATTTGATTAACAATTGCATAGGGAGGTCAGTTGGAACCTCTGATTGGGGTGAAATAAATTACAAGGATAAATGGTCACTTGCATTGGTCACTTGTATTGATCACTTGCATTGGTCACTTGTATTGATCACTTGCATTGGTCACTTGTATTGAACACTTAGGAAGGAAGAAATTCAAACTATTACATTCTACTAAAATGAAACACTACACTTTGGAAAGATGAAAATCTGAAAGTCAAACGACAGATGGGAGATACATATATGACTACTCTAGCGTTAGGCTGTATTTCAGGAAACCTTTTCGCATGATTAGTAGCGAATACAACTCCAACTCTAATGGGTGTTATTGATGACATGCTAAGAGGATCATTC
>JAIGNY010003665.1:1012500-1340000 GCA_020152595.1 Chiridota heheva
CTTGTATGCGTGGAGCTGAATGTAAATGTACATAATGAACTTATTCAGACAGAGTGCAACTGAGCAGGTGCTCACCAATATTTTCATATACATTCTAGGTCATCATATTCATAATTCAAACCATAACATAACTTACGTGTCAGTGTATACACCAATAACGTGCCAAAGAAGGTGGTAAAGCAAAATTCATCTTTTTAAATGAACACATATTTCAAAAACATGATATATATATATATATATATATATATATATATATATGTGTATATATATCTATATATCATATAATGTATATATATATATAATGTATATATATATATATATATATCATATAATGTATATATATATAATATATATAATATATCTATATATATATATATATATATATATATATATATATATATACATTTATATACATATTTATATATATATTTCTATCTATCTATCAATCTATATATTTAACTTAGTGAACATGTGATTGTTGAGACGGCAATGCCCAGTTCTCAATCTAAAGATATCACGTGATCTTTCCAAATGAGTAGTTAGTATCTGTCCTTTAATTGTATTCTAGGTGTTGATATAAACATTTCTTGTGCAGATGGTCTTGACCACATCATATGCCACCAGTGCATGTCTTTCATCTCCTTGACGAATAACGAATCCTGGCAGATTTTAAGACCAAAAATGCTCAGCAAAACTTACGAGGCAAAGATGAATCAAATGCCTTGAATTTCCTCTGAAATAACTCGTTTGGTTCCAGGAAACGAAGCGTTTTGGAATAATAGTATTTTGCTGCAAATCGATGAGCATTATTAGATTGTTTTTTAAAAGCCAAACAATATGATATGTTTCAAAAAGGTGACTAGTACATCCCTCAAGATGTTCTGAAAACAAGTGAACGCGGGAGGAAAATGTCGCCATTGTATATGAAACACTTAAAGGAATAGTTCAGTGGTCAAGCATGTCCATCTTATATAAAAGAGGAATTCAAACGAAACACAATAGTGAAAAAAGCATTGCAAAATCTAAGTTCCGTTAAGGAGATATTCAAGTTTAAAGTTTGGTATAATTTTTGTAGAAACGACTAAAATCAGACTAGTTGTAATGTCACAGCCTCAGATTTCTCAAAATCTTTATGTATTTTAAAGAAAGTATTGAAAAATTTTTACTATTTAAATTATTTTTTGTCAAACTTTCTTCAGGTGGTATATTTTAAATACCCTTCCTAGATTCAGTTTTACTACTTTTTTGACATATCCCATGGATTTTAAGCCAGAAAATTGCAGGACAAAATATGACAATACATAAAGAGGAATCTGAGGCTATAACATCACAAGTAGTCTAATTTCAGTCATTTCTACACAAATGGTACCAAACTTTAAACTTGAATGTCTCCTTAACGGAATAAAATTTTGCAATGCTTTTTAAACCATTTTGTTTCTTTTGAAGTTCCTTTCATAAGATGAAGTTGCTCGACCACTGAACTAATCCTTGAATTAAAATTTCTCGGAAAACTTTTTGATAATTGATTCGTAGGAATCCATAACTTTTTTCACGAGAATTATGCATCCCCACCAAGGTTTCCATATGACATTGTATATCATTATAATTTCCCAAAACCTTGCTTGTCAGTATATACAGCTATAAGGTGCCAAAGAATGGGATGAAGCAAAATTCAAAGTTTTTAAATGTACCCATTTGGCAATAATATAATAGATATATATATTTCGAATTTGGTAAACATGTGACACTTTGAGACGGCAATGTCCAGTCTGCCAGTTGTCAATCTAACGATTATCAACTGATCTCTTTGATTGAGTAAATAGTAGCTGTTTTTTTGTTGTATATTTGGCGTTGATCTAGCCCCTTCTTGTGTTACTGTCTCTTAATGATGGCCTATACCTCATCATATGTCACCAGTGCATCTGTTATTCCCTGATCTGTTTGTTATGTTTCAGCTCCTAAATTTTGTTTGCATATCAGCAATCTCATTTCCCGTATGCCACAGTGTGTTGGTATCCACTGTGTTACCACATTCTGTGTAACACGATACAAGACAGCGAGATAATTCGTAAGGGGATTCGTCTGCTTGACGAATTATGAGCCCTGGCGGCTTTAAAGACAAAGAAATATTCAGCAAATCTACTGAGCAAAATGAGTGAGAAAAAAAAATCCTCTAAAATACCTACTTTGGTTAAAGAAAACAAAGCCTTAGAGAATTATAATATTTTGCTACAAATCGATTTTTTTTTCGGTTTTTTTAAGGCAAACAATACAACATGTTTGGAAAAACGGATACATCCCTCAAGGGGTTCTGAAAACAAGCGAATACGAGATATGTCACCATTGCATATCAAGTACTTATGAAGATATAATGTCACTATTGCATATCAACTACTTATGACGATATAATGTCACCATTGCATATCAACTATTTATGAAGATTTCTCGGAAAACTTTTTGATACTTGTTTTTTCTTATACATCCGACGAGAATCATGCATCATCACGGAAGTAACTTATGTAAATTTCACTCGTATTGCGCGGAGTCGAATGTAGATGTCCATGATAAATCTAATCAGACGGAGTGCAACTGAGCTTGCAGATATTCTAGAACTGTTTTGAAAACACAGTTCCGCAACACTTTAATAAAAGAATATTTCGCTGAATTATCATTTTCATACATGTGATAAAGGACTATTACAGAAACAAATTGGTGAAAAACCACATTTATATCTTATTCTGTTGAAGAATTACTGCATTTCAAATGTTTTACCAATGTGTTGAAAAGTGACCTTGCAGTGTAGATTGAGTGTGATGTCATAATAGCTGATCAAACAGTCCGGTTCGTACCCCCGATCGGGAGAACAGTTTTGTTCTCCCGATCGGGGGATCTTTTGCAGAAGTATCTCAAAGTGCATCTATTTAAATTCAAAGTTTGTATAGGAATAACATTAGAATCAGACTCATTTCGAGCGCGGGGAACTCAACCACTGCGAAGGGTCCAAATTTTCCTTCACGATTTGAAATGATGGCATATGAATTATCTTTTCACCGTGCGGTTTTCAAGAAATTTGAAAAAAATCGACGAATTTTTATTATGTGTTACCGTTAGGCAGCTGCGCTTTTACAAGGTTTTCTGAAATTATGAAAAATAACTTGGGAGTTTGTGAAAATCATTTAGCAATAACTGCGTGATAGTAACGAAGTTATTTTACTTTCGCGAAATTGAACATGAACAAAAAAAAGTTTGTTACAAACCTTCAATGAAACGACTAAGCGTCTATGACTGAAAATTCACAATTAAAATGGCGGCTTCCATATATCACTGTAAGCTCAGTGCGCATACTTGAGTTCCCGATCGGGGGACTTATTGAGTCCCCCGATCGGTGGTACGAACCGAACTGTCAAAGACGATGTTTATGTATTTGTTTGAAAATGTATTAATTATTTCAGGGCCGTAGCACCAGAGATATTAGTAGTGCGTCAATGGTTTTAATAGTGGTGCGGCGGGGTTCGGAGTAGAGGGTTTAGCCCCTGAAGTCCTCACATTTTCATAATCCTGGCACAAAAGTAGTGCGGCGAGCGCCGCACCGGCTCCGGCGGGCCTGCATTAATATTTGAAAATGTAATGTAGCATCTTTCTAAATTATTGGAAACATGTTTATCTATTTAGATGAGGTATGACATGCGCTTTATAAGAACATGCTTAGCCAATTGGCTCGTGTACCTTACTCTAAACGAAAAAGAAAAATCATTTTTATAGAAATACATCAAGAATTATCTTGGATCTTTAATGATGACGTCACACTTTACACTGCCATGTCACTATTCAACACATTGGTAAAATCTTTGAAATGTAATGAATCCCTAACGGGATCACATGGTTTACGCCCAACTGAGGCACGCCGAAATGGCACGGAAACAACTGGTGGCAACGTTACTGTTTCACTGAATCATAATAATCTGAGGGAAAAGCGGCCACGGTCAGTTGACTATGATGTTTCGTTAATTCAAGTTTTCGGGATGACGTCAAAGTAACGTGCATAAATCTGAACAACCAGTTTGTCGGTGAAAACAAAAGCATTTTACCATTACAGCCAGTGTGAAATAAGTCACCTTTCTGCCTAACTCTCTACATTTGCTTTGGTAATTTTGCAGGAAATTGTTGCAAATGTGGAGGAAATATCGTAGAAAAAATCATTTTGAAGTTTGAAATATTTTAGATATAAGTGTGTACGTAGAATAAAGCGGGTGTTCACTTGTGCACAAATCGTAGCACGTTTTCACCGACAAAGAGTTCCGGATGTTCAAAATGCCCTGATGACCGAACACTCTAATAGTCCTCTATCCTATATATGAAATGAAAATGGAAAGAAAATTATCAGAAGGATTGAAAGAATTGCGTACTCCCTATCTCCTACAAGCGCACTGGTAAGGAGTATTTCAAATATCAAATATAGAGTATTATATATTCTATCACCACTAGTGTTCAATTATTCATTTCAAGCTACCTGATTGGCTGACAAGCTGCATTTGCATAATCCTACTGTCCGGTTATTACTCAACGAACGGACAGTAGCTGAAAAAATGACCAATGACAGCACTCCCAGTCAATAACCAGGCAGTTGCATATTCATTAGAATGACAGATTATAATGTGGGGTACGGGTATTGTACTCTTACATTTATCATGACAACTACGGAATAACCCTTCAGTGATAATTATACGCACAAAAATGAACTATGCCAAAAAACTCAATTTCAGTTTCAGCATTTAAATTGAGCAACAACGTAGTCCAATGTGCACAGTTTAAAATAGAATGCAATAAATGAAAAACGAAAGCAAAATGTGAAAGTGTAAAAGTTAGGCCTACAAGTTCATACAAATACAAGTTGAACAGGGCTATAATTGTTCTGTACTTACACCAAACAGTATTTTACTAGAAATGAAACGCGCCACTGCCTGCTTTACTTTTTTCTAGAATCATTAGTCTTATTTGTAACATTAGAGCCTAAGCTTTTAAAAAGTGTTAACAACACAAATCACGTACTTACATGATACACAGTACTGTCGTTGTAACTAGCCTAGCAGTGCATAGCCCTGGACCAAAACGCTATGTTCAAGAACTTCATAACTGTCCAAATTTTCCTATTCTGACAAATTTGAGAATATTAAATAACAGTAGTTTCTGTTCCAATAACAACTAGGCCTGAAAGACTGAAAGAGTTACCATTTTTCAGTATTCTTCGGACTTTGATGGGACACGGCCGTGTGCTTCAAACCTTCAGCCAAATCGTACTGCACTGATGTATTACTATGTACAGTGCAGTACATGTTTATAGCTGGCCTTCGGTGCGTGTGTAGTGACATGACACTGACATTTTGACCTTTGTGTATTGTTTCTTGCTAAGTTAACGAAAGTATTTTTTCTTTAGGGATAAACCAGAATGCGTTTTTTCTGAAATATTTCTTTTATATTGCAAAATACTTACATTACCTTTTTAAATTAATGAATTCGCAAGTCATTTACGAGATCAAGTTTTGTTCGTTGGACAAAAGTACAAATTGGTGGATTAGAAACCGTCAACATTCTCTCGTGTCGTCATATGCAAATAAGCTGGATTGATGCATGTGCGATACTGTGTATCAATTTCGCATGTTTCTTCATCTGAATTTGATCAGATTTTTGCATATTTAAAAAAATCATATTTGGTGATTAAATATATATAAACTGCTCATGCTTGCCCATTGTTGGTAATAAGCGGCTCGCCAAATAATTTGAACTATAATGGGCTCGGCTTCGCCTCGCCCATTATTCTTCAAATTATTTCGGTTTGCCGGTTATTACTCAACAAAGGGCTCGCAATTGCAGTTTATTTCTTAAATGTAGAGTATGTACACCGTCGTTAACCGTGCGCAATGCAGGAAAGTATCCAATCACTGGTCAAGGAATTGTAAACAAATAAAGAGCGCACAGCAAAATACGCTCTTCGCTTGCCTGCACGGGTCCCTCGATCGTCGGTACGAACCGAATTGATTGCTAGTGCGCTTTGCCGCATTTCGTGAAAATGTGCGTAAAATAAAGGATTTTTCTGCTTTTGCTTTCCATGATGTTTAACTTGCCCCAAAACCTGAAAACATGATTTTTCAATATACAGAATATTGCGTGACTTTACAACATATAACTATCATTTTTAACGAATATGTTTTCAATTTGCTCATGAAGAGATGAAAGAAAAATGCGATGTAAATAAGGCTCTGGTTGTGAAAATATAACGCACGGTTGTTAATATTTCTTCAAGGATAGTAGAGGCAAATAAACGAAGCAAGTGCAACTCACACTTGCCAGATATAAAATGGATGATGTTTCAATTTAAGAGATTTTATTTATTTCCTTCCTCATCTGCTCATAGCAGAGTATTACCTTTACCTAAATTTTTGGTACTTTTTCTGACTTCGTTTTGTAATCGTTAGTATTTTAGTAGGTTGGAATCGACATTTAACACTTTGATACGAATACAATTTTAGAAGAAAGCACGAAGCTGGTTGATTACGATGTATTTTATCTGTGTGATGTAAATGTAGAGTGAAGAATAAGATACGACTTGTTCATACATTTATAACAGGATTTTATCTTGTCAAGAATTGAAGGATGGGTTATGAATTTATTTATAATCCTTTATCATGTTTTCATAACGTTTTTAAAAAAAAACGTTCCAAAAATGTCCTCATAAAGTGGGTCCGCTCCGTTGTGCAGGCTATATGTCTTGTTATATAATCAACAACGGTACAACATGCTTTATACCGTGCGCTACATAAAGATGCGGCCGATCCGTTTTTGTATAACGTGACGTCACGCAGGATTGAAAGTACGTATAGAAGTGAAACATATATTGTCCAACTAGTCACATTCAGGGTTGCCAAATTGGCCAATTATCGGCCAAACATGACAAATTTTGCTGTTTTGAGACATGTTAAGCCGGTGATATTTGTTTCATACCGGCCAAATGAAATTAGTCGACTGAAATTTTGCCGATTTTAACGGTTTTTGAGTAATTTGCTAACACTAAACTATTCTTTCCTTAATTTTACTTTACTCATAAAGGAATTACTCACATACATTTTTTTTTTTAGCATTTTTGATAGCAGAGCGTTGAAACTTCTAATATACAGTCAAATGTTTTTGCTTCCATTTGACTTTGATAAAGCTTTTGTGTGAAGCGAGAACAAATATATATGATTATCTTGTATTTACATCGTTTGGTACTTCTTTCAAAGATTCAGTTTATTGGAAATTGAAATGGCCGTTTTTTGCCCGATTTTTGGCCAATTTGGCCAATTTTCAATGAATAATTGGCCGGTATACCTGTGGCAGACCTGGCAACCCTGGTCACATTTTAAGCTCTTTGGAGTACGCGTGTTCCAGCAGTATCATCAGCATTCTTGAAATGTAATGTGAATTATCTTATCTTCCATATCGTACCGCATCTGGTTAATTTACATAACTATAATCGTCTTCCTCTAACGACCACAATCTTGAAATAGAACATACGTTGTCGCCCATAGCCACCGCGGCAAATTTCATTCATTTTAGATAAAGAGGCCACATCTGTCAGCCTTATCTGGCGTTGTGACTTTTTCTCCAGGTACTCCCGGCTCTCCTCCTATTTGGCATTGGATTGTTTAAAAACCAGTCGCATCGACATAGTTGCTTGCGCTTGTAATAAAGCACCTTTGGACGGACAACGTAACTAGTCATCCTTCCCATTTTTCAAAGTTAACATTGACAAAATCAAGTCTGTAACTACGATTTTTTTAAATGGAGAGGAAACTGATGAAATTATCATTATCTTGTAGACCTCAAAGTGAAAATGAAAGGGGCAGTAGACTTGGTGTGAAAAGAGGGTTAGTGAATCCTCATCCTGTCTCGCGAGATTTGTCAGATCTATTATAGTGTATTTTTGAAAAAACCCCAACCTGGTTACCACTAATCAATACTAATGCTATACTACTATAATGAAATCCTACTATACCTTATACTTGCAAGCTATCAGATCATGTTTCAGAAGTCACTAAATTTATTTTGTAGACTGCATCATACAATTTATCAAGCTTTAAATTGTAAAATTGCAGTCAACACAATTGACAGTGAGCATTGATTTATGCATGTATTCTGTGTATGGACATACGACAGGTATAGGACAGATTACGGAAAGGGAAAAGTGTCCTCAATCAGTATCAAATTGCAAATGAACGCCAAATGTTTTTGCGAACAGTATTCCCAAAACACATCATGATCATGCGGAACGATCTAGTCACGTGATATAAGATGTGACGACAAGTTGGTTCTCAAGTCGCGTAGCATAAGAAGTCTTGAATTGACCAATTTTGCTGGGATTTATAGGGGGAAAAGTATTGCTGAGATTAGTGTCATACACGGAACGTAATGGGTCAGGATGTTTTAGTTTTTCTCTGAAATGTTTTTGATAATACATAAGCTGATACGTACTTGTAAACCCTCTATGACGTCACGTTTATTAACTTCTGCTTATCAATACTTCCGTCGTTTTTTGTTTTTCGTTTTAATCATGAAAGGCCGATTGAGTTTCACCTTATAAATTCTACACGTCGTAAAAAGCGTTAAAACGTTTCCATTTTGTGGTTCTGTTCTCTTGTCCGAGACAGGGATTAATCATTGATATTTGATTTGGCAAGAACATTGCATCATGGGACTATAGCACTAGGAATTTTAAGGTTGAGCGGAAAATGAGCCGGTTCAACTTACGAGAAAAGTATTTTTACCAATAATAAAGGGTCAGTATTTAGCAAATTTTTACGTCGAAACAAGAATTTCTTTCAAGAAAGCATGTTTTTTCGATTAATTTAAGTAAAAAATTGTCATGTTTGGAAGAGGGGTCTAATCTAGTAATATCTGTCAGATTTATTATATGCCCACAATTTTCTTAAAAGAAAGAGATACGACACCCAGCACCACTAATATTTATAGAATTTAGCGGCTTTAATTCATACCTTCAATCCAAGATACCAACATTTTTTATATATAATAATGTGCTATAGACATCACTTACTGTAGTATAGAAACTGCTACAATAAACTGTAGCAGGGACTCTTGAAACTGCATCCAACGCACGTGACTGCGAGCATTAATTTATGCATGGATTCAGTGAAGGGCATATGACAGTTTTGCGACAGATTGTGTAAAGAAAGAAGTGTCTACAAGCGTTTAATGGGGGTTAATCTAATCCTCACCTTGTCTACCAAGATCTGTCAGATCTATGATAGTGTTTTTTTAACCCATCCTAGGCATAGAATACATTAAACAATTGATATCTTCTTAAGTAATTGTAATCCTTCCAGTTCGTAATTGATGATTAGTTCATATCATACTACCGCCATTTTTATCATGTAAGGCTGATAGGATTTCTCTTATTAAAATCTGGGTGTCGTAAAAAACTTCAAGACGTTTACAATTTTTGGTCTCTCGTTCCTCTTTTCTGAGACGACGATTAATTATTGATACTTGGTTTAGGAAAAACGTTGAACTATGGGGCTATAATACTAGGAGTGTCATGGTTTAGAGGATAATCAACCAGTGAGAGAAAAGTATTCATATCAATTACTAGTCATTACTATAGAAATGTTTACATTAAAATAAGCTGATCTACCAATTTGATAAACCATATAATTTTCGTCTCTTGAGGACGGAATACAAAATTCAGCAACAATAATGAAAAACACTCCAAATTTTCTTCTATTCTTTATTAACCTTCCTAATGCGTCATACATACTTGTGCCGTATCATGCACATTAAAATGTAAACATTCCGCGTTACAAAAGTCTCTGAAAAGTATTTGTCGCAATGTTTATCACGTTATCAATCTTTTCTTCCGTGGCAACTATCAGATTGCGTATGAGATAGTCAATATTCATTTACTAAATACTTACTATGCTTCCGTAGAGGAAAATAGCATATGTAATGTTATCGGCAGGCAAGATTTTTGGCAAAAACAAAACCTTTACAAACAAACTTAAAAGCCCCATCCATCAATAATGTGTTTACAAATGATTCACGGAGGTATTGCCGTGGAACCGCCAGACAAGCCAGAGTGGATTGAAAATCGACCAGCCTATTAGATTGTTAACTAGCTGCATATAACTCAACTGCTCAACATGCTAAATTATCTCAGACGAGAATTGCATCATACGGAAGATTTCCTCATACTTCAATGATAAGCTCAAATTAGGATTCTTTCTGTGTTACGTTACTTGTCGTGTTCATTTATTATTATTATTATTAAAGGATCAGTTTAGTGGTCGAGCATGTTGATCTTATATGAAAGATGACTTCAAAAGGAATAAAATTGTGAAAAAAAATATTCAAAAATCCTATTCCGTTAAGGAGATATTTAAGTTTAGAGTTTGGTATTATTTGTGTAGAAACGAATGAAATCAGACTAGTCGTGATGCCTCAGATTCCTTAAAGTCTTTATGTATGCTATCATATTTTGTCCTGCGATTTTGTAACTTAAAAACCTTGGGATATGTCAAAAAAGTAGTAAAACTGAATCTAGGAAGGGTATTTATAATATACTACCTGAAAAAAGTTTGAGGGAAAATAATCTAAATAGTGAAAAAATTATATAACCTTCTTTAGAATACATAAAGGCTTTGAGGAATCTGAGGCTGTGACATCACAACTAGTCTGATTTCAGTCGCTTTTACAGAAATGATACTAAACTATAAATTTAAATATCTCCTTAACGGAATAAGATTTTGCACCGCTTTCTTTACCATTTTGTTTCTTTTAAAGTCCTCTTTCATATACGAAGAACATACTTGACCACTGAACTAATCCTTCAATAAACCCCAAAGGTGTGAAATCTATTCAAAGTTAATACGAATTGAACTTTGTAAAAATTACGTATTTATCAAATACACAGACTGCTTACAAAATTACTGTATGGCAATCATCATGATGGGGCTGGTAACATAAAACTAGAACTGTTAACATAAAAGTAGGACTGTTACTTTACAGAACTGCCAATATATTGAAAGTACTCTTAAAAGATTGCAATGACTGTTTAACTGTTGAAAGGCTGGTAACATATTGACGAGACTGAGAATATGTGCTGATGAGTTATGATGACAAGCGCATTTGTTCCAAAAAGTAATTTCGAGCTCATGTCGAGAGATTACATGGTTGAGAGAACTATGTTCTTGGGAGTCATTAAAACACAACATACAGGAGTAGGAATATGACATCATTTAAAGGATTAGTTTTCAGTGGTCAAGCATGTACATCTTACATGAAAAAGACTTCAAAAGAAACAAATGTGAAGAAAGCGTTTAAAAATCTTCTTCCGTTAAGGAGATATCCAAGTTTAAAGCTCTGTCTTATCTGTGTACAAATGATTGGTGTAGTAAGTCTACTATGGAAGGTTGGTGTCTTTATCCTCACATTCTTAACAATTGTTAATGTATTTTGAAAAAGTTCATTTAATTTTCTTACTAGTCTGATTTCAGTCGGTTCCACACAAATAATAACCAAACTTTAAACTTAAATATCTTCTTAACGGAATAAGATTTTGGAATGCTTTTTTTACTAATTTGTTTCTTTTAAAGTCCTCTGTTATATAAGATAAACTTGCTTGACCACTGAACTAATTCTTTAAGATTCAACTTTCGCTTTACCTGCATTATGGACTTGTGAAATCTTATCGATAAATCAGCTACAACTATTAAAACATTGTGCTTCCTGAAATGACCAATGAAAATCAGGCAAAAGCTTTTATGATTTTAAATTTTAAGGCCTACACTTTCCTGAAGATTTCTTATTTTATTATTGATAAACAATCCTTACAAATTGGGCAGAAAGGGACCTTTTCATAACCTTTTTTAATATAAGGCCTTTTAAAGTGTACACATTTCTGATGATCATAAATTGAAAAACAATTAATCAGCTGATCGGTTTTGGTAAATTTTGGATTTAAAGACCCTCTTAGTGTAAAACATAGTACAAATATTGATGTAACTATTTAAATAACAATCTATTTTCTCTTTTGACTAAAATTTCATTTATTTTCCAAATTTGAATTAGAATAGAAAAATCTAGAAAATGTTGACCACAATATGGTCAAATTTGTCCATCATTAACATATTAGGGTCAAATTGTACCATGCTATGCTGAAATTTGACCTTTCCTTTCTTATTGTGCATACAGCCATACCAATTTTATTGGGGAAATACAATTTTGATACAACTAATCACTGATTCTTCACAAATATGTTACAAATGATTTCATCATTCTGTTGCACCAATGAAATTTATAATATTTAGCAAGTTATTTTAGCCCAAACCTTTTTTAACGGTATGTATTTCTATAGAGAGATTTGAATTTGGAAAGATGCATTGTGGTTTATAATGACCAAAAATTATCCCGATTGGAAGATCTCCTGTTTGGAGGCGTGGACCGAACTGGTTAAGATGACACCTTCTACTAAACCTACGGCAATAAATGCAAAGCAAAACTCACACGGAATGCTATATTCGGAATGCTTTATTACAAAACCACATCCATCCGTTGTATTCGAACTAAAAAAGACTGCTTAGCCATTGAAAGAAATTCAATGAATAAATGCGTCTGGTTTGAATAGGAATTGATTATACATTTAAATAAAAGAAACGTTAATATGTTTTCGCCAGTGCACCACAACTGGTTATCAAAGGCCGTGGACATTGACTTAGTTATCAATGCTATGTCTGTCCGTACGTCGTACCTGTGTTCTCGTCCCAGTCGTATTAAGCGTTTTGTGATAGCATTGTTGCTATCATAACCGAATACGCAGGCGACGACCTCGTCATTGTAATTGTGTGTTCAATCGTCGCATATATGTGTTAGGTGCTAATACACCCAATTTACTTTTGTTGGAAATTATCACAAATAACCTTGTATCTATCGGCAACTTCAAGGAATATTTCCGTGAATTTTCATTTTCATTTGTATGAAATAATTTGGTGTCAATATCATGTTGATATATTTTTCCGTTTAGGAGTTATTGCATTTTAAAAATTGCGCGAGTGTCTTAAAAAATGACCTCGCAAGTGTAAAATGTGATGTCATAAAAGGCAGATCCAAGACAATTCTTATGTATTTCTAAAAAAAAATGTTTTTTCTTTTACTTGTAAAAGAATGTAAGGTTCATGAGCAAATGGGAAAAGCACGTTCTTATAAAGTGTATGTTATACCCCATTTCCATAAATGAACAGAAAATGCTTCTAGTAATTTAGGAAGAATTAATTTTCAAAGAAATACACAACAAATATATTGAATTTGCTTTTATGACATCACAATGTACACTACGACTCGTCAGCTTGTGAGGTCACTTTTCACCACACTCGTGTAGTCTTTAAAATGCAATAATTCCTGAATGGAAAAAGATATCAACATGATTTTACATCAAATTGTTTCTTTCATATCCTCTATCAATAAAAAATATAGAAAATTCAAAACACCGCAAACCGTCTGTGTTTGTCGCCTGCAAACAAACACATTGTATGGAATAAAATTCGCAAGATGCTTTTAAAATGTCCTTAAATGTCCTTAAAAAGTGAAAAGAATTGAGATCACATATGAAATTCAAATCAGCTTATTATTCCTTATATACAGTCTAAAAGATTTCCTAAAATTGTGGGATGAAATATTTCCAAGAAGTAGGAGATAAAAAAGCTATTGGGGCCGCCATTAAGCGATATTACCCATAATGTCTCTATGCTCTCCCATATATTTAGTGTTTGGGTGAAACTTAAAACGGTTGGAAATTTTGTTCTAGGCTACGGTACCACATGGGATATGAGTATTCGATTTCTTTGATAATAAATGAAAAAAATATATATTGCTTCCAAAAAATTCAGTTTAGATTTCGAGAAATTCGGCTCGGAAAATCCTGACCTTGACCTGAATTCTTCAATTACTTGCGGTGAATTGTATAAAGTGAAAAAGACCACTTAGTTGGCTGTTTACATAAAGATTGAAGGTAAATTGCGTTGATTATGAATTAAAGTAATTGGAACACGAAAATGTCATCTCCTAAAAGGAGGAGATCTCCGGGACTGATATAACACACTTTTCTCGGGTAAACAGTGGTATTTTCAACTGCCCCATATTGCATATTGCGTTTATCATGAAATTCAAAACGGATCAAAATTATGACATTTGTGCAAAATAATCGCAGTAGAAAATATCAGATTATCAGAATATCACCTTTTATTCCTTTTGCTCTATCAACAGGAAGATTATTTTTACACAATAACCCTAATAAGAAGATGTCTTAAGATATTGAAAACAACACATTAAAAACTTTGTAACTTTCATTAATATTTATAGCATCCTGACATGTGCTGGATTTATCCTTTATAAAAGGGTAAAATTATTTAGATTATTCATTTATTTTCTTCCTTAACTTGAAGACCATTGAGGAGAATGTTCGATGCTTTTTAATAGATATGGTTTTTTGAAGTTCCTTTTGTAAAATATGTTAATTTCCCTATAAAATTGCTCCCTCACTTTTCGGTCTAGTGCCCCTTTTATTTAGGTTACACGAGCAAATAATTCAAACATATGCAAGATAATTTACCTCAATGAAACGTTCACCATCAGCCGTTTAACACTTCATCGCGCCACTATTTGCAGTATTGATAAATTTTAAAAAAATGAAAAAATGAATAATAATAATAATAATAATAACAACAATATTAATGTTAATAATAATATTAATGATAAAAATGATAATAATAATAATAATAATAATGATAATGATAATGATGATGATGATAATAATGATATCAATATCAATATCAATAATAATAATATCAATAATAATATCAATAATAATATCAATAATAATATCAATAATAATATCAATAATAATATCAATATAAATATCAATAATATTGATAATCTCCCAAAGCTTTTCCTTCGTAAAGTAGCAGTCCTCATAAATGTTTATTTAGCCCACTTTACATAGGTTCCCAGGTTTTGCCTGAGAATTGATACTTAATTTTGATTACCCTCTCTGGGTTTGATGATTGGCAGCTTGTTTTAACCAATCACCGCACGAATTTGCCTAGGAACAAAATCTGCGTAACTAAGTGGAGCAAACATCCTACGCGGTACGTGTACAGTACAGCTAGATAGCGGAGCGCGCTCATGTTACCAATGCATATACGGTACAAAACAAACTTCTGCACACACAGGCTGAGTGACGGAAAAATGGTAAACAAAATTTGCGCTTACGAGCCCGCTAGGGCTTTGTGCATCCGATTTTCGTTACCCAGAACGGTTAGCAAACGGAATTTTGTTTATTCCTTTGTTAAAAACTTGAAAGATCCGCAGAAGTGACATAAATGGATCAAAACTTGCGGAAAGCAAAAACTTGCGTAATTTGGAAAGGTTAATTAGGCCACCTGAAATGAACATATCCATATGCCACAACTCATAGGCGAGATTTGATGGGAAGAGGGAAAAGTGAGCACTTGCCCCCCCCCCTCCCCTTCCACCCTACTTTTTCAAATTTGTATATTTGATATGGATTTCGCCTTCTGGTTAATACTTAATATTAATTATGTCATCTGAAATGCAGATAAACAAGATGGCTGCCACAATATCTCGATTTGTCTCATCATTAGCCCACTTTACAGAAGTTCCCAATTTTTGCTTGCGGATTAAATACTTAATTAGTCCAGCTGAAATGTACATACTCATATTCAAAATGGCTGCTAGAACATATAATAATCATTCAATTCCGAATTTCATTTTTGGAAAATACTTCCTGTTAAACGGTCAATACATCGAAAAGGTATAGTATTTGCTGTGTTCTTAAGTTATTATCAGATATTTTTTCTCCTTTTGTTGCATCATCAGCTTACTTTATTGATGTTCCTCGTTTTCGCCCGATAATTAATATTTAAATAATTAGATCACCTAAAAAGCATATAGACAAGATGGCTGCCATAACGTTTAACTAACACGTCTTTTCAATTTCGTATTTCATTTTTGGAAGATACTTCCTACATATAAGCAATTCATACATCGAAAAGATGTGTCCTAATTAATAGTGCACACATATATAGATTAATTAATTGTTTTGGTTCCATTTTCGGCTGGTTGATGATGCTCTTTCGATTGTCGACTTTTGTTGTTTATAGAGCTTTCGATTAGACGAACAAGGTACTTTTATACGGATACACATCAATGCATTATTGCAATACGATCTTTAACATTAATTATTTCCACTGATCTATTGCGTTGCTGTATTATAAAACTACAGTGAAGGCTTGAAAATTCAAAATAGCTTTCATTTACATACAATCCTGGTACAAGCTGCTTACTAATGCTAATTTGTTAAATACAATTTCTGTCAATATATGACAGATATTAGAGGTCATCTTCAGGAATTTTTCTTGGACTTTTCATTTCTATTTCTATGATAAAGGATTTACAGAAACAAGTTAGGTGCAAAATCATGTTGGTATATTATCCTGAATAGGAGTGTTAAGGATTACATTTTAATGACTGTTCCAGTGTGTTGTAAAGTGACCTTGCTGTGTTAAGCTGTTAAGTGTGATGTTATACTTGCAAATCAACAACAGTGAACTTGTAATCTTCTTGCCTTGTAAACTTCATAATAACTCAATAACATCAACATATTATCTCAATAATGACACAAAAAAGGTTGCAATAATGTTTTTAATTTTGCGATTAATTTCCCAAGATGCACTTCATTTGTAAAAAAAATACCAAAAAATGGTCTTGGGTCTGCAATAATGATATACATGACACCCACTGCACACTGCACCGGTCACTGTTCAACAAAATGGTGAAATCTGCGACTGATTTTAATCACAGACAAACTCATCTCCATCGATTTCGATGATCATATTGCAGACAATTTTCAACAGTTTTGATCAAGTTCGAAATTTCTTAAAAAGCCAGTTGTCGTCTCCAACGTAGGACCTAAATGAAATTCAAATCCTGTGTTTCGATTGGTCGAAAAACGATGGTATATCGTGCATTTACGTTGATAGGCCAATCAGAATCATTTTGGAATAAATTGTACGCCGCCACATTTTAATCACGATAGATGGCCTTTAAAACCGGGTGAACCTTGTGCTCTTGTGAGGAGAGGAAAATAATTGCATGTGAAGATCCTCTTTGAGAAGTTCACCGCGTCTCGAACCGTCATGAGACCCAATAGAATCTCACATATTCAATTATGAATAACCCCTTATACGTTACAACAGTAAGTCAAATCCAGTCCTATGGTTTCAAGTATAGAAGACTATATGGACAGACAAAAGGAATCCTAGATAAAACACCGCTGAATGATGTGCACAACAGAACGATAACGGTTGCAATTTGCATTGAATACAATCAGACAATCACACACAAATACTCCCCATGAGTATCATGAGCGTGAAAAAGATAACTAACTACTATTTTGTTGGTATATGAAGGCTGTATGTATTTGCATTTTATGTCATAACTCAACTGGCAGAGCGCACGGCTGAGATGATAGAGGGTTCAAGCCTCTGTCAGGTATAACTCGATTTTTCCACAGCTATGTAAACAGATACGCCGAACATCAACGCGGAACCATTCCGTCTGCAGCTCCTATTCCTCATTCAGCTGTTGAGAAAAGAGACAATGGTTGCATGGCGCACATCGTCCTTCGGAGGGGACGTTAAGCTGTCGGTCCCGACGGCAGGAGAGTCACTCCTGCCTGGTTCTCTGAACACTATTCGAGAAGAGAAGAGTGAAAACGCGGTGTTCATTCACTTTCCCTTTCAAGTGCAAAGTTCGTGTGCGCCCATAGGCAGCTAGTGAGATAAACATCTCACTCAGTATGCCCTACATGCTACACACTACTTGCAATACTGAGTGAGACAACTCAACACAAACTTCCATTGGAATTTTCATTTTGACCTATCATACGACCAACGCTTTTAGGAATTATGATGGCAAAACCATTAAAAATCAAACTGACGAGCTACCAATTTGATGACAATTATATTGTAAACTTACTAAACACATTTTTATCTCCTTATATACAACAAAAAGGAATGATATTGAATTATTTTCGGAGCTAGTTGTTTACCTTGGCAACTTTGTCCGTCCGACTCGCGACGGGCGTACAAAAGTAACGCACAGCTCAGGCCAGATTACGCTGGCGAGTGTTAGTTTTCAGATATTCGCACTTACGATCTTCCTCGAGAGACAACAAGTCACCAGCGCGAGAAAAAGTTTATATCACATATTACGATGGAGGAACATGTTTGAAATGCAATAGAATATCATTTAAGCGAAATAAAGAAAAGTGGAAAAACGGTAAAAAAATATTTTGGAAAAAAATTTAGGCCTATACAACTAAAAAAAAGTCTAGCTTTAGGGGTACAAAATCACGCTAAAATGCAAAAAATAATCTTACAAAAGGCACAAATTCGGGGACAGTGTGTGTGTGGGGGAGGGGGCGGGGAGTTTCTTTCAATTTTTCTCTCAAATCCAGCCTGTGTACATGAACAACGGTGACCGATATGGTTACTATTCTCGTTTACATTCACCATGTGGTATATGTTACGTATTGTTGTCAGATCTCATTCATATTTTCGACATCCAAGCTTTGTTATTATTGGTACGCACGCTAGTTGTTCGATTTAGCGGTGTACGCCCGCGGATTCTTTTGACGCTTGGACGTTCGCAGTGTTCTCAATTAATTAGGTACAGACACTTCAACGCTTTGTACAGCAAACCATCGCTGAGAAGGATCATTAAAATAATTTCTTATTTTAACCAATTTTCAACAGCCATTGAGGTTTAAACGTAGGTGCCCATTAAGATTAAGTCTTTTAGAGTATCTTCATGCTATTTTTACTTAGTAGGACGAATTTTTTAACTTATGATTACGAAAGGCAACAGCCACAAATTCGTCGCAGAAAGGCTTATTTTAAGCCGTGCGTCGTCAATATTAGGTTAAGCTATTATGTTGAGCAATGCAAACGTTTTCCACGTTATAATTTGCACAACGACTTCTGAGTGTGTACAGCCGATGCATATGGCTACAGTACACAGTCATATGTTATCTGACTAATAGGCAGCCGGATAATAGTCTATTGTAGAGCGCATTTAAATAGTTCTTTAAACTAGAAAATGCGCCATATAAATTCCATATATCATATCATATCTTATCATAACAGAGACACTAGTGTACTGAAAAGATGTTATAGGCTACTTCATAAACATATTGCTCAATGAAAATTGCACACATTCAACTTTCTCTTTCGCAAAGAAGATAAATTTCAAGTTTCATTGACCCTTTGACAAGTAAAGTTTAAGGCTATTCACCGTTGATAAATAATTAACTGATCTAGCGTGTAACAGCTCAAAATTAAAATACCATTAGATAGTCATTATACTATTTTTGGAAGGGTGAGGGTAGGGTGACACCCCAGATCCAAACTTGTGCGAGGTCACTAAACGGGTCAGATTGGGGACACAAGGCCTTAAACGGTCATTTAATTTTTCTGCGGATTGTGTTTTTTTACGTGAAGAAATGTCACGAAAATGTTTTACAATTATTATGTTATTATTATTGTTATTATTATTTTACTAAAAACTATTTGTGTATGAGGATCAGGAAAACAAACTAGGGTTTTTTGGCCCGATTTTTTTTTACTCGTAAATAAAGATAAAAATATCATCTTGACTTTGATATTGCACATTTCAAGGAGTGACATAGAACATTACAACATCGTACATTTCATATATAACATAAGATCATTAACTAAGTATCATTACATTATTTATCGAAAAATGTGTTTAAGACGACTGCATTACGCTTAATATTTTACTTGCTTTACTGATTCCTTTTAATAGAACCTTCCCTTGACTAACATTATTCTTTGGTCCCTCACAAATGATGCAAATTACGAGTTTTCCAAGGGTCTCACAACTCTCTTCACGGTCCTACTTCCCTCATCCACTTTCCTATCCTACATTTCCGCCTCACTTGGTCCTATATCGTTCATGCTATAAAATGAAGACAGTGGCATCATTTATTATTATGGCGTCACTGTGGCGTCATATTCCAATTAACCTCACTGAGTTAGATGATTGACAGCTTTTTTAAACAATCACCGCATGAATTTGCTTAGCAAAAAAATCTGGCTAAGTGGGCAAAAATCTTACGCGATACTGGTACAGTACAATTAGTTAGCGGCGCGCGCTAAGCAGTCAATGCAAGAAAAAATGAATGACGACAAGATGGTGAACAAAATTTGTACGTACAAGCTCTGTGACGGGTTTTGTAAATCTGATTACCCATTACGATCCTATGGCCGCATTAGAAATGTGTCCTAAACATCCGATCATTAACAGAAAAATGGTCGAGTAATCATATTGCGTATAATATCCCCGCCCTTACTTTCGATTTGCATTACCTGCTTACTTGCGCATTAAATTATAGGATAGTTTCCAAGCTCCGTGAAGCGATTAATGGCATAAGTGATTAAACTAACCTTAATGATTATTAGGCATGCAATCGTTTCTGGAAATTATTCTGCTATGCTTGAAACTTGTTATTACTTTTGTGGGGTTTTCCATTTAGTGGAGGAGAGATATTGCATTCATCATTAGACAGGTATGCCCCAATTTGGACAACTTTTCTATGCGGCGGCTAGATCATCATGCGTTACACAGAACGGTTAGCAGTTGATTTCTTTTGCTAAAATCTATTAAGATTCGGGGAAATACCGTAAAGGGGTCAAGACTTGCGGCAGGTCACACTGAACATTTATAAATGTCAATGACTTGGTCATACACGATTGCGGATTTAAGTTTTGTTTGGCATCTAGTTACCGCTTTGCTATGGTGAGGTGTGGCTTATTTCGTAACTCACAGACGTTGATTGAGTAAACCGTATGTGAATTTGACGCATATGCTGATGTGCGTAAAGGCAGTGTGAACAGTGACGCACAGCATCAATAGAGTATGTGCATGTGACGTCACACGCACTCAGCTGGGTACCTCTTGGGTACCGGAAGAAGTTTGTATATAATGCCCACTGCACACTAATTCCGCTTATTGGCAATGTAAAAAGCAGACAAGACACTTTCAGTAATGAAACAAAATAGAAAATGTAAAAATAACCTTTTTAAACGCAAAATAACCAGAAATAAATAGTTTTCATTCCAGCAATATTCAATCTTAATATAAAAGATGAAAGATGCCAATACTTGGAAGCAGACCAAGAGCGTATTTTGCTGTGCGCTCTTTTTTTTTTTATACTATTTCTTGACCAATGATTGATAATATCCTGCACCGTACGCGGATGACGTCAGTGCACATACCCACGTCATCATCACACGGCTTAGAAAATCATCCATTAACCAGTTAAGAAATAAAAAACAAAAATGGGCATCTTAAAGGAAAGGTATCGTCCCATAAAGAAATTCAGAAATGAACGCCGCCGTGCTGTTAACGTCACTTTCCCTTCTTGATTGCAAGAAATCTGTGACGTTATCAATAACACATGTAGGCCCCTATGTTCGGTACGGCGAATGTATGATCGATAACACCGCAGATTTCTCGCAATCAATAAGGTGAAATAAACACCGGAAGTGACGTTACCAGCACGGCGGTTCACTTCTGAAATCGAAACCTTTCCTATTCTATTTATCAAGGGCAACTTGAGAATGAACAATACACAATTCTTAGATTCGATTATTTTGTCTTCAAACATTAAAACTGTAGAAAGAGTTCTGGAAGTTGTACAGCCCATAGTTTCCATGCGTTATCATTGTAGTTCCTACGTGTACCACTCTAACAGATAAACATAATTCATATAAAACGAATTAAGTGGATTAGAGAAGGTCTATTTAAAAACTCGAGTTACAGGGATGGAGTCAAATCACTCATCATATCGTCAGAAATACCGTTTCCCTCTTAAAACCCAGTATTTTAAGAAAATCCAAACTATTATGGTTGTATGGGCCAGTGATATTTCCAGATTTATTAACTCTCGAATTACATGCATTCCGAGTTTGGAACATATACTGTTCAAAACCGTTATTGCGCAGATTTTTTTTACACTAACACTACCATATAATTTTATGTTGACAAAACAAAGCTATTGTTAGTCAGTGGAGCCTGCAATCTTAGAATCTTCGTATTTCACAGTTTTATTGGGAAGATATGCGGCTTCATGGCCAGATATACAAACGCAACGGGAATGCATGGTGTATACTATTTGCAGTAGGTTATATAATATTCATTAGTTCATCATTCTTTTATATTTTCTGCAATATGATATAAAGTGAAAGTCACACTCACCAAAATAAGCAATATGTATTCCGAATAAAAGATTATGTAATGTCATTTGAGCACAGTTTATCTTTGAGAATACACACGCGTGTGTTTTCGAACTGTTATCGTAGTAAAATAAATAAGTTGGAATAAGATACTCGGATTAAAGGAACGTCTTATTGTCTTAGCTTCGACATCTGTTGCAAAATAAATACCTCTTCGCTACTTTTCTATAAGTACGATTCATCAAAAGGTAAATAACAGGGTTCCACCAACTATTTGAATACGGCATGTAGTAAGTTATAAACTCATATAGCGCAGATGTGTCGTACCCATCAAGAACATACATTGCAATATCTATGAACATTGGTAACCATGCTAAATAAAATGCTACTGTCATAACTAGCACCGTTTTTAACGCCTTATACTCATTCCGCCGCCTTGTGCGGCGCCTCGTTGCCGTTGGCGTCGCCGGCCCACCTGCAGAGTTGCCGGTGAAATTTGCGCTTTCTGGGGCTATTTGTATCGATGGTTGATTCCCGTCTCTGATTTTTAGTGCATGATGCCATGCTATTATGACAAGATGAATATTGATGAAGGTGATGAAGACCAATGGTATTAAAAGAGTTGAGTTCGAAATTGCTAGAAATATAAATGTGTTACTGCTTCTGTTGCTGTTGTTTCTCTCTAGGTTTGTCCTACAAAATCGAGTTTCATTGTTGAAATAGAAAGCTTCCAATGGTGCGGACTGCCAAGATGCTAACACTACATCAAATATCGCTACCACTGCACACAAGATTACCATCCATACCATTTTGTCGATGGTAAATATAGTTGGATATCTAAGAGGTTTCCTAATCGCCACATATCGATCTAAACTTAGAAGCCCAATCAAGAAACAAGAAAACAATCCACAGATTATCACGGTCGGGAAAAGGGTCCTACAGAATATCTCATAATTATCTGGAATTTGTGTCAATAGATACATGTTTTCTAGTATTAAAACAACCACACCAGTGCACAAATCTACCATTGCTAACAAACGAAGAATTCTGATGGTAACATCTCCAAAACAATTGTTCTGAATGTGCTTCAGCACCTTAAGATTTAGTGCATTGAGCAACACACTTAAAATTCCACATATATCAACAAGAACTAGGCGAATTATTCTATTTCTCGGTACATCGTAATAAAGAATTTCCTGCTGAGCCATCTTCCTGCTACCTTTTTGTACTGCAGACCAACTTGCAAAATTTCTTACAAAATATTTCGCAGCTTCTTCAAAGTTAGCTGCTCCCGAGCAACTATAGCCTAGGCTGCTAGGCATATAGCTCGTTAAACATACATTCGAAGTCCAAAACGATATATTTTTAACGGTTTCGGCTGAATTGTTTGAATTTGAAATCTAGAAGCAGCAGAATCCGAGAGTTGAAAATATTGTATCACTTTATAGTTAAAACATATCCGTGTAAAACACTCCACTTTAAAAACAATTCCACAACGCTTGGTTGTTTTGCATGTGCTTCAGCATTAGATTTAGCATATTCAGATTTAGCGCATTGAAAAGCACACGTTAAATTCCGTATACATCTGATCAGATGTATGATAAATCTAGTGTTTTTACAAAGGATATCATTGAAATCATCAAGCAACATGTACATACATTTTGCAAATTTGGAAGTAAAGATACTTGCTTCATCTAAGAGGCTTTTCTTGAGCCATCAGTAATAAAATATGTCTCCACTAGAATTATCATGAGTTATTCATTCCTTTTCGATGTTCAATCTATGCGCTGTAAAAATGACTCCCAAACTATAATAAGTCTCATTTAGATTTACACCAAAAGTAACAATAGGTACAATAAGTGAATCTTTATTGAAACATAACAAATTCAAGAAATACTGTCACAACAATACAAATACAATTAAGTTGTTTTATTCCATATGCCTGTAATGTCATTGTTGCCAATCTACATTTTCAAAATGTACACTCATTCTAGAGAAGACCTCATGGCTTCGTTTATATTTTCTCTACGAAAGTGAACACCGTGACTGAATAAGAAATGAATAAAATTGTGAGATATTAATCCGATACCTATAATCCTTGAAGGTTCGTTGTTTTTACAGAATGTAAATGACACGCAAGTAAAATTACACACAACAGCCTTAATGAAACACGATAAAAAGTGTCTAAATACAAGATGCATCCCTGAAAATTTCCATAAATTCGATCAAGCACTTGAAGTTTTATCGTCGCTTTGCATAAATGAAAGGGTAATTTGATGACACTTGATACACACAGCCCTGTATTACTATCAAAACTGAAAGCATTTTTCTCTCTATGATGACATCCTTTGTAAAACATTAATTACGTGACAATGATAAATAAAACAACAGCCACTGGGAGCGCAGTATAGCAGACAGGTTGTTCGAACTGTCACGAGAGTGAGTTTTTAAAACTACAAAATACCCTAAGCTAAAGGCAATACTGCGGTTAAGATTGTAAGCTTTTCATTCGTTCTGTAAGGTTCGTACCTACACTTATCAAATTCATGCTCTTGAAGTTACACACAGCTATGCCGCAATTATTAATACCCCGCAATTATTAATACCTGCCAAACTCGGTCAAGAAGTTTTCTTATCTAAAATTGTTGTACGGCATCTGAACTATACTGTAATTCAAAACTGGACAAGAGCCTCGGAAGTAAGAATACTCCATACAAATTTCAATCACCTATTTCACTCTCTGAGTGTCCTCTTTGAAGTATACGCAATCCCTGAAAGTTGTTAATGGAATTACAACCAAACTCCACCGTTATCACACGTGTAATCATGAAGGTGAAAATGCATTGAAGAGTATCAAGGCTCAGAAAACATGTCGAATGCGTGGATTCATTTGTGGTTAAGTTGTGCTTGCTAATTACTTTACACCACTGTACTCAGGTTTTTTTTGCAAGCGCTCAAAATAGGAAGCACCTTCAAGTTGAAAAAAGAATTGTTTTTTTAGTGTTATTATCACGTGATGCTTTCAACTAAGTGAAAGAAGAACATGACGAAACTGCTGGCCTTGGCAAAAAAAAATATATTTCTCAGGTCCTTTACCCGACGTTTCTTGACGTTTCTTGATTTTGAGTTTTTATATATATATATATATATATATATATATATATATATATATATATATATATATATATATATATATATATATATATATATATATATATATATATATATATATATATATATATATATATATATATATATATATATATATATATATATATATATATATATATATATATATATATATATATATATATATATATATATATATAATATATATATATATATATATATATATATATATATATATATATATATATATATATATATATATATATAGATATATAAATATATATATATATATATATATATATATACAAAAACTTAACTTTTAAAATATACAGACTGTGATCATATATCATATTTACAACTTTAAGAAGTTTGTTTAACAAATCATAAGATGATAATTTGAAGTTTTGTATAACAAATTGTAAAACAAAAGAGATTTTACCAGAGATTTTACAGAAAATACAAAGTGAGAAAAAAAGATATACTTAAGTTTATTCAGATGCTTGGTTTCATTGTTATTGGATGCAATGTGATTTTCAATGTCGAGATTAAAATAAGTATATTTGCAGAAGGCAGGTATTGACGGTCTAGAGTTCTGGAATTGCAAAAGAAATTCAAAATACTTCGCATGAAATATAAGGTAGATATAAAACAGTAAAACATTGCTTGTAAAACCGAAGGAAACAATACGATAAGATAAGTCATTAGCAAGTGCGGAAGGGAGAAACTTTCGGGCAACAGCATTCCAGAAGTTATTGACAGTCACAAGACTGAAGATGATGCTCTAAAGTCTCGAGGTATCACTAAAGGTACAAAGGCCATTATCATGCAAATGAGTTGGTGGCAAGATAAAGATTTAAAAACCGAAATTAAAAGTAATGAATACGAGTTTCACGAACGACAGATGAGCAATTTAAAAAAAAAAGTATCCTTCCATTCATCTTCGTCAATATGATAGAAACGTTCCCAGTGAGCTGCAGGGGTTGAGAGATGGACTTTAGATGAAAACTTAGGGTAAGCTCAACGAGTGACTTTGGTCGTACTAATAACCTGAAAAATATGATTTAAAAAGAATATGTGCTATATATAGAAACATATTTTGGCATGTAATGGTAGCAGTTTTAGTTTTTAGTATGCAAAAATATTACTTTCTTAAAGCTTAGAGATATTTTTAACCTTGAAGAGGATTTGTACTAAAACATAACAAAGTACTAGCTAGTTAAAGCCCACCTAGCCTCAAGGGCTTATAGAGCCGGTGTTTATATCTGGTTTCAGTGTTGAGTGACTCCCCTGGAGGATAAGACACCAGTCAATCGCAGGTTAACCCAGCCGAAATTGGTTTCCCAGTTACCTTTTGTGTATGAGACTGACACCCTAACCATTGGGATACTGCACTCCTTAGCAACAGTACTGTCAGTAGGGGAAAATCCTGGACTTTTGGTGTAATAATAAATACACCAAAATTTGGAGTTTCTTATTCAATAAGATCTATGAGGCCGCCATTTTAAGTATAGTGATAATGTTAAGTCAATAGGGATTTTTAATGAGAACGCGGGGGGTATATTTGAAAGGAAAAACAGATATCAAATGAATATTCATTAGATTTGACCGCAGACTTTTCAATTTCATCTTGGACTTCGCGATGAAATAACAAAAGACTTCCGTTGACACGTCGTTGACGTTTTGAACAGCCTCTCGACGCATGATTCTGTGTTGGCTTAGTAATCGCTGATACCGTGTACATGCATCACAGTACACAGATACTACCGTTCTCTTAGTAAAAAAAAATCCCATTGATCTAACGTTATCGCTAGGTAAAATGGCGGCCTCCATGGATCTTAATGAATACGAAGCTCCAAGTTTTGGTGCATTTTCTGATTACACCAAAAGTCCAGGATTCTCCCGTACTGACTCTGAGGTTATAACATTGTTGAACTGCGAAAAGAATCATTTTTGTGTGGATTTATACTTCATTTGGCAATTAAATAAACACATTGGTGAACAAAAAACGTTGATATCTTATTCCGTTTAGAAAGTTTTGTATTTCAACGGTTCCACCACTATGCTGAATAGCAATTGGTGGTGGAGTGTTTATTATTAAAAAACTGTGTGATGTCATAGCTGCACTTCAAAGTAATGTTTATATATTTTTAATAAATGATGGCATAACATGGACTTAGCAAGAACATGTTTTGCTCGTCTGTTCAGATGTTTTTAATAAGAGGAAAATTAAAATCTATTTTCAAGTAAATAGAAGTGCAGCAATGACATGGTTCGTTTAAACGTACTGCACCAGCCACATTTGAAATGCAACTGCAACTTCTATTAAACGGAATTAGATATCAGCAAGGATTCTTTTAACAATTTGTTTCTTTAATAATCCCTAATATATGAACACACAAAATCATAGTAATATTTCTTTAAGAATTTGTTTTATACAGTCCATGCTCCAGGTCCTTTTCCAACTCTGGTTTATGTTGAAAATATCCCTCAATTTTCAAAATCACGATACAGGAATTTTAAACACAACCTCGGAAACAGTCGCTTGTAGCAAAATCGAAGATGGCCGCTAATTCTTTATAGCTTGTACAGTTATAACGTTTTAATTCCTTTCTTTTTTGGTAGCTATCGATAATGCCTTACTTTTCACAAAGTTGATTCCAAAATGTCGCCATTATAGGTTTGAAAAACGGAGGATGAACCGATCTAAAAAGAACACAAAATTGAGCTGTAGCAAACAGAGTAGAGTCAAATTAAACACATTTTTGTTAATGTGGAGCATGGATTAATAATACAGAATGAATAATGCAAGTCAGTATGTACTTGTGTGATGCCATATAAAGGATTGACCATCCGTTTCCTGGAAGTATCTGACTTGCGTATGCAATAGGTAACTGTGTTACCCGATTATCATTTGTAAAAAAAATATACACTTAAAAAAGAAGAGTATTGACAGATTGAAACATAAGATGATGCGAGTTGTATCGTATAGACTTCTCTAACTGTCTAAGGAATAAGTGACCGACTGTATTACAGAAAGCACTATGTGAATTACAAGAAAGTACTAAAGCGTCTTCTTCCGTTATGGAATATTGAATTCGAAAGCTGTCATTTAATTACCCGCCATATGGAAATTCTAATTAAGGATGCATCTCCTAAACGCTGAGAACGTTATTAAAAATGAAAAAGTGCATTTGCGTATTTTTCTAAGATAATCCGCTTCTTTAGTAATGAGTTTGCTCTATTAAAGTTCCACGGACACCTCCAAATGTATTGTGCTATGTACCTTAAGAAAATTTGCTTTTTATGTACAGTTGAAGCATTTTATTTTCTTAGTTTTGTCTGGTCAAACTATTGAGGATTTCGCAATATGGGAAAAATTGTAATGGATTGAACGGCGGGCGGCTCAACATTTGTAAGCAATGTCTCCTTTCTGGCCTATTTTTTCAATCATTCAAAAAATTTCCTTCCTCCCAGCTTTTCATCCGCATATGGGAAAAGGGTAGTTGCTAATTTCCCTCCTTTAATTGATTTATTGTTCCTTAACTTATAACGACCTAACGCAAAATAGGATGCGTGCATATTTTCTGGTGCTAAGCAGATGAGAGTACTTGACACTCCTGGATGGGACACCAGTCCATCGCAGGTTATCTCCTCAGCCGAAACTTGTACTCATTTCACAGCTGAGTAAACTGGAGTAAATGGTATACAGTGTCTTGCTCAAGGACACAACACAGAGCCCAGGCTAAGATTCGATACCTGTAACTTTTGAGTACGAAACCGACGTCATAACCTCTGGGCTAATGCATTTCTTTAGCACCATGGAAACCGAATATAAGCGCCGGCTCTATAAGCCCTAGAGACTTGATGGGGTGCTAACTAACATATTTTCTTACCCGCACACACACACTCCAACATTAAAACATATTTTGCGGTTTGTTTACACCACTACCAATGGCAAACTGCTACTCAAATTTTGTAATTAAAACACCTCTACCCATATGAACACATGTTATCTGCACAATACAAATATTTTGCATTTTATCTGCTGCTAAATATTATTGTTCATTTGATTGTATATGAAACAGCAGGGTATTCGCCTAACATCCAAGGTAATTTATTATTTGAATTTAACCATAATGTTTGTCGTTCTCACTCAGATGGTTGATCATAATTTGAACCTGAGCTATTTATAGACCGGTTTTCGTGTTAATGTGAAGAAAACTAGCAATACAATTCAACGTTTATGATTGGCAGATCATATTTGTACGAATACTGACAAGCCAACCAAAACTGCAGCGAAAGTGACGTCGCTGGTATGTAGCAGAATTACTGATGCTGTGTCAAATGATTTTCCTTAACTAATTTGTTTATCAGTCTGGGAGAAGTTCTGGTTTAAGGAACCTGTATAAAACCTGGGATAAAAGACGTCCTGCAGCCGTTTTGGTCATATTTTACAATAAAAATGTACACAAATAATAATTGAGAGGACAAATTTTGTCAGATAGAATGTCAGATTTTGCGATGTGTAATTTCATTCCTTAGAATCTGCAATCTCAACGACAAAATTATACTGTTACAAATATTTAAAATTTTAAAATGACTTTTGCTCCAAAAAGCCTAGCATTTTTTCTTCCGATTTTCCTTATATTTCAAATGGAGTATAAAAAGAGAGTGGATGATATTTAGCCATGAAAGAAATGCAGGCTTATCACTGAGCTTTAAGTTTTGCCGGGCAAAGACATTTTTCGAATAGGATTTAGAAATAAGGCTTTAGGAAACATTTTCAAAATTTAGAAATGGGAAATTCTAGGGCTATTCCATTTTTTTTCATGTGTAAAAACCCACTTAAAATATTTTGTATATTTTACCATGTTTAAATTTCGGATTTCACCATTTTTTTTCAATAGTTACCCGTAAATCGTCTTTTTGCATATTGATTTCACGTTTTATTTAGAATTGATATTTTTTCATGTAAATTATTGAGTTAAGGAGGTTTTGTTCAAAACTGCGTTTTTGACATGTATAAAATGTTTATTAGTTTAGTCTTGGATAACTCAGTCACGAGTGAACAGGCAGAAAGGAGTACCAGTACAACCTGTCCTCGTGGATCTATTGCTTTGTAAATTAAGATGGTTTAATGTTAAATATTTCGATATACGATGGATGTATCAATACATCCCATGTGATGGGATGTACCAGTACATCCCGTCTGGTGAGCATATTGCTTTGTGGTTCATGGTATAAAGTGAAATATTTCGATTAACGATGGTTGTATCGATGCATATGAGGGGCCCGTACCAGTACACCCCGTCTGGTGAGCATATTGCTTTGTGGTTCATGGTGTTAAGTGAAATATTTCGATTAACGATGGATGTATCAATACATCTCACGTGAAGGGATGTACAGTACATCCCAGTCTGGTGAGCAGATAAGAAAATGAGTTATCAGCCAGTAGCTTTGGGATCTGAGCTGTAAATGTGAAGACACTGAGGAGATAAATAACAGCAATTCCCAAGTTATGGACGGATGTACTGGTACATCCCAGACATCCAGATAGCTCCTAAAATATAATTTGAAATTTATCACAAGAAAAAACAACAAAGTTCCCCATCATATCTAAGAATATAAATCAAACCAGTTATAATATTTTTTCGTAATGAAACGTGCGGAATGACGTTATTATACTGTTTAAATTATGTTTTATGGAAGAAAAATACAATATTTTACATAAGAAGACTTTTTTACATTGGAAGATGTAAATTTAAATAACAAGGCGCACTTTTTGAAATTTGGTTAGGTAGATAATCACTTAGGTAAGTATTGATCTTAAGTTTAGTAATTATCTATGTTAAAATTGAAGTTAAAGATATTTCCAAGATATTTTCTTAAAAAACATTTTACTCATGTTAAAATGTGAATATTTTCAAAGAATAAAATGTGAACAGTGAAAAAACGACTTTGTTTTGCAGTAATTTTTGCTTTTATTTCGATTTATGAAAAATTTCATTGCTACTTCTTCACTTTATTAAAGATAAATGATAAATTTATGATTTACCGAGGACAAATTTCCAATTTCATTATTTTTCTGATATAACTATCATTTTTCTCAGTTAAATAATTGAATTATGAATTTCCTAATTTTTGAAAATGTTTCCAAAGCCTTAAATTAAATATTAATAATACTGCATAAGGCTCAACGTTAATATAGCTAAGCATTATGGGAAATATCACAAATTGGCGATGTTTATCTTACGAAAAGTCCCTAATTTAAGGAACCGTTTGGTTCTTTATTATAGGATCTATCTCTGACTGCTCATAGAAGATTCTTACGTCAAACAACTTGGCTGCTTAAAGAGAAACGTTAGTTTAAATAAACACAATGGAAGCCGGTGCCAGCCCTCTCGTCCGAAGCCCAATAGTACGAAGCTTCAATAGTCCAAAGTCCGAAGGTTCACTTGTCCGGAGATTCAATTGTCGAAGGCCTAATACTCGAAGGCCCGATAGTCCGAATGCCGTGAATAGTTTGGAGGTTCAATATTCCGAAAGTTTTACCTAATCCTAACCCCAATCCTTACCGGACTAATGGACCTTTTCTTTTGGACTATGGACTATTGAACCTGCGGACTAATGGGCCTTTATTTCGGACTAACTTCGGACTAATGGGTCTTTGGACCAGTGCGCGGATACCATGGAGGCCACCATTAAGCAATATCAACCATAATGCTCCATGTGTCCTGTTGTTGGAAATTGCAAAATATGATAAAAAACGCTTTAAAAAAATCCGGGGCTCAATATACGGGAAGATTAAAGGCCAGTCTCTAACGTGTAGGTAAATAGATTTAAATTCGTGTGTTTTGATTGGTCGATACACAATGGTACAATGTACACTTACATCGATAGGCCAATCAGATAAAGGTATCAGACTTACAGTTTTCTTAGAGAAAAATATAGATACGTATATATGTTTAACGTACATTTGGATGTAAATTTTGTGGTTTTGAATGTTAAGGGACAATGGATCAAAAAAACGTTTGACCTTTTGTAAATATTTCCGATGGTCCCATTTGACCTCTGATTTTCCCTTCCGTATTTGATTCTCTTTTATCAGTTTATACCGATTTCAATGATAATAACAACATAACGAAAAGAGGACCTTATAAGCCAGTAACGGTCATTTTAGGAAATGTTGGATTTGTTTACGAAAAACAGAGATCCATAACATGAGTTTTAATGAAAAAGGTCAATTATCGTTTCTAACATGGGGTAAATATATTTCAATTAGTGTGTTTTGATTGGTCGAAACACAATGGAACACTGTGCACTTAGGCCAGTCAGTATCGTTTTCGAATAAAACGTACGCCGCCACATTTTAATCATGACAGATGGCCTTTAACCTTTCATGAATCGCTCGATACAAATTTGAAATACAGTTGGTTATATCTAGTAAAGACTGAGGAAATATTTACAAATGGTAACCTGACAACTAATCGATTCGACAAGCATCTATTAAAGGACTCCTTGCAATAATACACTCACATTGTAGAAGTTATCTTAAAGGATTGGTTCAGTGGTCAAGCAAAATCATCTTATACAGTTATATGAAACAAAATGATGAAGACATGATTAATTTTTTCCCAGTTAGGTGACTATTTAAGATTAGAGTTCTGTATTATTTGTGCAGAAACGACTGGAATCAGACTAGTTGTAACGTTACATCCCCAGACTCCTCAAAGTATTTATGTATTCTATCACACTTATTCCTGAGATGTTGTTGCTAAAAACCATTGAATATTCCAGGAAAGTAGTAAGGCAGAACCTAGTATAGGTATTTTACCACCGGAGGACATTTTGTGGAAAACTCATTCAATAGTACAAAAATTGAAAAACAATTCTTTCAAATGTTAATATTAGTAATTGTTAAGAATGTGAGGATGGGGATGTGAACCTTTCATAGTAGACATACTACACCAGTCGTTTCTACACAGGTAAGACAGAACTGTAAACTTTTGATATCCTTTTACCAAAAGAAGATATTGAAGCAGTTTCTTCTCTAATTTGTTTCTATTACAGTCTTCTGTATTAATATAAGATAAACTTGTTTGACTACTAAACAAATGATTTAACGAATTGCTTTTTATTGTTTTGACCCACGAAAGCATAGACATTTTGTTTGATCAAGATCTTTCAGCGATTAATACATACAAATCAAATGATATCTAATACATTTACCCTTGTCGTTTACCATTCTCATATACTGACTTTGAATAATAACTTACGAAATATTATCCGCATGATGCGATGCATAGATGAAATTTACAACATTAAACACCCACGAGGGTTGGATTCTGTATTTGAATAACTTAGCTAAGGTTACTCATCTCCGAGCTGTGGATGTATTACCCCAAAATACAAATTGTAAAAGGAAGAACATTCACGGTTTTCTCAGTCTGTAGTTTGCGTATGATTTCAATTCTGCCTTGCTCTATTCTCGTAGGTTTCATGATATTCATGAGAATTTTTATACGTATGGAATCATTAAAGCATTAACCTATATGTTACATCCCTTTGTATCCTCTCCTTCCGACAATTGTCTAAATTTCGACAGGAATTAGTATCAATATGTGAACGACCATTTTAAAGGCACTGATCATTTAAAATCAATCATCGTTATACTATTATTGTCTTCATCCTACTCCATATTTCTGTGATATTTCTGTCTTTTCATCGTAAATCATCATATAATTATTAAGCCTGTGTAGTTCATATCAAGATTGTATCTTTCATAACTATATGTTATGATATATTTGTTTACCAACAATCATGCAATACCATATGCCAATTTTTAGATGGCAATGTTTAATAATTGTACGTAAACAGCATGCACTTTAGCTGCTATGTCGCTTCTCGTTGTTTTTTGCCGAATGTTTTCGTTTTCGAATTGAAAATTGTACAACAATGGTCATACAACCATGACTAATTAATGCTGAAAAGGAAAATATATCAGTAGTTGCATTAATTAGTTTTCCATAGATTTTTGGTGTCCTCTGCAAGGATTTTAACAACTGAGGTTCACTTGATAAGGCTTACCCAGCAAACACAAAAAATATTCTTTAAACATCATTAAAATGTTTCTCTAATGTTTTGAAAATATGTTTTAAAAAAATTTTATCAATATTAGAATGTATTGAGTGAGATTTTTCAGGAATTATTTTTTTCATATTTAAAGATGTTTTTTATTTTTCTACTAGTATAAAATTTGCTGTAAAATATTTTGTAACGTTGTTTTGAGAACGCTTTGATGAAAGAATAGAATAGTGAAAGATTAGTTTTATAAAATGTTCTTAATGGTCTTAAAACATTCTTAAAACTTTATTATGATATTAATCAACATTTTTGTAACGAAATTTCTCCTACTTATTTAAAATGTTTGGAAAATGTTACATTTGTAAAAAAAAAAATGATCGCTGGTTTTATGTTCAAATTCTGACACACACTGATTCTCCTTTACCTGCATAACACATGGTACAAAAGCTCTATACGTTCCACATGTAACTGCGACATTTTGATATACATTTTGCCGCGGAATGTACATTTGATTATTCTGTGTTAAAACATATCTGTACAAAATGATATACCCATCAAATGGATGAAATGCAATAATTGCAAATTTAGATAATTGCTTACGTCTATGATTTTTTCATATATTTTGCCATTTAAACCTCAAATTGATGCGTGTTCGTGTTTCTGTTTTACGGGGAATATCTTGCATGAAAACATTATCAAGACAGAAATGAGGCATAATCAGCGTAAATATAAATAGAAAAATACAACAACAAACAAGATTTTCATTTCAATTTAAAATTTGCTTGAAAGAAATACCCACGTTCTCTCTATATGAAAAATCAATTTCGGAGGTTTTGAAGAACAAAATGAATTATGTTACAGTCACAAGTTTTGACATTATGTTTGACAAACATAAGAAACGATAATCAGGTTGTCTCTTTCTGTTAATTCAACAAACAATTTTTTCTGAATCACGAAGGCCCATAAGGCTGTTGGTTTTTTCCAGTTTCTGTGATGCAGGCAGATGACATTTAAAGGGTTAGTTAAGTTGTCAAGCAAGCTTACCATTATATAAAAAAAAGACTTCAAAAGAAACAATATGGCTAAAAAAGCGTTCAAAAATTTGATTCCGTTAAGTTTAAAGTTTGATATCATTTGTGTAGTAGTTGTGTAGAAACAACTGAAATCAGACTAGTTGTGACATCACATCCTCATATTCCTCGAAATGTTTATGTATTTTATTATATTTTGTCCTGCGATTTTGTGGCTGAAAACCCATTGGATATGTCAGGAAAGTTTTAAAACATAATCTAGTAAGGGTAACTATAATTTACCATCTAAAGAAATTTCGAGGAAAAATGAATTTGTGTTGAAATGACTTGAGTCTGATGTGATGAGTCTACAATGGTAAGTTGGCGTTTTCATCCTCGCACTCTTAACAATTTTAAATGTATTTTGAAAAGAGTTTATTTTTCCTTCGAAGATTTTTCCTTTTACATCAATAATACCAAACCTTAAACTTAGATATCTCCTTAACGGAACAAGATTTTTTAAATGCTTTATTCACCATGTTTTTTTAATTTTTTTGAAGCCCTCTTTCAGATAAAATGACTCCTGAACGAATCCTTCAAGGATTTTGCACAAGAATATGGTGTTTATTATAGAAATGAATTTGCTGACGAACTAAGTTGTTATGCATATTCTTGTTCGACACCGCCTCATTTGTCTCTTCTCCAGTTATTAATTGGTTTCCAAGACAATTCGAATAGTAAAATCACAATTGAGATGACGATTGAATAGAGTAACTTGCCAGCTTCATCATTATTAATGCTACCAAGCAAAACAAGAATGTTAAAAGGTATTTGGATGAGAAGAATTTTGTAAGTTGATTGCAGAAACAAGAATGTTTAAAGGTATTTGGATGAGAAGAATTTTGTAAGTTGATTGCAGAAAACTTTTCAATTTTCGTCTGCGTTTGCGACATAAAGTAAACAGAAACCACTGTTTAGCAATTTTGATGGCAATGTTCTAACGAACGACGTCTAAACATATTTCTGTTTTTGTGTGGGATTAATTGGTCGTACGTATGTTGACTACGTCAAAGAACTATTTCAAACAGAGCATGGTCGTACGTATGTTGACTACGTCAAAGAACTATTTCAAACAGAACATGCTCCAGTTGTTAAAAAAATACTTTTTTGCAAGACAGAAGAAGATAAAGATGATACTATAGTCAGACAGGTTCAAAAACAAACAGACAAAGCTAGCGAAATAAATATGAAATTTGACCAAAATTGTTTGCAGCGTAAATAGCTACATAATGCAAAGGCGTCTGATCTTTTTTGAAAGTTTTTCAGGAACTGAAATACTTTCACCGCATAATCTTTTAAAATTCATTTACCGCATATTTACCAGAATCAAAACTGTACTTTTTGAAAATAAAGGGACATGGTACCTTTCCCCTGTTCCTAACACCATGTCATTAATACTCGACTGTTTGTTCAACAAAAGCGTTTCCTGATTGTGTGAACTCTATGGGTAGGTGGGAATTTTACCTTGAATTCCGTCATTTCGGCTTACCTTTGGTGTGGATTCAGACAGCAACCGTCGGCAGACTGTTGACTATTTTGTCTGGCAGTCCGCCGGTGGCCGGCCACCGGAAAGTGCTTGACCACTGTGCTGCCCAATTCCGCCGCTGGCCTGTTGCTTACTGGCTGACTGGGATGTACAGTACACAACTGTGGTGAGTCGATGAAGTGCATGGCATTTCCCTGGCAGCCTGGTTGAATGTAAGCGATATCTATTTTAGTTTTCGACGGGACGTGTAATTTATTAATGGCTGCCAAATTATCAGCGAAAAGGTACCAAAACACAGCCTTTGGTGTATTTTTTTTTAATTGTTTTTATGAATATACACAAATGATTAATTACGTAAAGTTTTAACTTTTCAAATGTTTACCTCACAGCCTCACCACCCAATTCCCTTGACAAATGAATCATACATTTTATGTCAATACTAAATGTATTTTCCGTTGCCAAATCCCTCTCTTGGATGTCTAGCTTGGTATAATTTGACAATCATCACGATGCCAAATGACAAACCTGATGTAGTATTAAGTGACCTTGAAATGTTTAAAGAGGAATTATTGCAGGGAAGTAAAACGTGGCATTTCTCTGATTATAACCAACCAATCTGCCGATATATGATTTACATTTTAAACTGGCGGTATCAAAACAGTTTTTCAATGATCGTATCTAGTAATTCGTACGTGGGGAATTAACACTCGACATCTATAGTCAAAACAGGATGCAATTCACAAGGACTCCAAAGTTTATCAAGGAATATTCATGCTAATTAACATATTTAGATGATTCGCCTATATGATCGCGGTTAGGATACAAATGATCAAATCACGTTTAAATCAAACTATTTTCTTAAAAAAAACTGAATCACAATTATCGTTTAATTAGCGTATTGTATTCACTCATAACTATAATAAATACATAGAACTAAATATTCTTAGGACAGCGTGATTTTTGAATATATATTCAAATCATAAACGATGTGAAATCTTAACTTTCTGAAATTCCTCGGTTTCTGTGCCATTCAGTTTAAAAAGTTATAATTGCCGTTATTCAAAACAAACTAAATCATAATTTAAAATAAGTATTTATGAATAACATAATATAGTGATATCTATCAATAATCTTAAAGGTATACGGACGTGTGGTTTTTACATTAGTTAAATTGCTATAAAAAAAAATTCAGTTACAAATTTCAACAAAATCTGTTGATGATTATTTAACAGAGTTTTGAAATCTTACCTAGGAATCGATATGCACGTTTTTATTTGTGCACAAATACTTGTATGCACATTAGTATGAACAAATATTTGTATGCACATATGTATGAACAAATATTTGTATGCACAAATATTTGTATGCACATTTTTTGCACATTTTTGATGTCTGTTCTAATTCTTTGAATGATACAGCAAATTCTGTCCAATTGTTTTTGAGTCTTTGCGGTTTTCCCGATTAAATTCTAACCGCAGTACATTTTCAAATCATATTCAATAACCAAGATTTATGTAAGAAAGTGAAATAATTACATGGTGTTGAGCTGTCCGACCTGTCACAAATTTAGCATCAATTAAGATTAATCAATCTTCGATCAGCCACAACTCAAGAATTAAATGTTTTATTTTAAAATTTTAAACACCTATTTGCTCAGCTCTTAATCTTCGTGAAACCAATATAGAAACTACTACGTGTTATTTGACATTTAAGTCTTGCTAACTATTTGAAGGTTGAATTTCATCTAACTTTGATTAGCATAAACATTAAAAGTGCTATTTTCAAAATTCGAAAGACTGATCTGATTTTGATACTCTTTTAACAATAAACAGTCAAGGAGAATCGTGGACTTTTGGTGTAATACCAAAATACATAAAAACTAGGAGTTTCGTATCCATTACACGATTCATGGAGGCCGCCATTTTAACTTGTGATAACATTATATCAATGGGATTTTTACTAAGAGAACGGTAGTATTTGTGTAATGTAACCAAACCATGTACACGGTATCAGCAATGACTAAGCCAACACAGAATCATGTGTCGAGAGGTCGGTTCAAAAGGTCAACGACCTGTCAACGGAAGTCTTTTGTTATTTCATCGCGAAGTCCACGATGAAATTGAAAAAGTCCGCGGTCAAATCTAATGGATTTTCATTTCATATCGGTTTTTCCGTTTTCCTTGTCAAAGATACCCCCCCCCCCCTCCCCCCTCCTCCGCGTTCTCATTAAAAATCCCTATTGACTTACCGTTATCACTATAATTAAAATGGCGGCCTCCATGGATCTTAATAAATAAGAAGCTCTAAATTTTGGTGTATTTATTATTGCACCAAAAGTCAAGATTCTCACTGACTGATAAAGAAATGGTTACATGTCCATGGACCCATGTCTTCCTACAGCTGGCAAATAAATCAGCTATTTGGTTTTGTTCTATTTGGTTTTGTAAAATCAATGTTATTCCTAGAATACAGATAAAGCGCCAGATGCCGCTGATGATTAATCTGTTATCTATTAAGTCAACCTAATCTGGTTAAACAGGTTGCGGCACTCTGCTTTAGAGGTCAATTGGCGTTAGGCGTTGAAATGACCTATTACATATTAAGAACAAGATTAACATTTCATGCAGAACACTCAGTCACTATTCATTTCGGAAATAGCTTTCGTTTTATGTTTAGAGTTATAGCTGATCAAAGTTAGTTAGCGAAACAAATGTGTAATGCGTGACTTAGTTGACAATTCAAACTGGTCTCTAATTCTTAAAGGATTAGTGCAGTGCTTCAACACATTTATCTTATATGAAAGAGGACTTTGAAATAAACAAAATGGTCAAGAAAGCGTTCAAAATCTTTTTCAGTTAAACTTAACGGAATCAGATTTTTGAATGCTTTCTTCACACATTTTGTTTCTTTCGAAGTTTTATTTTACATAAGATGGACATGCTTGACCCCTGGACGAATCCTTTAAAACCAAATTTCAGCCACTGACAATAGTTATATAGTTTATTCCATTTGGAATGTGGTAAGGTGTATGTAAAAGGACGGGTTAAGTTGTATGTTTCCCCACCTGCCCCTTTCCCCTACCAACTCCCTTCCGCTCAAAAAAATGTGGTAGGCATGTTTATATAACTTCAAATCTTTCTACAGCTGGCAATTAAATAAGTAATTTGAATTCTATTTTACTCAGAAATTGATGTCAATTCCTAGAATACAAATAAAGCACCAGATGCCGCTAATAATTATTATGTTATCTATTAAGTCAACAAAGCCTGGTTACAGAGGTTGAAGGCATCTGCCGTATAGATATGTGGGTGTTAAGCATTAAATAGTTAATTCCCATTAAGCCCCGAGGGTGTATAAGCCTTATATACTGTTAGAGAGTGCTTATACATATGGGAATGTTTTACCTCAAAACGCGCTTAAGGAAAAAAATCGCGGAACTAGCTGTGATGTGTTACGGAAAACTTTAAATAAACTTCCTAGGATTTGGATTGTACCATTATTATGCGGGTTGGTTTTAAAAACGAAGTCATCTAAAAAATAGTTGAATACTTTTAGTTTGCACGCAGCCTAGTTCGTTAATATTTTCTTTGTTGTCACTCTTGATAATATCAGTGACCATCAGAGGCTGAGATGGCATATGGGAGAGGGGCGACCGTCAGAGGCTGAGATGGCATATGGGAGAGTGGCGGTACAGCATGAGGGAGAGGGTGGGACGGCATGTAGAAGAGGGTGGGACGGCTTGCCATGTTTGATGGCATAGCATGCCACATGTGGGATGTAGGCCAAGTGGAATGAAACTTTCGACAACATTTTATTTAACAACTAGCCACTTTCAATGAAATATCTTTAAAGCAAAACAAGTGAAATGAAATTTAATGCACACACAACTTCATTTCAAAAGTTTGTTAGACAAGGCATTACTGATGAGAAACTTTTTTTAAACTCATTTTATTTAAACAAATGTATGACAAACTGTACTTGTGCTGGATAAAAAAGACTTTTTAAGAATGCAGTGATAAGAAAAGATATAAAGAAGTTTATTCAAGGATATAATAAACAGATATTAATTCATACAAAAAGTTTAATAAATAGCATACTTCTTAATTTTTGGTATCATAATCATGTAACCTAATGTTGTTGTTTGCCTCGCTCTTGCACTTCTTTGTTCATGATTGTTGTCGATAATATTTCAGCCAAATAATGTTTAAATTCTGATGAATACAGTCATATAATAAGAAATATACCTCAGTGTAACAAAATACACAATAAATCTTAAAAATGGAAGAAAATCAGCCCAAATCTGACATTGGAAAACCTTATTCGCCTCTTCACAGCAGGAAACCCTCTACACACAATAGTACTGTCCGTGCAACTCGGGCGTGCTCAGATTACGTCAGAATTAAAATAAAGAGATACATAAGCGGACGCGAAATTTTTCTACCATCTACCTACTGTGGTGTAGCGGTTATCATACCTGTCTACAGACCACGAGGCCCCGGGTTCAATCCTGGGGTGGGTAGACACGCCAGTGCACCACAACTGGTTATCAAAGGCCGTGGACATTGACTTGGTTGTCGATGTTATGTCTGTCCGTACGTCGTACCTGTGTTCTCCTCCGGGTCGTATTAAGCGTTTCGTGATAGCATTTGTACTATCATAACCGAATACGCAGGCGACGACCCCGTCATTGTAATTGTGTGTTCAACTCTCTCTATCTACCTACTGTGGTGTAGCGGTTATCATACCTGTCTGCAGACCACGAGGTCCTGGGTTTTAAGCCTGGGTTGGGTAGACATGCCAGTGCACCACAACTGGTTATCAAAGGCCGTGGACATTGACTTGGTTGTCGATGTTATGTCTGTCCGTACGTCGTACCTGTGTTCTCGTCCGGGTCGTATTAAGCGTTTTGTGATAGCATTGCTACTATCATAACCGATTACACAGGTGACGACCCCGTCATTGTAATTGTGTATTCACTCGTCGTCGTCGTGTTCTCGCATCGATTTTTATTTGTTGGAAAGTACGGGCCTTTTTTTGCACCAATCACGTTGGATTTTATATATATGGCAATCAAATATATGTTAATTGTCAGGCTGTGTGAAATGGATTCTCAAATACTTCCAGTCATAAGTTACAAAAGTCAAACTGGTGATAACCTGTGATTTTGCTTGCGCTCCCATTGAACAAAAAAATTTTTTTTTTATAGTTTACAAAGTACGGCACTTATGTTTGGAAATAATTAAATGAAAATGGTCTCAAACGATAGATAATGAATTTAAGTTCTCTATACCGTTTGAAATGGTACAAAATATTTAGAGATTCATTACTTATAACGTTTGAAATGCAAAATATGTGTGATTTTTCAGAGCGTTTTGCACAGTTAAGGAGATTATCACAAGCGTATGAACCAAACATTCCCATATGCCCATTTTTCAAGGTGCCCAACGGATGAGAGTACTTGACTCGTCATGGATGGGACATCAGTCCATCGCTAATCACCTCCCTCAGCCAAAACTGGTACTCATTTTACAGCTAAATTAACTGGAGCAAGTGGGATAAAGTACCTTGCTCAGTGACAGCACAGCGTTCTGGCTGAGATTCGTTTCCGCTACCCTTTGAGTACAAGACCGACACCCTGACCAATGTACTACTGCCGTGGGTGTAACTTAAGCGGGTGTGGGGGAAGGGGGAGGCGAGGGGTGTTACACTCCCCTTAGAAAAAACTTTCGTCAGGCAATTCCAATTTTAACTATTTCGTCGGGCAAAAAATGGCCCAGTATTGAAACAAAGTTGTAGGAAAATTAATATGGTTATACCTTTATTTTTCTTCTCGGATGCACTTGTATCCTGGTATCAGAATATATCTCAGTCATGCCCGACTTGGTTAGATATCCCTATCATATCCTCCCGAGCGCCGACTGATGCTGACAACATCATACTTGGACACTAAGTCGGGCAGAGATGTCAAATGTACTAGTTATGCCCGAATAGTTATATGAGAATGATGTCTTCCCGATTCGGCATCATGCTGACAACATCCTACTTGGGCACTAAGTCGGGCAGAGATTTAAAATGTTGGATGTTGTGTTTAAATTAGAGATACATCTCAAGATATCAGTCTAGATATCAGCGGTATCAGTCTATATATCAAAATCATCTCCACCAGTCCGGAAGCAGCCCGAAAAACTGGGTACTTTGAAATACTCAAAAGAGTGGGTACTTTGATGTATTACGTCATCACATGAGCCTACACATTTGACTAGCTCACACTAAACGTATGGGGTTTCTCATTTTCCACTCCAGATTGTCCAATATTTTACTGTATATCCTGACTTTTTGGAGACGGATAGTAAATAGATATTCAAAACTTTTTGCAGCTGCTTTTTTTAATTCATCGTCGCCTTTGTGAGAAAATCAACAAAACAGACTACCCAAAATCTGTTTTATTTATTTTCTCAAAAGGCGACCGTGAATTTAAAAAAGCAGCTGCAAAAAGTTTTGAATATCTATTTACTATCCGTCTCTAAAATTTCAGGATATCCTGTAAAATTTTGGACAATCCGGAACGGAAAATGAGAAACCCCATACGTTTAGTGTGAGCTAGTCAAATGCATAGGCTCATGCGATGACGTAATACATCAAAGCACCCACTAATTTGGGTATTTTAAAGTACCCAGTTTTTCGGGCTGGTCCCGAACTGTCCACTTGACTCGGCATGATGCTGATCTACTGCTTGGGCTCGGGTTGGGCAACTGCAGGGGACGTATATATGAAAGATGCCCGCCCACACACGTTTAAAGTAAAAAACCTTGATGATCATCTGACCATGCGCCATATTTGGGCATCAAAAACTATAAATTTTCCAAGGGTTTCGCCCCTTGGACCCTATCAGAGCTGCCTCCATGAATCCAACAATAATGGTGACTGAATTTCTAGGGGAAATTTCTCTTCTGCCTGACAGCGTTATATAAATGGTAACCCAAATGCTTATCTGATTAGATCTCAACATTATAATTATAATTCTTCTTCTTTTCATCAATTACATTTTGGATTTTTGTGTTAATTTTGAGCTACTTTGGTGTAAAAAAAAGTCTTTACACCAAGACTTCACCCTTCAGCCAGTCAGCTCCACAAATTTGCCAGCCTTTATCAATTTTCAATTTTTTTCCTTTTTTCCTTTTAAGGAAATTTTTCGTCTGCCTATATAGAAATGGTGATCCAAACGCTTATCATATTCTAACACTAGAATTGAAAAAAATATATATATTTTTATCAATTACATTTTGAAAGTATGTCTGTTTTGAGCCATTTTAGGGCATGAAAAACAAGAAATCTTCACACCATTGTTTGACCTATGAAACCCTGCATAATTTTGCCCGAAATTTCTCAGTTTTTAGGGGAAATTTCTCTTCTGCCTGTTTAGAAATGGTAATCTTATGCAATGCTTATCTGAGTAGATTTCAAGATGAGAATTTAAAATTGTCTTCTTTTTATCAATTACATTTTGGAACTATGTTTGTTTTAAGTCATTTGGGGGCATAAAAAACAAGACATTTTCACACCTTTGTTTCACCTATAAAACCCTGCAAATTTTGCCCGAAATTTCTCAGTTTTCAGGAGAAATTTCTCCTCTGCCTATTTAGAAATGGTACTCTTATACAATGCTTAACTGAGTAGATTTCAAAATGAGAATCACTCAAAATTTCCCATTTTGATTAGTTTCTGTTGATTTTCAGACATTTTGGGTCATCAAAAACAGTAAAACTTCAGAGCTTCCGAGGGTTTCTCCCTCTGGGCCCCTTCCAAGGGGCCCTTAAGCGGGACTTCTTCTCGTGGATCCCTACTCTTGCTTCGCTTAGGACCCCACGATTTACATTTAAGAGCTTTGCTTTGATTTTCAGCCATTTTGGGGCATCAAAAACAAGAAATATTCAGACCAGGGTTTCTTCCATGAACCCCAAAATTTTCCCAGAGTTTCTCAATTTCGGGGAAACTTCTCTTACTGTCCTATATGCCTAGATTTAGGCCTATGTACAATTTTTTTAAATACATTTTGCAACTTTGATTTTAAATAATTTTTCGCATATCAAAAACAAAAAAATCTTAGAGCCTCGCCCCTGAACCCCTTCCGAGGCTTCGCCCATAAGTCCACAATTATGAACATTTTGGAAAGTTGTGTTGATTCTATACCATTGTGGGGCACCATAATCAAGAAATCTTCAGGGCTTGCTGAGCTTCGCCTCTGGACACAAATTTCCAAGCAGGGGCGTAGCAGCCGGGGGCCATGGGGCCAAGCCCCCCCCCTAAAAAAAAAAAAAAAAAGGGTATAATGAATTGATTATGACGAGTTCATGTCAGATTCCATTAACTGTTAAATATTCCAATCGATCAACCTTGAGTTTTGTTTCAATTGATTTAAAACATGCAACATGGATGATACAGTCAACAAACCGTTTGAAGAAATGCAAACAGAAATTCTTCAGATCGTTCATTCCATACACTACAAATTTGTCACGTCATCAGACGCTTGAACTGTTCAAGTAACATAGCACTTACATCACATGCTGAAAAGAATATGATTTTAATGAAATTCTAATTCATTTTCAAGTTTTGCAAAACATAGACTATCAATCAAAGGAAAGAAATAATTAAAAAACCTTTCTGTTTCCGTTATAATGATTTAAATCCTCTAAATAGACGCATGAGTTACGGCAAACTCCGGGGGCAACGAAATGTATGCACTTGTAATGAAATCAAAAGCACATATCCTAAACCATGAACTGTTGTGTACGTTAGTGAATGTTATTATAACAGTCAAGTGCATGACAAACGCAACTCAGAATTCAGCAGACACGTGGGGTTTATTTCTTTACTTTCCTTATGAAAGTTGTTGTTTAAGGACTCACAGAGGACCGTAACGTCATAAGGGGCCTACAAACAAGGCCATACAGGACCATCCTACTTAGGGTGACTCTTTGTCCGACTCGAAAACCTATAACGAAGGGAAAAATCGAATCTGTGAATAAACAATTAATTTAGAGTTATGGCTTCGATAACCATTTTTTCTTGGGGAGGGGGTGGGAGGAGGGGGAGGCATTCCCCTATTTTTGGAAAGTTTCGCGAACCCACAAGGCCAAGTAGTTCCCCCGCCGAATCACAATAACATATTTACCACAACAACAAAAAAGAGTTCATGGACGTGCAGCTCTCTTTCGCATCCTTCTGAAAGGGTATCGGAAGAACTCGGGGCAAGGGGGAAGAAAATCAAATGAGGGCAGTTTTTTGACAGTAATGAGGGACAATTTTCATTTTTTCAAAAAGACACTTTTGTTTTTGAAAAAATGGGGGTACTTGCCGCCTGGCCCCCGGCTCCTACACATATAGTATGAGCATAGGTGGGACTTGGGGGAGCAAGGAGCATTCCCCCTTCCACTTTTCCCAAATGTATATTTTTTGTATAGTGATTTTTTTTGTATCTTAGTGTGATTTTGTAATTTTACCCCTAACAAATATCGGTAGGCAAATCCCATCTATGGGTTTGAGATTGGGGAGCCAGGACCAATGTTGGCAATTGCTTATTGGGCGAATAGGTAACAAGCTTTGGCTATTGAAGATTATTGGGGACCTTTACCCTACCATCACAGCCCTCGGCGTCAGGTCCCTGGTAAACGACATGCTTTTATTGTGATAAATGAATATTAAATGTATGTTAAATTTCGTATGTACTATGTAGGTTTTGTGAGTGAGTGGATTTCTATTTGTTTTAAGCTTCAAGAATGACCTAGAATAATTCCATGTAACTTTCAAAGTTACCTCCTGCCCCGGTCCGCCCTCAACTTTCAAAAGGGCAACTTCTGCCTCCTTATTCTATAGGCAAGGGGGATTAGTCGTCCCTCTTGCACCTGTGGTCCCGACATCGCTGAGGGTGATGGTGGACAGTTCAGTTCAGACAAAAACAATGGGCGGCAATTGTACATCCCTAGCCTGCCGCTTCCCCCTTTTTCACCCAAAGCAGTAAAAAATACAAACCTATCATTGTCTCCAATATTTCCCATTTCCTTTCACGGCTTGTACAAATTTGGGGTGTCCCATTAGCAGTACAGATGTAAGCTGTACTGTACAGCTGCACAGCTGTAATGACACAAGAAAATTGGAAGGAGTGTAAAATATCATTTTTCCCCCTGTTGCGGAAACTCCAATTGAGATTATTTACATTCTCAGAATTTTTTCAAAATTATTGATATGAAGAGACAACCTTGTCAGAGCAGTCTCTTCACTATTCACTATCTGACTATTGATGTATGTTTTCTTCTGTCAGGTGGTTGAGAAATGTCATTGAATCTTAATTAACAACCATTCTCATCAAAGTATATGTTTATCAAATAATTTCACTTGACTTGTGAACGACTATTCATATTGGCAGCTTCCATTAATTTGCAACACGAAATGACATATAATACATTTATGCCAGCCAAACGGTTTTCTACATTTCATTTGTAAGAACAACTTTTACGAGAGCGAAATGAAGGGGAAAATAAAAGGCAATATATACTGAGCCGCTGAGTACAGAAATTTCTTTCGAAATTAATTTCAAAATGTCTAAATCATCCTGAATCGAATCCGTTTTCATTATTAATCCATGATCTGGTAATTTAACTTTGTGTAAACTGGTAAAAGTGGAATTTTAAAACAAATCACTTGGAACTCACTCCCATACAAGCTATTGACAGTATCAGTGGCGTAAGAAGCAAAGGGGGAGGGGGAGGGGGAGGTCCATGGGGAAAATCTGCCCTCTTTGAGAGGTATCTTTGCCTTCCAGATTGCATGCTTTCTTTCCGGTTGGGAAGTAAAATAGGGAAAAAAACAAAATGAAATCGAAAAGTTTGGTAAATAGAAAGAAAATTGCGTAAAATGTAAAGAAGTTTTTGGTAAAATTGAAAGAAAATTTGGTAAAATTGAAGGAAAATACTGTTAAATGGAAGAAGATTTCCCGAAGAGCAGCAGATTATTTACTGATGGAGAAAAAGAATCCGCTTGTGACTTAAAATGTTGTGGGTGGTTTTCTTGGTAAAGTATCTTGATAATCCCGAACATAAATACAAATTTTCTCCTTGAAAATTTATTTAAAATGAATAGCACATACGAAGTCATCGATATGATTGATTGTACGTTGCATTTTATGTATTCTCTCACGGAAATCAGACAAAATTGTTTTCTTCCAAAGACCATCTGGCATAGCAATTTTTCAGCTGGTGTAACATTATTACTTCATACAGTCATATGAAGATACTTTGCTCAGTTGTTGATGTAGCCAATAATGTTGATTTTGAGAAACATTAACAGTATAGGTAAAAAAAAAGATGTGGTGGAATGTGATGTGTATACAGTTACAAAGTCGGGCCATTCCACTCGCGTCAAAGGTATTTGTCCCGCGTGCAGGGGAGCAGGAAGGATCACCCCTCAGGAGAGGGGGGGAGGGCAAAACTATTTAAAAAAGTCGGTGACAAGTGGAAAAATTGCACTGACAGACTGATAAATGAACAACTTTCTATCAAAGTTGCGGCTAATCAGTAAAATTCCTTTAATTTCTTAACATTACCGGGAGATTTCCTTCATTTTCAGAAAGTTTCCTTCATTTACGGAAAATTTTGGCCAGTTTTCGGAAAAGTTTGGCCTGTTTTCGCAAACTTTTTTTCAAATTCGTAAAATTCTGGTCAGTTTTCGAAAAAAAATTGGCATTTTTGGGAAAAATTTTGACCAGTTTGGGGGAAATTTTGGTCAGTTTTTGATTTTTTTTTTGCTAGTTTGCAGAAAGTTTGGACCAATTTTATCAAAATATTCAATAATTTTATCACATCTTTAAATTTTATATTAATAATTTTCCAATTTTACCCCCAATCGGGCAGAAAGCATGTAGCCGGGAAGGTGAAATCCGCGGGGGCCGCTTGCCCCTCTACCTTCCCCCCCCCCTCCGCTTTCTACGCTTTAGTTGCTCCGTGTATTAAATACGCATATAAACACTTCGCCTTTATATAAATACGCATATAAACACTTCGCCTCAATAAACACTCCGCCTCAAACACTCTGCCTCAATATATACTCAGATACTATCTCCACAATTAATCAAACTTAGAGAACAAAAACAACGACCTTCTCTTTTCTTTCGAAAAGCAAACATGGAGACAGAAAGAAAGAAAGATAGCTTTTTGGCAGAGAAGAGTAGGCCTACACTAAACTGCTTAATCGTCATTAAAGCCACGATAAGCATCTAAAAGTGAACGAAAAAATGTAGTACCACCAAACTTTTATTTTGATACCCGCTTAACTTTTATTCTCGTAAGTTCTATACTCAGATACTCAGATACTGCTGAACCGCCGCGCTGATTCATTTCCGTTCTGTACATATACCTGAGATACGATACGAGGCCTAAACTTAGCAAATGACAGACTTAGAGATGGCGACTAACAACAAAAACAGAGACCGTACAAAAATCCGACAATGTTGAAAAACGGGATTTTTTTTTTTCTTTCTCAGAAAAAATAAATCTTTGTCGTCTTCCATTTTCGTCGTTTAGAGGTCTTTGTTTGAGAGATTTCCCTATTCAAATGTCTAAACCGAAGTGCTCAACTCTACATAACAAGAGGGGTACATCCCACCACTTAAAACACCTACGCACGATCTGCAAAAACTACAGCTGTGAAACCCCCCACATCGCCCTCTCCTTGTCTCACGTCCACTTCACCTCCTGCCCACATATCATAAAATACATTTTTCAGGGCCGTAATTTGCATCCACAAAGTAAGGGACATGCACCCATGGATGTCCCGGGGAATTTGGGAAATAGACAACGCTCATCAAAGGTTGAAGCTGAACGTTTTAAAATGCATATCCATCTGTCCTTTGATATATTAAAAAACACGAAATGCTCAAAATGCAATAAAGATTAACAATTTTTCAAGAAAATTTCCGTAACTTAATTCAAGGAGACATAAAGTCTAATGCAATTCTTATTTCATATGATAGAGGATTAAAATTTAAACCAACTCCCACAAACAGCTAGACAAAATCTTAATCTTATCTCAGTCAAGTTATTCAAGTTTGAGGTCGACACATGTCATTTCGGTTTGTACCGCCGATCATAAGTCCCCCGATCGGGAGACTCAAGCATGCGCACTGGGCTTACAGTGATATATGAAAGCCACCATTTTTATCGTGAAGTTTCAGTCATGGACGCTTATCAGTCGTTTCATTAAAGGTTTGTAACAAAGTTTTCGCAAAAGTAAAACAACTTCGTTACTATCACGCAGTTATTGCTAAATAATTTTCACAAATCCCCAAGTTATTACTCATAATTTCATAAAACCTTGTAAAAACGCGACTGCCTAACAATAACACATAATAAGAATTCATCACTTTTCGTCAAATTTCTCGAAAGCCGCACGGTGAATTTTAAAAGCGCACGGTGAAAAGATAATTCATATGCCATTATTTCAAATCGTAAAAAAATTGGTTGAGTTTCTTGCGCTTGAAATGAGTCTGATTCTTATGTTATTCTTATATAAAGCTCGAATTTGGATAGATGCATTGTGGGGTATTTCTGTAAAGGATCGAGAGAACAAAACTGTTCTCCCGATCAGGGGTACGAGCCGGACTGCATGGAGGCTACCATTTCGTTCAATTATGGATTGAAATCTTGTGCATGATGAAACTATTTATACAACAGGGACAAGAATAATAATGTATTTCTTTATAAATTGTGTAATAAAGTGTTTAGGGCCTGCTGCAAAAAAATGTGACAAAGTTTCAACAGCATGTTTTGATAATTTCATGTACTGATGTATATTTAGGCCTACACAAAAATGTCCTTGACCTTTACGAAAGGAAAACAATTTTTCATCAGCTAGTAATTTTGAGATCATATATTATAAAGAAATACAAAGCATTCCAACATCCTGTTGGGTTGATGACATCATTTTCTACATGTTCAACAATCAAAATGGCGGCTCCCATAGAAGTAGCATTACACTTTTTAATAATTACAAAAATTGTGCTAAATTGCTTTGGGAGGTTTTAAACTTGCATTTGTCATTTTTAAAATTCTATCATATGAGATAAGAATTATGTCAGAATTTATGTCCCATTTAAACTCTCTACAACGAAGAGTGGGGGACAGAAGGCCCTGTTCCCGGTAATTAAGGCTCTGTTAGTTAATACTAATCAGGCGCATATGCTAGATATAGCCTGTTTTACAGTGAAAAGTGACTGAAACAAATTGTCTTTACTAGCCTAATATATATGGGAAGATATAGATGATGGATGATACATCAGTGCTTGCTCATCCGAAAGAACTCTCATGCATCTGCTACATAATTGTTTCGTGCATCATTCACGACAATTAAGCTGAAAGGTTATTTATTGCACAACTGCCCAACATACAGGGAGGTTATGAAACCTAACACTAACAGATTATGGTTAGTAATATTAGGATTATGCTTCAAAACCTCCCTGTATCTGTGTATGCTCAATTAGTCAACTCATCATCTTTGGATGTACTCAACAAATCGTTGGGTGAACCTCATATGTGATGGTTGATATGCAGATGGCCTTGAATTTCGTCTATAAGAATCAAAATAGTAATTAGTCAGCAGTCAGTTCAGTCTGAGGATGTAAACAGGCGAGAATTGTTGCGTCATTGGCAGTGGGCGGAGCTGGGACACGATCCTCTATCGCCTTTTTGGCGCTAGGTTATTCACTTCGTCCATGCTACAAGACGGAACATTTTTAAGAACCCCAAAAGTTTCCTTTTGTGTATCAAATAATTTGTACGAGCCCCCATTCTCCAAAGCGCCCCCCCCCTCCCCCTCCCTTCCATGTGGTCTATACGTTCCAAAGGACTTCACACCCAAACGGCTTACAAGAACATTTGGAGAGCCCAGCAGGGTTGGCAATTTGGCCGATCTGCCGATAACCTTCCAAATATGAACAATTTGGGTGTTTTGAAGCATGTTTGGTTGGTATAATTTGTTCAATGCCGGCCAAATGAAATTTGACCGATTTTGGTCGGCGTTATGAGTGTTCTGCTCAAACTTATTTATTCCTTAATTTCACTTTTAACTCATAAAAATATTTACTTTCATATACATTTAGTTTTAAGCATTAACGTTGAAACTCCCAGTCAAATAATATACATCCTTTGTTCCATTTGACTTTGTGAAGTCTTTGGTGTGAAGAAGCGAAAGCAAAAATATATCTTTATCTTGCAAGTTGTATTTTGCATTGTTTGGCAGTTCGGTACTTCTTTCAATGATTCAGTACATTGGAAACTGATTTGGCCATTTTTATGGCCGATTTGCAATAGATTTTTGGCCGGTAAACTTAAAAAACCCACAAAATAGCATGTCAATGGACTAACAAGATTCCCAGAGGGTCCATACGAATCCCAAGGGATGCAGAAAAATGCATCCCTTTCGTAGAAAAGAAGTCCAAGGTTGGGATCTAACTGAGTTTTTTTTTCTTAACGTATCCCAGTCTTTCTATACGCCGACTACAATGCTATCCAAATTGTGAAATTCAAATTCTTTTTTAAGTTCCAGCAAGATGCGAAGCCTATCAAATTATCATGGGTGTAGGCAGGGGAAAAGGGAGGTCGACAGGGTCGTATTACCCCCCAAAAAAAAAAAAAAAAAAAAAAATGGTAATGATGAAAAATGGTAATGATAAAAAAGTCAATAAAATACTGTATGCTAAAAGTTCGAAATATTTCGCTCGGCGACCCCCCACCTACCCCGCCCCACTCCCGCAATCCGCAAGGCTGGCTACTAACACCCCTAATTATATATTGTTAAAACGACCGGTTTATTATGTTTCTATATGTGCGTATAGCCAATGGCGGCGTTGTTTCATTTAAGAATGAGGACGTTCTTTGGATGATATTCACATCATGGAGAAAGGCTCAATGTCCGCATTAACCTGTTAACCGTTTTATAAAGTGAGTAATATTCTGTTTTAGAGAAACTGAGGCATCTGTGTCAAAACAATTAACCCTTCTGCTTTTCTGTTAATAAAAAACAAAAAAAACAGAAGAACAACCGTTGTGTGACATGAGTATATTCTTCCTCTTCACAATGGCCACAGAAGCGGGGCAGCGGGTCATTAATTGTCTTTAATATTTACTATCAAGTTTACCCCCTGAGCAGACAGGTTTCTTAAAAGATAGGTACATTGGTGAAAATGTTCGATTAGTCCTCGATACCATTGATTTCTGTAAACTTAATAATATACCAGGTTCTCTTCTACTCCTTGATTTTCACAAAGCTTTCGATTCTTTAAGTCATTCGTTTATAGATAAAGTTCTGAGGTATTTTAATTTTGGTGACAGTTTTAGACGATGGTTTTCTACTTTATATCGCAATGCCACATCTTGTGTGATTAACAATGGATTCTGTACCAACTTTTTCCCAGTTTCACGTGGTGTTAGGCAAGGCTGTCCTCTCAGCCCCTATCTTTACATTATTTGTTCTGAAATATTATGTCGGCGTATCAAATGTGACCCTAACATAAAGGGCATTAACATAAATAACATGTCCTTCAAAATATCCCAATATGCGGATGATACTGTACTTTTACTGATAGTTCTAGAACTTCACTTAATTCTATAGTTACTGTGTTAAACGACTTTAAGAAAGTGTCAGGTCTTATCACGAATTTTGACAAATCATTCATTTTTCCCATTGGCCCGTATGCCGACACACACCCCTCGTATTTTAATGATTTCTCTTTCAACATTTCGAATGGTCCAATTCAATATTTAGGCATTTCTTTTACGAATCATCCGAGGATTTTTTTCGATTAAATTATTTACCTAAGTTATCCCGTCTCAAAAGTTATTAAACCTATGGTCAACAAGAGACCTTACGCCGATAGGGAAAATCACAATTATCAAATCATTCGCTGTCTCCCAATTAGTTTACCTTTTTACTGTTCTGCCTGACCCACCACGTAATTTTATACTCGAGCTTAATAAAACACTTTTTAACTTTATTTGGAAAGGAGTCGTCACAAAATTAAACACTCGGCCTTAATTAATGATCTTAAATATGGTGGCTTACGGATGATCCACATTGATTCATTTATTAAAAGTTTAAAGTGCTCTTGGATCCGGAGATACTGTTCTGGTACAACTAGTAATTGGAAGGTGTATTTTGATATTTTCTTACGTAAAAATGGTACTAATTTCTTTTTAAGTGTAATGTTCACCCCAATGATGTACCTAATATTTCAAATATCTTTATTAAGCAAGTCTGTATCGCTTGGTCTTCTTATAATTATCATACCCCGAATAGCGGGTTTGAAAACGAAATCATTTTGAATAACTCTTTTGTTAAAATTGATAAGAAACTTGTATTTGACCAACGCCTCTTTCAGAGTGGCGCCTATCATGTTCACGATTTTATGATGTCAATGGTTCCCCAAAGGAATATCATACTTTCATTAATGATTTTGATTTACACTCATTACCATTCACTCTTTATTTTGGTATTATTTCGTCACTTCCGGTATCCTGGAAATCTCACATGCGTGAGCAAGCTGGTATTGTAATAACTACTCTTAATACGAATGAACTCCAATTATCTCTTTTCAATGCTAAAGTCACTCTTAACAGAGCTGTGTATTCATCTATTGTGAATGTATATACTAAGACTCCCACTTGTGTTAACAAATGGAGCGAAGAGTTCTCTTATAATTTAGACTGGGATAGAATATTTTTGTTACCACATAGGGCGGTCTCCAACTCCAGACTTCGTTACTTTCAGTTTAGTTTCATTCATCGTGTTCTTACTTGCAATAATTTTTACACAAAATTGGTATGCTAGATTCCCCACTTTGTACTTTTGTAATACTTGTAATGAAAGTATCTCTCATTTATTTTGGGATTGCCCCATTATTGCCAATTTTGGAGGGATGCTATGCATCTCTCCATCAACTCCCTTGTAAATTTAGACAAGGGTCTTGTTTTCTTCGGTTTCCTCGACCATTTCAGATCCCCTATCAATTTTTTCGTTATAAATGCTAAGTATTATATCTATACATGTAGAGCTAGGAAGTCCCAACCTCAAGTCAATCACTTTCATAACATTTTATCTTTCAACCTTAAAGTCTACAAGCATTTGAATAAGACCAATGCAGGTGCAGACCGTTTCTTGAAATTCTTTAATTAAGCATTCACCCATTATATTCCATTCAAGTATAGTATAGTAGCTAGTATTGTGTCGTATAATCTCTCGTGTACGAGTACTACCATTACAAAGATCTCTTAACTGCTTAAGCAGATGCTATTGTTGAAGATCAAGATGTGTATAAAATGTACATAGCATAGAAAACATTGCTATAACAATGACTGTTTTGCAAACAATGTAGCAAGATGGATAAGACAATTGTAGATGATAATGTAGATATGTGTAGAATGTAAATAGCAGAAAAACTTTGTAAAAACAATGATTGTAAATATTACCAACAGAAAGTGTTTGTGAACAATGTATAAATATGCAGAAAGAAGGATGGGACAATGGTAAATGACAATGTATATATGTATAGAATGTAAATAACAAAAAGACTTTGTAAAGACAATGATTATAATTATTAGCAACAGAAAGTGTTTGTGAACAATGTATATGTTTAAAGTGAACAATGTATACGTATAAAGTAAACAATGAAATAAACGGAGCAAAAAAAAAAAAAAAAAAAAAAAAAAAAAAAAAAGTTTACCCCCTTTTTTGGAAAAATCACAGCAAAGATATTAAAATGAATAAATGAAAGTATTCCATATATGCTTCCCTCCCCCACTTTTGATGATTTTCCGATGCCGTCGCCCCGTATAATGTTGGGGAGACCCCTATGTTTTCCCTTAATTTCCGTGTTAGATTATACAAAATCAGCGTGTATAACAACTCCCTGTTTAAATGCATAAAACACAAATAAGCGTAAACATCGAGAAAGGTTTACATATATTTTTTTCGTTTTGTCAAGAAATTCACCTGTTGTCAAAATTGAATAAACCGAATACTCAAGGTCGTGCATTACGGAGATTTAATGCACGGGTCATGACAAAGCAGATACTTCGTAGAAATTCGATAAACATACTTTAAGGAATGACAGAGTGACAAATATGTAAAAATCAAAAGAAAGAAACTGAAAATAACTGTCGCAGGTTTGCGTGGTATGTATTAATTTAAGATTAGTTTGAGACAGAGTGTTTATCATTTAATGCACTGGGCAAAGGACTGGCTCTAGCGGAATGGCCCTAATTTAAGAGCGACATCCGCGAGTGCGGACGACCCTTTGCAGCACGGTATATACTTCCCCAATAAGTTAACATTTTCTCAATGATTTTCTTTCAATGACTAAAGATTTTCTGCCCTTGTGCCTCTGCACAAATGCAATCATTGATCTAACCGCCTGCAAATTAATTACGTCCCGATACTTAATTGCACCCTCTGGTCTGCCCATTAACTTAATTGTTTTAATTTTCCTTCTAAGGTAGTTGTTTAATCTCAGGGGTTCAACATTTCATCTGTTTATAGTTTATTTTCAACGAATGAATTGGGGTAATGGTGGGATGACTTTTTAAAGGTTCGTGAAAATGAAGTCTATAGCCTATAGCTTCGATATTTCATGACAACAATGATTGTTCGAAAAAAGCAAGAAGCAATACACCTGTGATCTTTGCTTTCGCCCTAGTGCGTAGAAGTGCGTAGATAGTGCGTAGACCTAGTGCGTAGATCTTTTGCCCTAGTGCGTAGATCTTTTGCCCTAGTGCGTAGATCTTTCGCCCTAGTGCGTAGATCTTTTGCCCTAGTGCGTAGTCTGTATACTCATCTTTCTATCGATATCTACCATATTTACAAACAATTAAATATCGAGAATTGTTAGAAGGTCGTATGAAGAAAAAAACAGTATTGATTGATGAGGTTCAGTATTGATAGTCGACAGTGAAACTAAAGAAGTGTCAGGGAGCTTAAATTAAATCAAAAGTTTAACAGTGAGGTTGGAAAAGGTTCGTGGGGCTTACCTATACCTTTCCGAAACCAGCAGCATAGCTAAGCTAAAATGGATCGCAGTACATTGCTCCAACTTCCAAGCCAGAAATTTTTTTTTTTTTTTTACTTGAAAAATCCTTACAACTTTTTCATAATTTGAGCACATTTGTCTAAACATGACCTTTTATTTCTTAGCTTTGCAAACTTTATGTCCAATATTATAGACCTGCAGTCTACAATCAGGGACAAAAGTCTTGACACTTTTCCCCTACCACCCATATTCAATGTTGATATGTGATTTGCAAGAAAGGTTTCCCCTATATCTGCAACATTGAAGAGGGGTACAAGGAAAAGGACAAAAAGTGCTAATCCTTTAGTCCGGGACTGCAGGATTGTGCTTCGAAAAATCGAAATATGGATTATGATTCGGAAATATTTCAACATTTATTGAGTTTTTGACTCACTGAAAGAAAAAAAAAATCTTCATATGCGCCTCCTCAGTGTTGCAATTTTATTGTTATTTTTTCAAGGTAATTATCTCTTCTTTTTTAGATGTGACTGTGCGGGTAGCGCCCGTTATGTAGATGTGTGAGGGTGGCAGTATAAGATATGCTCGTCCATAACATAAAAAGACCTTCACACTTTACTCCCGTCATCAATTGTGCACCGTGCCTAATCATGTGCTGCAGGCAAGGCCGCAATTCCCAGCCTGCTGACAGGGTAGACCATCCCACACTTTTCAGTAGAAGTGTACAAATTCAGTACATTTTAGGGGAAAATTTGCCTCTTGCCCCCTTCCTGACATACACTTTTTTATTAGATGCCATTTCCCCACTTTTTGACTGAGAATGACAGCCCTGGTTGCAGGGACGTAATCGGAAATTTGAGGGGGCAGCGAAAAAAATAATCTATACCGGGGGGCTGAGCTATCTTTGGCGGAAAAAAACAACTTCGGGGGTGACCTTTTTTACCGGTTCTCTAAAGGGTTTCAAATTAGGGGAATTTTTCAGAACATTGAACGAAAATTGGCTTAAAGTTGTGGAGAAATGACCAATTTTCAAAAGAAACTCAGAAGCATTAAACTGCTATGAAGCTTTCCAAACAAAACTGATATTCAGCAAAAAGAGGAAAAGGGGATGGAGGGAGGGGGGGGGCGGCGGTAGCGTAGGTAAAGGGGTCCGGGAGTCAGGGAAATTTCCCCCAGCTGAAAATTTCCTAAAATTTTTGAAATTTGTATAAATTCTAATGTGCAAAAGATATTTTTGGTAATCCTGATTAAGTCTTACATGTCGTATATAGAGTTTAGTTGTATACCAGCCATCTTGGGGAAAAGTATCACACAATTTGCAGAAACCGAATTTTTGAAATAGGCCTAGAGTTACCAAATTTCCGACGCTTTCCTCAAAGTTTATTGAGAGTATTTGAACGTCAAAATACAAAATTTTATTGTAAAATCAATCCGCGATATCCAGGCCAATGCAAAATTATGTTTTCGTTCCAGTCCTGCAGGTACGGTATACGGTACGCGGTACCGCTACATCGTGCATGGCTAGCCAGCTTACCCATGCAGTATAATGCAACTACTACTGCAGATCAGTATATACAGATGGTATATATATATATATATATATATATCTACATCTACATCTACGTCTACGTCTACGTCTACGTCTACGTCTACGTCTACGTCTACGTCTACGTCTACGTCTACGTCTACGTCGACGTCGACGTCGACGCCGACGCCGACGCCGACGCCGACGCCGACGCCGACGCCGACGCCGACGCCGACGCCGACGCCGACGCCGACGCCGACGCCGACGCCGACGCCGACGCCGACGCCGACGCCGACGCCGACGCCGACACCGACACCGACACCGACACCGACACCGACACCGACACCGACACCGACACCGACACCGACACCGACACCGACACCGACACAGACACAGACACAGACACAGACACCGACACCGACACCGACACCGACACCGACACCGACACCGACACCGACACCGACACCGACACCGACACCGACACCGACACCGACACCGACACCGACACCGACACCGACACCGACACCGACACCGACACCGACACCGACACAGACAGACAGACACAGACACAGACACAGACACAGACAGACACAGACACAGACACAGACACAGACACAGACACAGACACCGACACCGACACCGACACCGACACCGACACCGACACCGACACCGACACCGACACCGACACCGACACCGACACCGACACCGACACCGACACCGACACCGACACCGACACCGACACCGACACCGACACCGACACCGACACCGACACCGACACCGACACCGACACCGACACCGACACCGACACCGACACCGACACCGACACCGACACCGACACCGACACCGACACCGACACCGACACCGACACAGACACAGACACAGACACAGACACAGACACAGACACAGACACAGACACAGACACAGACACAGACACAGACACAGACACAGACACAGACACAGACACAGACACAGACACAGACACAGACACAGACACAGACACAGACACAGACACAGACACAGACATCGATACAGACATCGATACAGACATCGATACAGACATCGATATAGACATCGATATAGACATCGATATAGACATCGATATAGATATAGATATAGATATAGATATAGATATATTGAAATTTTAACAAGCGAAAGTATCCTAAGAGTACCAACAAAAATCCTGAAAATAAAGCCATGCATTTGGTTTATAGAAATTAAATACCATTCTATATGTTTTGTTTCCAGACTATATGGGTCCTTTAAATTTCTTTAGCAGCGAAATTGGTCAGACCCTTTGTTTGTTTTTGGGAGGGGGATCTTAGCACCCTCTCGATCGCTTTCTCCTCGCTTTCATCCATGAAAAAGACATAAGAATGATATCGGGTCATGACGTAATCACATCCTTGTAACAGTGTAAACTCTGAGATAGAAAAAAAAAAAATCCCCTCAATTTTCACTCACAGATTTGACCAATTTATGTGACTTGGCCTTCTTATCATTTCAAGAATGGGTGATGGGAGAACATGAACATGGATTATATATGATAATCATGACAGGGAACATTTGGGCAAATTCTTATCCGAATATTGAAGGGGATTTCCCGATTAGCAGCAACTTTTGATGCAAACTTAATTTACTAGTGCAATTTTTCCACCTGTCACCGGGAATTTGTGGTTTTTTTGTTCTCCTCTTGAGATGTGACCTCCTCCTATTTTGCAGCAACATTCTTTTAACTTTCCTACTGTTCATCCATTTATTGTTCCCAACACAAACACGTTCTATAACTTTACTCTCGATTTCGTAGTACAACTCTTTTCAAATATCTCTCGAATATGAGAAAAATGAAAGGAAAGTAAAACAAATAGCACTTTTATTTTCTTCAGAGAGTATGTAGGTGAGGTGTCTGACAGGAAATTATAAGAGTGCAGCTGCAGCGATGTACTCGAAAGTTTACTAAAGGTGCACATTCGAAAGAACTTATTCATGCATATAAACTACTAAATATGACTATTAAAGACAGATTTATTTAATATTACATATTGCATATCTATAGCATAGAAAGTAAGATATAACTTTTAAATAGGAAACATACTACAACCAAGTCAAGGTTCATGATTTGCCCAGGCAGGTATCATCTCCACAAGGGATAGAATTATTTGTAAATATTTTACTTATAAACGAAACATATTTTGTTTCCTTATACATGCAAACTTTTCCTATCACTCTCAGACATACTGAAATTAAGTTCCTTTACAGAGTCAATGGACGTCCCAGATGGGGAAATGAAATGTAAGCCCCACCCCTCTGGCACCCCTGGTTCAGGCTGCAGCTGTCACCGATCAAGAGTTATCAATTATGTTAACTGGCAAGGACTCTATGGATGTTCGTATACACAATCGACCCAGGATCCCGCCCAAGACTAGCCTGCATGGATTGCAATAGAGGGCAAGGGCCGGTGGTGAGGGGAGGGGGGGGGGTGGATAAGGCACCCCTGGTTCAGGCTGCAGCTATCACCGATCAAGAGTTATCAATTATGTTACCTGGCAAGGACTCTATGGATGTTCGCATACACAATCGACTCAGGATCCCGCCCAAGGCTAGCCTGCATGGATTGCAATAGGTGCAAGGGCCGGTGGTGGGGAAGGGGAAAGGGAAAGGGCGGGGGAGGGGACACTTCTATACTAAGGTGGTGGGTATGTGCCGCCCAAAATGTCAAAATTGGACTGCAGTATGAGATATTTTTGGGGTAACTGCAGTATGACACTTTATGATTTTAATACCTGCAGTAAGAAAATAAGTGATTTTTGATACCCACAGTATGAAAATATGCGATTATTTTGAGACCATTAGTATGAGAGATTAGATTTTTGATACCTACACTAGTTTTATAGAAAAAGGCAACTGCTTGGGCATGTACATATATATGGCACTCCTGTGACTTTCTTGCTAACATTTTGTCCCCTACTTGGGAGGTAATTAACCTGTTTAAGTTAGATGATTGACAGCTTTTTCAACCAATCACCGCATGAATTTGTCTAGCAACAAAATCTGTAAGTAACTAAGTGGGCAAACATCCTACGAGGTACTGGTACAGTACAACTAGCTACCAATGCGTGCCCACGTAAGTCAATGCATTTACTGTACAAAACAAATTTCTGCACACAGACTGAGTAATGACAAAATGGTGAACACAAATAAAGCTTATGAGCCCGCTGCGGGCTTTGTAAATCTGATTGCTGATACCCAGTCACTCAGCAAACTGAATTTTGTTTATCCATTTTACTAAAAACTCCTAAGATCCTGAAAAGTGCCCTAAATAGACCAAAGCTTGCGGCAGGCCTCGCGAGCATCTAAATGTCAATGCATTGGTAATGCACGATTGCGGACTGTTTGCCCCCACCTACTTACCTCGCTGCTATAGGGGTGGGTGTGGCTTATTTCGTAACTCAGAGACGTTAATTATGGCCCTAATCACAATGCATTGGTAATTCACAATAGCGGACTGTTTGCCCCCACCTAGTTACCTCGTTGCTATGGTGGTGGGTGTGGCTTATTTCGTAACTCAGAGACGTTAATTATGGCCCTAATTACAATGCATTGGTAATTCACGATTGCGGACTGTTTGCCCCCACCTAGTTACCTCGTTGCTATGGTGGTGGGTGTGGCTTATTTCGTAACTCAGAGACTTTAATTATGGCCCTAATCACAATGCATTGGTAATTCACAATAGCGGACTGTTTGCCCCCACCTACTTACCTCGCTGCTATAGGGGTGGGTGTGGCTTATTTCGTAACTCAGAGACGTTAATTATGGCCCTAATCACAATGCATTGGTAATTCACAATAGCGGACTGTTTGCCCCCACCTAGTTACCTCGTTGCTATAGGGGTGAGTGTGGCTTATTTCGTAACTCAGAGACGTTAATTATGGCCCTAATCACAATGCATTGGTAATTCACAATAGCGGACTGTTTGCCCCCACCTACTTACCTCGCTGCTATAGGGGTGGGTGTGGCTTATTTCGTAACTCAGAGACGTTAATTATGGCCCTAATCACAATGCATTGGTAATTCACAATAGCGGACTGTTTGCCCCCACCTAGTTACCTCGTTGCTATGGTGGTGGGTGTGGCTTATTTCGTAACTCAGAGACGTTAATTATGGCCCTAATCACAATGCATTGGTAATTCACAATAGCGGACTGTTTGCCCCCACCTAGTTACCTCGTTGCTATAGGGGTGAGTGTGGCTTATTTCGTAACTCAGAGACGTTAATTATGGCCCTAATCACAATGCATTGGTAATTCACAATAGCGGACTGTTTGCCCCCACCTACTTACCTCGCTGCTATAGGGGTGGGTGTGGCTTATTTCGTAACTCAGAGACGTTAATTATGGCCCTAATCACAATGCATTGGTAATTCACAATAGCGGACTGTTTGCCCCCACCTAGTTACCTCGTTGCTATAGGGGTGAGTGTGGCTTATTTCGTAACTCAGAGACGTTAATTATGGCCCTAATCACAATGCATTGGTAATTCACAATAGCGGACTGTTTGCCCCCACCTACTTACCTCGCTGCTATAGGGGTGGGTGTGGCTTATTTCGTAACTCAGAGACGTTAATTATGGCCCTAATCACAATGCATTGGTAATTCACAATAGCGGACTGTTTGCCCCACCTAGTTACCTCGTTGCTATAGGGGTGAGTGTGGCTTATTTCGTAACTCAGAGACGTTAATTATGGCCCTAATCACAATGCATTGGTAATTCACAATAGCGGACTGTTTGCCCCCACCTAGTTGTTATGGTGGTGGGTGTGGCTTACTTCGTAACTCAGAGACTTTAATTATGGCCCTAATCACAATGCATTGGTAATTCACAATAGCGGACTGTTTGCCCCCACCTAGTTGTTATGGTGGTGGGTGTGGCTTATTTCGTAACTCAGAGACGTTAATTATGGCCCTAATCACAATGCATTGGTAATTCACAATAGCGGACTGTTTGCCCCCACCTAGTTACCTCGTTGCTATGGTGATGGGTGTGGCTTACTTCGTAACTCAGAGACTTTAATTATGGCCCCAATCAATAACCACGCAAACTAGCAATGACCCCAACAAGTGTTTTCTTTCTTCGGTAGTTGTAGAGGCCCATAGCCAGGACTTTTCTCAAAGGGACTTCAAGAGGGGAAACTTGGGCAGATTCTCCATGCAACCTTGTCATTCATGTTTTCCCATAAAGGGGATGAAGACTTTGTTAAGGGGAGCACGGTCCTCCACCCTCTCCCCTCACCCTGGCTTGTATGGGTAGTTACCCCGTTTGTCCTTTGAGTCACATATCTTCTGCTCTCTGTGGAATCAGGTGTAAGCAGCATCATGGTTTTATTTTCTAACAAGTCATCAATCCTGGAAACAGTCTTTCATTTGAAAAGAACTAACCAACCGTTTCTACATCAATATATACTCCACACAAAACCTTGCTTTCCAACCATCTGTATTTGACAAGACCATGAGCCGCAACCCAATCACAATCAAGTACCAAATTTATATTAAAGGACGTTAATATAATTGGAATTTTCTTGCCTGATTTACCTCGTCGATGTTGTGCTCTCTTTATATTACCATCTTAAGATTCCTGAAGTGTTTCTGAGGCTTTGATCATTCATTTGATACACAAACTCACCCTTCTAAAGTAATAAATAGTTGTATGACAACAGAGGGCGCCAATATAGATATAGCAATTATCATTTAAAGGAAAGTATCGTCCCATAAATAAATTCAGAAGTGAAGCCGCCGTGCTGGTAACGTCATTTCCAGTTTTCAATTTTCCTTATTGATTGCGAGAATTCTGAGATGTTACCAATAACACATATAGGCCCCTATGTTCGGTCTGGCGATGTGTGGTCGATAACATTGCAGATTTCTCGCGATCAATAGGGAAAATTGAAAATTGGAAGTGACATTACCAGCACAGCGGCGATCACTTCTTAAAGTAAATTTATGGGACGATACCTTTCTTTCAAATAAAGTCAGATGGGGTGATCTACTGTTTCGCGTGTATACGAAAAATAATAAGTTGGTGGGGAAAAGAAATAAAGGAAGGGGAAATGGGGAGGGGCAGGGGGTGTGGAGCACAGATTATGGAATGTAATGATTTTTAGCCCAGGTGGTTGATGAGATTTGTCAACAGCAAAAGTTAAGTTGTGCCAGATGGTCCAATCATTTCATGCTTAAACAGTTAGTTCAGGGGTCAAGCCACTTCATCTTATATAAAAGATTGACTTCAAAAGAAACAAATTGGTGAAAAAAACATTCAAAAATTGTATTTTGTTAAAGAGATATTTAAGTTTAAAGTTTGGTAATATTTGTGTAGAAATGACTGAAATCAGACTAGTTGTGATGTCATAGCCTCAGATTCCATACAGTCTTTATATATTCTATCATATTTTGTGGCTTAAAAATTATGGGATATGTCAAAAAGTAGTAAAACAGAATCTAGAAAGGGTATTTATAATATATCACCTGAAGAAAGTTTGAGAAAAAATAACCTAAATAGTAAAAAAATTAAATAAACTTTTTTCCAAATACATTTAACAATCGTTAAGAACGTGAGGATGAATACGCTAACTTTCCACAGTAGACTTACTACACCAGTCATTTCTACACAGATAAGACAGATTTAAACTTGAATATCTCCTTAACGGAATAAGATTTGTGAATGCTTTCTTCACCATTTTGTTTCTATTGAAGTCCTCTTTCATATGATGGACATGCTTGACCCATGAAGTAACATCAGGTGCATTCAATGAAAAGTCAGGTGACTTGTGGGGCAAATAAAAGAAGTCCCCCGGGCTAGGGGGTCAGATGATGTAGTTGATAAGGAAAATAATGGAGAGAAGTTTCGAGCAAGTCAATAGAGACATAGCATGGTGAGTTTATTTCGTGGTAATTAATGACATATAAACAAAAGAACAATGTAACTTTGAGGTAATTACAAAGTGAGATTCAAGGTTTGCAAGGTTAAACAACGTAATACTACCCGAGTCAACATATTGTCAAGGAGGTAGAAACTTAGATATTGGCTGGTGGTACAGAAGGAGAGAGAGAAAAGTACTAATAATGTGGAACGTCCAGACTTGCAACATGTGGAACATCCACATTTGCAAAGGATATTACATGGGGAACTTAACTTAAAAATACAGTTTCACCAGAAAAAGGTGGGATAGAGTGGGGAAGGGGGGCGGGGGACCACACCCCATTTTTCATGAAGTTCAAATTTTCCCCCTTCATATTTTTGAAGATCAACTAATTCACATTCCAAGTAAAATCTCAATCAAATCTCAAAGATATTAATATGAAAAACACAAATATTTCAGTATTCGCCCCCCCTCCCCCCACCATGCTGTGGGATGGGATGAGTGTATGAGAATAACTAACACAACAATCAAAACCACTATGTGTTTTTACTTCAATATAATATATTGATGATAATTCAAATATCTTCAAAATTATAATATTTCAAAATAGATAACTTGGTTAAAGATAAAACTCGGTTGTCAAATATTTCCATCTTAAGAACAACAAAGAAGTAAAAATTGAATATCGTTTAAGAAATTTTAAAGCTCAAACAGATTGATGCAGAGATAAGACATTACACAGGGTGAGTTGGTACATAGCAGGAAAACCTCACAAACATTTTATAAACTATCTTGTTCCAGGAAGTTTTGTAGCAATGTTCCACTGAAAAGCTCAGAATGTAGCATCTGATAAAGGAAAAACCAAATCTTACTTTGAATTACCTTTAACATTTCTTGAAAAAATAATGTTTCAAACATTATAAAGTGAATTAGTTTTGAGAATTATTCAATAACATTTTCTGACAACGTAACTAAAACTTTAGGTGCTTTAATTAGCTGCAATAACATCATTTAATTCTCTGTAACGGACAATAAACATTCTTAATTAATATAGCACAAATAAATTTTGATAATGGCTGATCAAAGTTAGTGGAAGAAATGGCTACAACCCAATGAACTAAATATGTTACATACCATATTGAAATAAATAAATACCTTAACATGCTCTCATGATTCTACCAGATCTTCCAAATTGAGATGCGAACACCTTTCAATGAAATTTGCATAAATTTGCTATTTTGGCTCAGTGATTCTTTAATCTTGTATTTTATTACCATTTCTTTACAGCCCACATGTTAATACTAATACAGCTTACCAAAATATAACAGAAGTGTGGAAGTAAAAACCAAGATACCAATGCTTGCCAAGCCCAGACACAGCTCGTTAGAAATCGCTTTTTATTTGACTGATATTTTGAAATCAAGCAGATCTTACACAGGATAAACCTTTAAAAAGTTTTGTCAAAATATCAATAAAAAAAAAATTCCTAGCTAAGAAACTTACTCTCTTCTGTGGAAGAGCTTGACTTTTTGCAAGAGGGGTACAAATTGTTATTCTCAAAAATATCTTTTAAATCATGATCTTCTTTGCCAATAAATCTTTCTTCTTCGACCAATGAAAATCTACCTTCTTTTACCCATCAAAATCTTCCGTGTTTGCCCATTCAAAATCTACCTTTTTTGACCAATCAAAATCTACCTTTTTTGACCAATCGAAATCTACCTTCTTTGCCCATTCAAAATCTACCTTCTTTAACCCATCAAAATCTACCTTCTTTGACCAATCAAAATCTATCTTTTGACCAATCAAAATCTACCTTCTTTCCCAATCAATCAAAATCTATCGTTTTGACCAATCAAAATCTACTTTCTTTGACCAATCAAAATATACCTTCTTCAATTAATCAAAATATACCTTCTTTGGCCAATCAAATTATACCTTCTCTAACCAATCAAAATATACCTTCTTCAAACAATAAAAAAAACCTTTTCCCATTTTGATGACCTCTAAAGTTTTAAAAGCAAAATAATAAACAAATTCATTCTTAATAATGTAACTACCAATATTGTTGTAAAACTCCCACTAGGTGCAATTATGTCTCCCTGACACCTCGCCCCCTGTAAAGTATCACTCCCCTGTACAGCATAACTATTTCCTCCATTGGCAGAGGTTGTAAAATCCACAAGAATAAATCTGTAAGATGAAACCTAACAGCCAATCATCATCAAGAGTCTCCAGCAGTTACCAATTCAAACCATTGTCTTAAGGCATCACTCAGGGTCGATGGGAGGGAGTTGATGTCCCTCAGAAGGATGTAGAATGGGAATGGGAAGTGTTCCATGTACGCCTGGATATCTGGCAGCTCGCTGGTTTTCCTGAAGATGGGCACCTTGATGTCCAAAATCGAATCCTGAGGACGGGAGTAGCGAAACAAAATATTGTCAATACATTCAATCACCTTAAATTTTCATTGATAAAGCAAACAAGGTCCGGTTTTATTTGCCATACTCAATCTATCTAATATATCAAATCACTTTTGTTAGAATAACAAGTGTCAGAAGGACAGCATGCTCGACTATTCGAAGCTAGAGAATGGGCTTATTGAGGGAAATATATACAGGAATAGGGTAGCAGGGGCAGATGATTTTAAATTACTTGAGCTGTTCTTTAAGCCCCAAAAACAAAGCTCAAGTTTACCATCACCCAATAACTCAGAAAACATGTGAAAGCTAGCAGTCTTTATAACTATAACACCTCTTTTAGTTCTATGAATTGGATAACAAAGAAAGGAGAGGCTCTGACTTGTCAATGTCAATTAAATGTCATTAAGCCCCCTTTCCAACCTGTACCCTCCCCCAACCCCTACACATTCCCAGAACTACATTCTGGATTGTAATACAAGTTCCAATTTAAGAAAATATGTGTGTCAAGCAAAGTCAAGCAGCATGACAAATGTACAATAACATAATAGCAAAATTATGCAAAACAATATTGCTTAACGTATGACAAACTAGACATTGGAAATGATACAAATCTCCTCACTGCTAATAATGCAAATTCCAGACTGTCCCACATTCCATCCCAACCTGTCCGAAATATCATCCCATGCCTATAATTCATGCAATCGCACCTGAAAACCAGATACTGTATGTCATTCCACCATTTGCATGACCCACATGCCATCACAACCTAAATCCAGATGACACCCCACCCCACATGCCATTCCACCCTGTCCCACATGTCGATCCACCGTTTCACATATGCCAACAAACCCTGTTCTACATGCCAATGCATTGTGACCAACATGCCACCCCACCCTGTCCCACATAAAATCCCACCCTTATCCTAATTCCTACAGCTACTGTGCTCAAGATTGTCATAAAACTACTCCAAAACCCATACCCAAGGCATCTTATTAAATATTCTTTAGAGGCAAGGAACCTTTTATTTGGTTTTTCATTCATCACAAGACTAATCTTCTTACATCTTTTGATACCCAAGACATCTTATTAAATATTCTTTAGAGGCAAGGAATCTTTTATTTGCTTTTATCATTCATCTTAAAACTAATCTTTTAATTCCTATTAATGTCCAGGAATGTCATTATTATAATAGACTCATCCAAAAAAATTAACCAACAAACAAAGAAAAGTTTAACCAACAAACTAAGAAAACTTTAACCGGACGCCAATACCAACGCCAATGGTAATAGAATAGCTCAAGTATTCTTCGAATAGTCAACTAAAAATGTTATGCTGTCCTTTTGGCACAATGCGCTTGCTGATTTAAGCCTGCAGAATACATTTGTGAGCAGGGTTACAAAGATAACTGTGATGGCCCGTCCCAGGCAAACTCATGAATGGGGATCATTATACAAAAGATTACCAATTCCAAATTGTTTAAATTAAATTAAATCAGTGGAGGAGAAAGGAGTGAGAGTATGTAGTGAGACGAGTAGCATCCTAGAAGGACATTAAGGGGGGAGGGGGGGGAGGGGGAGGGGTCAGACGTCACTGTAGTAGTTGATGTGGTGCAGGAAGGATACAATTTTTGTGATGGAAGAGCTCAGTGATGGACCCCAATGGTTTGAGGCCCTTCGATTAAAAAATAAGAGGTACCTTATTCTCCGGTTATCTAGTACAAGAAAGACTAGGAAGATGTTGGCATCTCGTGCGGCTCGCACAGCAGCCTTCACCTTCTCCATGCCCTCAAGAAAAAGACCTCTACCATCTGACATCACCAACAGAAGCTGCGACGTCTGGATGTTACTCATGCTGCCTGGCGCCCTCTGTTGTTGAGCCATGTTCATGATACTTGTAGCGTACTGCAAAAGCTGCAATAAAAGTGTAAGATGTCAGTAATAACACAATTTATTATCAAAATATGATACAACAGCACAGCAGAAATTACTAAGAGCAACAGGGGTGATTGGGGAACACTTTTAAAGAAAAAAAAAGACTTGCAGAATTTGACGAAACTTTTGGCATTACATTGCTGCACATAAAAAAAGGGCAGCCTTAAAAAAAATCATATTGATTGATTTTTATTTTTTTGCAATTTGTATGTAACCATGTGAGGCTTTCTTGGGGCCTCCTAAAGGCTGGGCTGAAGAGTCCCTTCTCATGAGTAATGCAGGATAACAGATTTACCCCGCTTACCGTAGCGGGGATATTTACAAGAGTTATACTTACCTTCCATGCTATCAATATGCAATCTGATTCAATGACCTGATTCTAACGCACTTCTAACCAAACTTAAAAACGTAGTTACCAACCCAGCCCTAACCTCCATAATACCTCTCTCTAACAAGAGGGGAGGCAGGCCGTGATGCATGGAAGGAATGTATAACTCTCGTAAGCGGGGTAAAGTTACTTCAACCTTACCTTCCATGCTATAAATATGCAATCAGATTGCAACCGAGGATCGGTAGAAAGGGAGTTCAGGTCGAAGCCCATACAAAAGGCTGGTCTTAATACTCGCACCAGTTTTATTCTACTTAAAGGATTAGATTCCTTATCCTTATTGGACAAAATACCTCGAACATGGGTTAGTCGCCTGAAAGAACATGTTAACAGAAAGTTGTTAATGGACAGAATCAAATTGTAAACAACACCCAATACATCATAGCAATAACTTACAAGGTTCGCCAGAGGACTGGGCCAGCTTTGTTAAACACGAGGGAAACAAAGCTTCAGTAAAACTAAACAAAATAGAAATTGCCCGAACAATGGCAAAATTTTGTCAGTGAAATAAAACGAATCATAACGTGCCTGAACAACGGCCAGATTTCGTAAGTAAATGATCACGAAGTTAGTAAATTACCAGCTGAATCGTAACTAAAACTAGAAAACGTGGATAAAAGACAAAGATATTCACCTCATGAAAGGGACGGTCCTCTACTTGAAAGAACGGCCCTTCCAATTCCGCCTTGATATGCGGAGACTAACGTAGCTGGTGTTTTCCCTACAGCAGCCCAAAGTATCTCATTGAGGAAAACCCCACCAAAAGCACAATTGATGTAGCTATGCCTCGCACCTGATGTGCCTTTACCCGATTGTTCCGTGAACAATGCAGATTTATTGTACATGATTGCCTACACAATCTATGGCGAAATCGCATCACGTGATATGGCATGATGCAGATTTTGTTAGGACACGAATAAAGCTTTTACCTCGTTCCGTAAAGCTTGACACCACTGGTGTGCCGCTCGCAGGCTGGTGACTCTATCCGGGATAGAGGGGGTGCCTGGTAGGCTGCTGGCTCGACGCGAGTGGCCTGTTCAACTTTCTTTGTTGTAGCCAGTCCTTGGTGAGGGTCCTGGCCCAATGCTGTACCTGAGTCACCAGGGAAGCATCAATAGCGTCCCGTTGACTGTAGTAAGCAGTCTGCGCTGAGACTACGCGTGTACCTCTGCTGGTGCTTCCACTACATCCAGCTTGATCTCATGTGCCAAGAAATCTAGGAGCTGTGGTACCCGCTCCCCCTGTAGCAAGCGGTCCACCAGTGGGGGTGGTGGGAACAGGACCTCGTCCAGTACCCTGTAGGGTACTGGGGTCCTATAAAGAGCAGCCTGCGCCCGTGAGGCGGCACTAGGGGAAACTTAAACAGGGGAGGTGGAAGAATTCTCTCATTCCGGCCCTGGGAGAGTCCGGAGGCTCCACAGGTGGGTCCAAGTGGTCCATGAGGTCGACATCTTCCCTCGAAGGGTAGATGTTGAGGGCATCCTCCTCCGAGACTGTGTGGTCGGGGGGTTGCCTCACCTCGGCAGTGACAGCACTGTGGGAAACATCAAACATGGTATGAGTCAAGCCACAGCAATTTAGTACATTAGAAAAATGAATCAGATAGACTTATATCTGAAAATTTTTAAAACCCAAGAAAATGCAAGAAATGCAAAAACCAGTGTAATTTTGGTGACTGTGGAGATAAAAAGAACAGGTGAATTCTCCCAAAAAGGGAGCGCAAGAAAGACCTCCCCAGGGTCCCTCCTGCACCCCACTAATCGTGCACATAAATCAAAAACTTTTAAAATAGTGCTAGACATACGAACTCGCGCTATGTATGATAACGTAAAATAATACATAGGCTCTCTTGTACCAACTGTTGCTTCTTGGAGCTAGTTGCAGCCGACTCCTCACCCATCCTCTGTGGTGACGTTGACCTCTTGCACATGCGCCAACAGCAAATCTAGAAGTTGGCCTTATGCATGGGAGAACCTGCACTGAAGATATCCTAACATGTAATACATATGCATAGTGTAACGTAGGCTATTCTCGTGGTAGGGCAGGGGCCTAGGATGAGAAACACATCTACCCAAGGGAATGAAGTCCTAAAAACTAGCACACCAGGTGCTCTAAGGACTATTAACACCCGCCATGAGAGTGGGACTCTCTCGTTCTAGCCATCGGCTTTGTACAGGCATATGGAAAAACACTACTTAAGTGTAATCTCAATGGTGAAAGTCCTGTGAGTCAGACCAGATATTTCCTGGGCACATGGCCACCTTAGCTTTAATGTCTGGAGCATAAAAACCTTCACGGTAGGAGCTGCAAGGAAGATAAATGTTAGAAAAAGGTGAAAATTCTTTTAAAAAACTGTTGTAACAGTAACACGCTGAAAAGAAGTGAGGAATATCAGAGGCATTATGGAGGTTAGGGCTGGGCTGGTAACTACGTTTTTACTTCGGTTAGAAGTGCGTTAGAATCAGGTCATTGGTCCAGATTGCATATTTATAGCATGGAAGGTGAAATATAACTTGTAAATAAATGTGATAGAAAGATGACCATGACATTGCCTCACTGAAATATGGAAATAAAAAATGAGCACATTCTACAATTTATAAAAAACACTATTACAATGTGCAAATGTAAATATGAAAAACCATTAAAATTTCAATCAAGTAAATAAACAAGTCCACACTTATGACGTGATAAAACTGACAAAAAAATGTTAAAAAAAACAATATTTCTACAACCCGATCCATTTTACTCATCATGTCTGATGTTCTATGGTTAACAATTCAATGATAAAACTAAACAAAAAAAAACAAACAGAAAATACCTGAGCAATTTTAGTTTTTGTTTGCGAAAATGTAAACTGTTGAAGAATCCTGGATCCTGATTGTTCGCTGAACTGATCGCCAAAAGAGTGAAGAAGTTTTACTGACTCGCCAAAGCTGAAAAGTGGAAAACTAAATATCAGCATTTGTGCCATTTTATTCTAAAACAATCTAGCCATTCGGAATAAACTTTCACATGATCTACTTACTACAATAGCTGCCATTTTCTGTTTGAATATACTTTGGAAATACTTCTTCAGACATTGTGCAGAATTTGTTTGAACTCAAAAAGTTTAAAGTTTAAATTCATACAAAAGCTATGAATTCTCATCAGGCCAGTGCTTATTCCCGGTTTTCCGGGAAAAAGGTCCTAAGTATTTTGTCGGTGATTATAGTCAAGAGGAGGATCATGATCTGGAAAAGACGATCAGATCCACCCGTGAGATTCTCAAGAAACAGGAATGCAGATTAGTGACCTGCAAAAAAGTTGGTTACGCAACATCCTGTTCAGAGGTTGCGTTATAATTTTTTGCCTGGCATATTTGCTTACGACAAGCCCTTGAAGTTTGGCATATTTTGTCAATTTGCCCTCGTATGTACAGGGCATTGCGAAATGTACAGGGCATTGCGAATGTACAGGGCATTGCGAAATGTACAGGGCATTGCGAAATGTACAGGGCATTGCGAAATGTACAGGGCATTGCGAAATGTACAGGGCATTGCGAAATGTACAGGGCATTGCGAAATGTACAGGGCATTGCGAAATGTACAGGGCATTGCGAAATGTACAGGGCATTGCGAAATGTACAGGGCATTGCGAAATGTACAGGGCATTGCGAAATGTACAGGGCATTGCGAAATGTACAGGGCATTGCGAAATGTACAGGGCATTGCGAAATGTACAGGGCATTGCGAAATGTACAGGGCATTGCGAAATGTACAGGGCATTGCGAAATGTACAGGGCATTGCGAAATGTACAGGGCATTGCGAAATGTACAGGGCATTGCGAAATGTACAGGGCATTGCGAAATGTACAGGGCATTGCGAAATGTACAGGGCATTGCGAAATGTACAGGGCATTGCGAAATGTACAGGGCATTGCGAAATGTACAGGGCATTGCGAAATGTACAGGGCATTGCGAAATGTACAGGGCATTGCGAAATGTACAGGGCATTGCGAAATGTACAGGGCATTGCGAAATGTACAGGGCATTGCGAAATGTACAGGGCATTGCGAAATGTACAGGGCATTGCGAAATGTACAGGGGGCGAAATGTACAGGGCATTGCGAAATGTACAGGGCATTGCGAAATGTACAGGGCATTGCGAAATGTACAGGGCATTGCGAAATGTACAGGGCATTGCGAAATGTACAGGGCATTGCGAAATGTACAGGGCATTGCGAAATGTACAGGGCATTGCGAAATGTACAGGGCATTGCGAAATGTACAGGGCATTGCGAAATGTACAGGGCATTGCGAAATGTACAGGGCATTTGCGAAATGTACAGGGCATTGCGAAATGTACAGGGCATTGCGAAATGTACAGGGCATTGCGAAATGTACAGGGCATTGCGAAATGTACAGGGCATTGCGAAATGTACAGGGCATTGCGAAATGTACAGGGCATTGCGCGCTAGCGAAGCATGCAAGTAATTGTTATTAACACAACACACTTGTGTAGGCCTGCCTCGCTAAAGTGAATGAAAATTGCACTTAAAATACCAAAAACATTATAAAATTGGGCTATTATTATTACAAAAAATATTACGAAAAAATTCATACCTAATCCTTGTTTAATGTTGATTGTTGAGTCATGAAATTTAGGTTAACAATCCCAAAATAAACTCGAAAATACTTTTGTTTATCGTATCCCAACTTTCATGAGGTTTTAGTGAACTTTGACCAATTGTCAGCAATAATATACTATTCAGATCTCGAACACGCCTACTACTTTACAGTATGGTAATTTGACTTGCAGACTGTGATTACTTCACAGATACACGATCAACACAATACAGGAGGAAAGTAAAATCCTAGCTAATGATATTGTTGACAATTGACAGCCTGCATTCAAAACTACATCAAAACTTTATCAAAACTTTCACATACACTATGTACAGTGTACGTCACAGTACATCATGCATAGGGTCTATGTACTAGCCTATAGGCCTATGTCTTTATGGCAGCACTACCGGCATGTTGAATCATTCAGCTGTTAGTCTCGTAGTTATGTCATTTTCCTTTTATCTAAGAGTAATTTAAAATCATTTTTATGTAAAATAAAGCTTTGAATCGCATTAGAGAGGTAAGATGTTCATGATTTTAGTTACATTAATGAAAAACTCTGGCGTAAAATTCCACATGCTATATTCAAATCTTACGATGCAGGTACAACCTGTGTCGTAAGAAATTTCAGCCATGACGTAAAATACTACAAATTTGTCGTTAACGCGATCTCTGATCCTGTTATAACATGTTTATTTCATGCCTGCTTACATTTCACAGAATTTTCCAATAATACACCTTTCTACTTGCGGTTCACAGTCTACAGACTCACTTGCGTGGACCTGCAGACTCACTTGCGTGGGCCTGCAGGCTCACTTGGGTGGGCCTGCAGGCTCACTTGCGTGGGCCTGCAGGCTCACTTGCGTGGGCCTGCAGGCTCACTTGCGTGGGCCTGCAGGCTCACTTGCGTGGGCCTGCAGGCTCACTTGCGTGGGCCTGCAGACTCACTTGCGTGGGCCTGCAGACTCACTTGCGTGGGCCTGCAGACTCACTTGTGGGCCTGCAGGCCTGCAGACTCACTTGCGTGGGTCTGCACTCACTTGCGTGGGTCTGCAGACTCACTTGCATGGGTCTGCAGACTCACTTGCATGGGTCTGCAGACTCACTTGTGTTGGCTTGCAGACTCACTTGCGTGGGTCTGCAGAATCACTTGCGTGAGCCTGCAGACTCACTTGCTTGGGTCTGCAGACTCACTTGCGTGGATCTGCAGACTCACTTGCGTGGGTCTGCCAACAATTAAGTTAGAATATATGGCACTCTTTTTTCTACAAGGTTGAGCTGCGTTTATTGTCAAGGTATGACGATCATACAATGATAAGTGAGAACGTGGTCAAAGAATGTTTCTGCGTTTTGTTTTCTATGATGTAAGACAGGCATGTCTGACCCTGCACAAAGGCAACTTTTGTATGTTCCTTACCTGCAGATAGATAGCTGACCAGCCTCTAACCATGTTAAGGCATTGCTCACCATGGCAACAGACTCAAACGCCATCTAAAAAATCAAGTCAATGAATGAATGGATATTACAATATTTCAATATAATTCCATAACTTAGAATGATGATGATGATGACGATGATGATTTACAAAGTTTCATGAAGTCCTACATTTTTAGACATGGCAATATTCTGAACAATTCTATTAACTCCTAAGAGTCTCAGGGAGTCTAAAACATGACTAGCATTTTTCGGAATTTTATTTTCAAAATTGATTTTCATAACTTTCCTTTCATTTTGTATCGCTACAAGTTTAGTTTATATGAATGCTAAGACAATAAACTTTCAATAAAAAAGTCAAAAAAAAGGAAATATCGACATAAATATTCAAATTTAAGGCAAAATTAAGCAAGCAAATTTGAGCCTGTATTTCATGGATTTTCTAACATATTTTGATTGTGAATTTTCTTTCCAATGATACCAGTCTGAATTTTTTTCTCAAAGCAAAACCTACAAAAACAATCAAAATAAACACACACAAAAATCACCGCTGTAATTACAAAAAAACAAAGCCGTGCATCCCGTGCGGTATTCGAACCTGGGGCGCTCACACAGTAATCCCACATGTTACCACTAGACACATTACGTATATTCTACTGTGAGGATTTGTTTTCATACTTAAATAAAGAGGGGGTTATTGCTCTTTTTATTTCGATCGAAAGCATGTAAATTGGCCTTTCTTATGGTATATTTCTCATAGGTGAGTTGTATTGCGATCGGAAGCTTCGATATGTCCCAAATTTTGGCCTCAAAACGGCTAAAGATCATGATATTTTCACAACTTTTGCCAAAAAATGATATTGGTGATAGGGAAAGTTAAAATTCCACCGGAATTGGATGCATTGATGTCTTTGTAAGTTCCTCCCAGGTTTTCAGGCAAAAACATGTCACGTAAGTCTTTGAAAAAAAAATCGTTTTTTGTTCAATTTTGTGCATATTTTGAATTTTCTTTATTTCAACCCATCTTTTTTCAAAAATCTTTAACATAACCCCATCAAAAGTAACATCGTCTAAAAGAACTATTTAAGCACTTTTAAATAATACTGCTAAAGTAAAATAATTTTTAAAAAGTACATGTCAAATCGGTCGTGTGACAACCGCCTGGGGATCCAAGGGTTAAATGAATATTCATCCCAGAATCTCGGGGTTAAATGAATATTCATCCACACTTACCTGTTTTGATCTGTTGTCAGCCATACTGGACGAGTCGTCCACCGCAAGCAGAATCTGGTACTCTCTTTTGCTTGGTTTTGTTCTCCTCAGCCAGATCTTGTCCTTCCTGAAACCGCTAGCGATGTACGGAATCACCTTCCGCATATTGATGCGTTTCCCTGTACGATAATCCCCCCTAGAAAAGTGAAAACATGCCTCCATATCAACGAATTCTAAAAGCATTTTCCTTCAATAAATGGCACATCATTAAAAACCATCTATTTGACTAAAAAATGCCAAAAATGGAAGAATACTAGCTTTCATATATAATAACTCATATGTGAATCATATGTGAACTCAAATTACTCCAAACACTGAACACAAAGATCAGTCCTTGACCGCATACAGCTGAAAAGACTGTGCTTCTTCGGACACATCCAGCGAATGCCTCCCACAAGATACCCCAAAATCCTTATGGAAGCAAGGGTCCAAGGAACCTCTCCTAGAGGAAGGCCTGCAAAACGATGGATGGAATGCATCAGACAAGACCTTACACCCATGCACAACACATCCCTAGTCAAGATAGGAAGATTGGCAAATGACTGAGAGACATGGAAAGACATCATGAACCAGATGACAAGGCCAGTGTGGTCACCCACCCATACCGACTACTTAGGTGAAGGGTAGGTCATGTGAATCAGTGGGTAGAGCATACAACTGAGATGCTGGAGGTTCCAAGCTTCAGCCTAACAGTGATTTCACCTGTGCTTTTTTCACAGATATGCACAATGATACGCTGACATCAAGCACAAAGGTTGGTCATCTGCATCCCACCATCTCCTCACTCAGCTTTTGTGAACAGTAGCCAATTGTTGGGTGGCGCTCACTGTCCGTAAGATTAGGACATAAAATGGCAGTCCTGATGCCAGGGCTCTTCATCCCCTACCCAGATCACTTCTCAAAAAGAGCATCTGGAGTAAACAGATGGTGTTCATCCACTTCCGTGTACGTCAAATCTCAAGAAGAGGAATCTGAATCAGTTGAATAAAAATAGTTTCTACTCAGTAACTCACAATCAAGAAAAAGATGAAAGTTTAACATACTTGAGCTTTGAAGCCTGTGTCGGCTCTAGAACCAGCCTGAGTTGTTCACACAGATCCCTGGCTAGACTTGATGTAACAGATTCATACTCATACCACTGTTTCTGTGCACTTGCGATCTGTAAGAGGAGGTACAAAAAGTAAATGTGTTTCAAAATGTGGGGCAAATATTCTATTCTTCAATACAATATCCAGTGAGAAAGAGCACCCATGCCAAAAGTGTATCTATCTTTTATATTGCAATCAGTTTTCTCATTAGCAGACCATGCAAAAAAAAAACTGCTTTATGATTTCAAAGCACTTACATTTTTAGCAAATGACAAAAACATGAAAATAGGTGAAGGTTGGAAGCCTATTGCAGGAACAAGAGAAGGTCATATGTCACAGCGAGTTATAAAATGTCTATGGAGTATTTAGATTGTAATGACCCATCCATTAAATTCCGTTAATGCACGACCATAATTATTTGGTTTATTCCATTATCAAAATAGGTAATGTTTTAATTAAGTGATAAAATATATGTAAACCTTTCTTGTTTTTCATTCTTTTTAGTTGTTTTGTTTACATTTAAACAATCTAACACATAAATTTTATAATGTAATGTTTTGGCATCGTGTTTATATGCAAATTTAATGCATGGGGGAAAGGACATTTATTTATTTTAGCTTTTAAAATTTTCAAGAATAAAAATGCAAATTTTGCTTGAAATAATTACATATTAAGCAAGAAGATGGAACGAACAAGGTCACATACTGCGCAGACATGCCCCGCACTATACCTGATATAACGGAATAAAGAAGTGGCCCGAGATCAAGGAAAATCAAATCTGTGCTACAGCCCTCAATCTCCACAAAAAAGAGAAGGGGAGGGGGTAAGGTAAGGTTAACATGCAAATTAATATGCAAATTTGTGATGTCAAGGGGTTAAAGAGCAGAACATTTTAGGGAGGCTGGTAGCTTAGTTGGCTTAGCGAACGACTGAGATGCTGGAGGTCCCAGGTTCGAGTCCAACAGAGATTTAACTAGCAATTTTTCCGAAGATAAACAGAAATGATACGCTGACTTTAAGCGCAGAGGTCTTCTGCATAACACCTTCTCCTCAACATGACCTTTGGGAAAAGGGCCAATGGCTGGGTGGCGCTCCTGTCCTTTGAGGCAGAGTAGGGGACATAAAGCTGTCAGTCCCGATGATAGATTCCTGTCTTGCCTGGTTCTCAGAACACTTCTCGAAAAGAGCAGGGTGTTAACCTGGGGTTCATCCACTTCCCGTCCGGGCAAATTCCTTGGGTTCATACTGAAAACAAGTCAAAGGTGACTTCAGTTTGCTTTCCCTGGCATGTGCCCTAAAGGTGTAAAACAAAGAAAATATCTTCTACCTCATCCTCTGTTTGAGGTACGTCATTTATCAAGCTCAACTGCTGTTCAATCTCTTTCCTGACGACTTCCATCACCTCTGTATCTACCATGTGCTGGCTTCCCGGTAGAGCTGGCTTCATGTTTTGTGACGTATTTGTGTGAATGGAAGACTCTCGGTTCATCTCCTCTTCTCGGAGCAAGTCTTCAAAAACAATATAAAAAGAACACAAGATGTCCGAGATGCTCAAAAATCTTTCTGGCCTAAGACACGAATACGTTAGATACACGTTTGTAATACATTTAGATTTATTATAACAATTTGAGAGAGTTTTACCCAGTTGTTCTCAAATTGTGTTCTACTTTTTAAATCTGGATCAAGGTTATAATAATAATCCATTTCCTGCTTCCATTCAAAATATTTGGGAAAGTAAACATGAGCAATTTTCTAAATGGTAAATTTTAATTGCGACTTTTTGCCGTTTTTTTTATATTTTTGTATCTATATTTTAAGCCATTTAAGCTTATGTTGTTGTTACCTTTAAATGGTCTGGAAAATATCTTTGGAAAGCATTTGCGCATTTATACAGACTCGAGTACAATGCTGCAAAATGGTCAATTCTAATGTGACTTTCTGCTGTTTCATTAAGAATTTTTATCCCTTAGTCCCCTCCAACCCGACACCCCTCAGTTTTCTCAAAATCAGGGGTAATCCACACCTTCTAACCCGAGAGCCTCTTTACAGCTCAATTGCTAGCAATCAGCTATTGTTACACCATAAACAACACAGGGGTAATCCACATCTCTCAAGCTGATATCCTCTTCATGCTTCACTTGCTAGCAACCAGCTACTGTAACACTGTACACAATTCATTTGGGGCTAAAACAACATGCCTGCTTTGCAGTGAATTGAAACAAATTAGTCCTTGGCTGACCGTAAAAATAAATACTGCATTATATGCATGGAGGAATTTGTGCAATGCCCGTGAATGATTGATGGACCATTTCTCCCAAAAAAGGTTATTTCATCATGTTGTTTGTTTGTTTATTATATTTTAAACCATTTAAGCTCACGTTGTTGCTGCTATTAAATGGTCTGGAAAATATCATTGGAAAGCATCTCACAGTCGGAGTCGACGTACATTAAGCGTATGTCTGAGCTCAAAACGGTTTTGCCAAGTTGGAGGGGAAACTTTATCATAACAGTCAATGGGAGATTTTTTATGAATACTTTGTGTCACCTCAGCCAGTCAGCGGAAATTAATGGTACTCATATATGTTGGAAACTATTATCTAATACATATCATATTTAAAAAACAAACAAATTCTGTAAAGTATTTGTTGAAAAATGACAAAAATATATTTTTTTTCATTGACTGCAATAATAACTAACTGTTTGTTTTGACTGAAGTTTGAGATCGTCAAAAAATTGTTACGTCGCCGTGCACCACAACATTCCCGGATGTCGAACCTCGAGAATAGTACAGCAAACTGATGTCATTATCAGTCAAATATCACAGATGAAACATACACAATTTTTAAATGCTTTTCAAGACTTGTACATGGAAGAAAGTTACTATAAGGCATATTGAAAATATATCTTGATGCAAAAATTAGAACTTGATGATTTCCTATCAAGTCAGATTCCGAACAAATTTTCAATGCAAAGCTCTTATCACTATTAAAGTAGACATAAAGTCTTATACAATCATTATTTCATATGATAGAGGATACAAATCTTAACCAAGTGCCAAAAACAGCAAGTCAAAATCTTATCTCTGTTTTAAGTTATCCATCTTTAAAGGAGACAAAGTCTGATACAATCATTATTTCATATGATAGAGGATACAAATCTTAACCAACTACCAAAAACAACAAGTCAAAATCCTATTTCTATCTCAAGTTATTCATGTTTGAAGTTGACACATGGAGGCTGCCATTTTGTTCAATTCTGTATTGAAATATTGTGCATGATGACATAATTTCCCCAATAGGGACATAAGGATTATAATGTATTTCTTTATAAATATGATTTATTCCAAAGTGATGTGACACAAAGTTTTAACAGAATATTTTTATAATTTCATGTGTACATAAAAAATTGCTTGACCCTTACATGAGAATTTTTTTTTCTCATAACCTAAAAATCTCGAGGTAGATTATAAGAAATACAAAGCATTCCAACATCCTGCTGGGCTGATGACATCATAATCTGCATGTTTTGAAATCAAAATGGTGGCTCCCATAGTAATATTTAGTGGTAGAATTAAGAATTAAAGTTTTTAATAATTATAAAAATTGTGTTACGATTGCTTTACGGGGGGGTATAAAACTTGGTCAAAAAAATGTTATTTTTAATTCTATCTATGAAATAAGGATTATGTTTTATGTCTCCTTTTAAAAGTAATCCAATACAAAAAAATGTTTGCATAAATTTGCATAATTACCCTCCTCCTCCTCCTCTCCTTCTTCAATCAGCGGAGAAGGCTCATCATCTGCAGCAACCGCCATATTCCCTGGTTCCTCCCCACTGCCTGCATTGACCTGCTTTCTCTCTAGACTCTGATCAGATGTTTTCTGAAATTGTATCAGAGAGAATTTAAAGAGCTCTCGATTCGAAAAGATGAGGGTGCTAAAAATCATTCTTCATTATAGATGGCAAAAAGTGTAATAACAGGCTGATGGACTTTAAATCTTGAGAATTACTCGCAACTGAATCCGTTTCAATGTAAAATGGGACCAGCTCAATTTTAAGTGGTAGTGTGGTAAACCTTCAACATTTCGGTAGATCTCCAACCACTGCTCCACAACCAGAGACGTCGCTACATGGGGGTGTAGGGGGGCGTTTTACACCCCCAAAAAAAAAAAAAAACTGGATGCCAGATAAAAAAAATGAACATGACAGTTGGAATTCAACCATTTCTCTTCAGGCACCTTCACCCAGTTGGAATCTGATGTCTCTACACTCCCCCTACTTAATCCAGAAGACCCTAATGACATCCTTATCCACAACTGGTTAATAAAATGGCTTTTGATGTAAATACTCCAAAGAAATTCTGTCAGGACATTGTAAACATTGTAACAGGCTGATGGACTTCAGATCTTGAGAATAACTTGCAACTGAATCCGTTTCAATATAAAATGGGACCAGCTCAACTTTAAGTGGCAGTGTGGTAAACCTTCGACATCCTGGTGGATCTCCAACCACTGCTCCACAACCAGAGACGTCGCTACATGGGGGTGTAGGGGGCGTCTCACCCCAGCCCCCCCCCCAAAAAAAAAAAATGTTAAACTTCAAACTTCAAACAACGGAACAAAAAAATGCCAACAATTTTGACAGCCTACCTCTTGAAATGTCTCCATATCCTCCAACGCAGGATTGACCTCTTCCTCAGTTGCCATAGCAACAGGGTCATCTTCTTCCCCTTCTCCCTGCTTGAGATGTTCCTCGGCACTTGCCTCTTTGACCTGCTCCTCCGTGGCTGTGTCCAGTGTGTGCACATCATGATGCGCGGACGCATCCTTCAGATGCTCGTATAACTCACTCTTCATCTGTTCCTGGAGTCCAATAATAAATTCTCATTTCATGTCATTCCTATAGATGTTTTATATTTGCATACTATAAATATTCATGCCACTGATTCTGAACACATGGGTAAGATCTACAATTAGGCCAGAGCTAGATTTACATTAGTGGTTTGCAGCTTACTTCTAAAAAATGTTTTAAAATTACTTATCTATTTCCATTGTGTCTTCAACAATTGAGAGAATTACAATATTTGGTACTATTATAACAATAAGCTATTTATGCTTGCATTTTTTCAATTCACATCTTATTGACATAAGTTTACAAGTGTATACCCCCCACCCCACCCCCCTCTCTTTGATGTTGGCTGCAAAAATGTCAATATTAAGGAAGGCAACGGGTTTGTGTCATTTACTTTTGTCGAGGATTACAGTTTTGTGTTTGCTGTCTATGTAATACCCACCTTTCAAGAAAATTAAGACTGCAATTCCTGACAAATGTAAGTGACACACCTGCTGCCTTCCTCAATATTGACATTTTGGCAACCAATGTTCAATGACCTTTTCAAACCAAGTTTGGCTGAACGCGAAAGAGTACTTCAACCAATCAAATGCTGGAGGAATTTTCCATTTTACTAACCAACCAATCAGCTGCAGGGAAAATTGTAAACAACAACAATACGCGCACGTATTACCTTCATAAGCTTGTACGTACTAATACAATGAATTAAGTCAGTGTGTACACATACACATGTACGTACACGTAAACATTATGTAAAATGTATGTTTTTTGTTGCATGCACACATAAAGTATCTAAATTTGTGTCAAACTTCCAACTGCTCTGTTTGGATATTTTTTCTTCTTATGGGAATGCTTTTCATTTCAACAATTGAGAGATTACAATATTTGGTACTTTCATAACAAAACTTTTTATGCTTGCATTTCTTAAAGTAATCTGGAAGGTAGGCATGCATTTCAGAATGTAAGCATGCTTTTTGGGTTTAAGCATGAATGAATTCAGTAACGACAATACATATGTCAAATTTTATGCTTGAATTTTTCAGAATAAGTGTGCATTCTGGAGGGTAAAAATAACCTGCAAATGTAGTGCCATTAACAACAAATCAAACTGTTTTTAGAAGGAATAAGATTCTGTTTAGAGAAAGTTCTGATTTTTGTTTAAGAGAAAAATCATGTTCCTATTTTAAGAATTATAATCTGTAAGTAACTATGGATTAATTTGTCTGCATTTACAAATGAAATAGTCTGCATTTACAAATGAAATAGTCTGCACTTACAAATGAAATAATCTGCACTTACAAATGAAATAGTCTGCATTTACAAATGAAATAGTCTGCATTTAAAAATTAAAGTTTGCACTTACAAATTAAATAGTCTGCACTTACAAATTAAATAGTCTGCACTTACAAATTAAATAGTCTGCACTTACAAATTAAACAGTCTGCACTTACAAATTAAATAGTCTGCACTTACAAATTAAATAGTCTGCACTTACAAATTAAATAGTCTGCACTTACAAATTAAATAGTCTGACAATTACAAATTAAATAGTCTGCACTTACAAATTAAAGAGTCTGCACTTACAAATTAAAGAGTCTGCACTTACAAATTAAATAGTCTGCAATTACAGATTAGATAGTCTGCAATTACAGATTAAATAATTTGTACAGATGTTTCTTAAAATAGAACATTTTTTGAGAAAAAGTTATGACTGTTTTTAAAGAAACAATCGTTTTTGAACGCTCTACCTACAGATTATGTTCAATGGCACTAATGGGCCATCATAGGATACAACCTAGAAGGAAAGATAGTTTTTCAAAAGGTAGGAATGACTTCCAAACTTCAGTACCAAAAAAAATGAGTCAAGTTTATATCATATTAGTTAAATGAACTGGTTTAAATATCTTTTTAATAATAGATTGGAAGGAAATAAGGATATCTAAACCAGAACCATTTTTCTCAATATTTTTTTTTTTTGCTCATCGTAATTTTTATCTGGTGACTGCTATTGTAGTAGTACCTTACTAATCTTTTATTTTTTCTTTCTAACAAATATATCAAAAACTAACAAGTTTCCCGTAGATCGTTATACACTACGATTGAATCTTCACAGTTACACACACACAATGCTATGTATGCACATTTATAAACAGACAGGGATCTTGTGGGTTCCAAAACCGGAAGTGACGTATAAGTTCTGCACCCCCCAACTGTACAGAAACCAGTAATGTACGAACTGAGACGGACTCCCTCTTTGAAAAACTATTTCTAGAAAAATATACAAGGCACTGCTCCCAAGAATATTAATGAGGTCAACTGCATATGACCCCAAAAATTCTTCAACTCACCAAATCTACGGTTATGGATATATTAACATTTGTACCACAAAAATACTATTTTAGAAAATGTCTTATTATATTGAATTTCATACTTGCTGGTCACTCTTGGGTTCATCTTGGTCATTACTTGACCCATCGACTGTCTTCAGCCTTTTCATTGCTTTGTCCTCCCGACCCAAGCTCCTGTCCTGGTCAGAGTGACCTGGCTTCCTCTTGTAACTTGCTGCCTCCTGCTGGACGGCAGTGGAGGTGGTTGTTTCTGAGTGGACGGAATCTGAGTGACCTTTGTCTTGTTGGGTCTCCGATTGCCCTGTCCCTTTCTCTTTTTCCTCCTGTAAAATATGGAGAGAATCATAAATTGATCATCTCATGCCTTAAGGATCTAATATTTATTTCTTTGTTTGAATGGTGAGCTTTTCCGCAGCACCACAAATTGTGCCAGAGAGATTAGATTATGTCAGAGATGAAAAGAGGTTATAAGGAGGGGGGGGGTGCCCTCCTCCGCCGCCCCTAACTCACCAAAAAAAAAAAAAAAAAAAAAAATTATTGTCAAAAATATCTACGCTTTGTAAAAATGGCATGGCAACAACTTTTGTATTGCCATATTACGCGATGCTCTATGTGCTTCGGATTTCAATCGAAGAGAAAAGATGTCGGTCATCAGTATGATAACGGTCTTTATAGCCCAGAAAAATGGTGTTCTTGTGTCAAGCGATTGCTACTAACTTCTTCATTTCCTTGTTGATGAAGACAGTATCCTTAGAAAAGGTCAAACTTGGACAAAAAAATAATTTTTTTTTTCTTTTTCCGCCTGCCCCTCCCTTACAATTTTCTACAAGAAAGGGCAAACTAACCAATTTTTTTAGGCCTAATGTTGTAAATTATGAAGTGAATTATATACATTGTAAGGTGGTGATACCAGTTACATTACAAGGAGGATTGTATAATTATATGAACATAGTGGTGGCCCTGTGAAGTAGAACTTGAAATAAATTTTGTCATCTCATAAACAAATTAAGGATCTAATCTTGTGAATATTTTTGCCTGTTGTTTAATTGGGACCACTTATTGACTACTAATTCATACTTCTTTGCTGCCATCGGTATCAAAATTTTGAAAGGATTTCTAACAATACCCCAATCACGATTCAAAGAATATCTTGAAGACATAATGGAGGTTGAAGAAAAGGGATTCTATCTTTTATATATATACAAGTCTTGGGGTGTTTTATCTCATATTTGAGAACATCCCAAACTCTTCAAAAATCTAATTTGGTTAATTCTCAGTAACTACAAAACATTTTTTTAACAAATTTTAAATATTCCTGTTGTAGTGGCTCAGGTGTAGTGGCTCAGATGTAGTGGCTCAGGTGTAGTAACTCAGGTGATGTGGTTCAAGTGTAGTGGCTCAGGTGTTGTGGCTCAGGTGTAGTGGCTCAGGTGCTGTGGCTCAAGTGTAGTGGCTCAGGTGCTGTGGCTCAGGTGTAGTGGCTCATGTGTAGTGGCTCATGTGTAGTGGCTCATGTGTAGTGGCTCAGGTGTAGTGGCTCAGGTGCTGTGGCTCAGGTGTAGTGGCTCAGGTGCTGTGGCTCAGGTGTAGTGGCTCATGTGTAGTGGCTCAGGTGTAGTGGCTCAGGTGTAGCGGCTCAGGTGTAGCGGCTCAGGTGTAGCGGCTCAGGTGTAGCGGCTCAGGTGTAGCGGCTCAGGTGTAGCGGCTCAAGTGTAGCGGCTCAGGTGTAGCGGCTCAAGTGTAGTTGCTCAAGTGTAGTTGCTCAGGTGCTGTGGCTCAGGTGTAGTGGCTCAGGTGTAGTGGCTCAGGTGTAGTGGCTCAGGTGTAGTGGCTCAAGTGTAGTGGCTCAGGTGTAGCAGCTCATGTGTAGCAGCTCAGGTGTAGTGGCTCAGGTGCTGTGGCTCAGGTGCTGTGGCTCAAGTGTAGTGGCTCAGGTGCTGTGGCTCAGGTCTAGTGGCTCATGTGTAGTGGCTCAGGTGTAGTGGCTCATGTGTAGTGGCTCAGATGTAGTGGCTCAGGTGCTGTGGCTCAAGTGTAGTGGCTCAGGTGCTGTGGCTCATGTGCAGTGGCTCAGGTGTAGTGGCTCAGGTGTAGTGGCTCAGGTGCTGTGGCTCAGGTGTAGTGGCTCAGGTGTAGTGGCTCAGGTGTAGTGGCTCAGGTGCTGTGGCTCAGGTGTAGTGGCTCATGTGTAGTGGCTCAGGTGTAGTGGCTCAGGTGTAGTGGCGCAGATGTAGTGGCTCAGGTGTAGTGGCTCAGGTGTAGTGGCTCAGGTGCTGTGGCTCAGGTGTAGTGGCTCATGTGTGTAGTGGCTCAGGTGTAGTGGCTCAGGTGTAGTGGCTCAGGTGTAGTGGCTCAGGTGTAGCAGCTCAGGTGTAGTGGCTCAGGTGCTGAGGCTCAGGTGCTGTGGCTCAAGTGTAGTGGCTCAGGTGCTGTGGCTCAGGTGTAGTGGCTCAGGTGTAGTGGCTCAGGTGCTGTGGCTCAGGTGTAGTGGCTCTGTGTAGTGGCTCAGGTGTAGTGGCTCAGGTGTAGTGGCAGGTGTAGTGGCTCAGGTGTAGTGGCTCAGGTGTAGTGGCTCAGGTGTAGCGGCTCAGGTGCTGCGGCTCAGGTGCTGTGGCTCAAGTGTAGTGGCTCAGGTGCTGTGGCTCAGGTGTAGTGGCTCAGGTGTAGTGGCTCAGGTGTAGTGGCTCAGGTGTAGTGGCTCAGGTGTAGTGGCTCAGGTGCTGTAACTTAAGTGTAATGGCTCAGGTGCTGTGGCCCAGGTGTAGTGGCTCATGTGTAGTGGCTCAGGTGTAGCGGCTCAGGTGTAGCGGCTCAGGTGTAGCGGCTCAGGTGTAGTGGCTCAGGTGCTGTGGCTCAGGTGCTGTGGCTCAAGTGTAGTGGCTCATGTGTAGTGGCTCAGGTGTAGTGGATCAGGTGTAGTGGCTCAGGTGTAGCGGCTCAGGTGCTGTGGCTCATTGGTTAAGAAGTCATGATCATATGTGAAAGGTACGGAGTTTGACTTTTGTCACAAACACTACATTTAGTCCTTGAAAAAGACAGACATTTATTCTACTTGCTTCAGTCCATCCACTCAGCTGTAAAATGAATACCAGCATTGATGGGGAGTTAACCTGCGATGGACTGGCATCCCATCCTGGTGAGTCATGTGCTCTCATTCGCTTGGAGCCAAGGAAACTGGGGTAAGCACTGGCCTGATGGGCCTTAATGGTTTGAGTAATGCATTTCACTTAATTTAACTAACTTGAAGTAACAGCTCAATCAAAGTAAACATCAGGAAAATATCTATCAAATTTCTTCCTAGTCTTTTGACACAATTAAAGCATGTCATATACCAGAGGCCTGACACCGAGGGCCGTGGCAGGATGGAAGGGGGGTGGCCTCTAATAATTTATGCCCGATGGGCAATTGTCACCATTGGTCTATGCTCCCCAATCTTAAACCCACAGGCGGGATTTGCCTATCAAAAGTTGGGGCAAAGTGTGTGTGGGGAGAGAAGGGAGGGGGGGGGCTAAAATACAGTCACAATACCAAAGTATACATTTGGGAGTACATAAGTGCCCCAACCCAAAGGCAAAAGATGAGAAGGAAAAAAAAGATGGAGATGTTCTCTTTAAAGGTAAAATAAAATCTCACCTCCTCTTCCTCTTGATCTCCTCCCTTCCCCGCCTCTTGAGTCGCGTCCGTCTCCATGGATTGTACCTGTTCCGTCTGCTCTGAAGACTTACCACGGTTCTCTGCATTCTGAGGTACATCTGGTGCATTGTGAGATTGATCAGGAAGGTAATTCTCCATTCCTTCATTGTCTGGCTCATCAGATGGTTCCTCATCCTAGATAAACGTTAAAAAAAAAAAAAAAAATATCATGAGAAGAAGACAAATATTCCTTTTAACGGACACCAAATTCTCCCACTGCAGTTTCTCCAAAAAGAATGAAATATTGCTTGCATTTTATTTTAAGATTTTGAAACAAAAAATGCTAATGATATCCATTTTTAAGGCACCTCTACTGGCTGTCAAATTTAAAATCTTGAACTCCCCTTACCCCACTGCCCCACCCCCAAAAAAAAAAAAAAAAACTGTAAACCTATGAAAAATTCAAGGTATATGGATGCATAGAGGCAACACTAGCTAAATTGCTTTAAATCATATTAAAAACAATGCAAAATTTTCATCAAAGGGTTCAAAAATTGACCGTTTACAGCATTTTAATTTTCCTGGCATCCATATGCAATATCTTATGCAAATTGAGATGCATTACAGACTAACCATGGTATTTTCTTATAAAAAAAATCATGTGATAATTCTTTAACAGGTTTCAGCAAATTGGGAATTTTTAAATAGACATTCAGTATCATTTTAGGAAAGATTTAAATTTAAAGAGTTACAAATATATTTTTGAGCGGTACACCTAGTTAATCATCACAAATTTAAGCATAAATAAATTAACAATCGTTCAAACCTTGATCAGTCACACAAAACACTTATTTTCAAAATTTAAACACTTGATGTGTTCAGATTTAAATAACTCTTTTAATTAATATTCCTGTGAATTATCATTTTCATATATATGATAGAGAATTCTAAAAGAAACAATTTGGCGTAAAAATCATGTTGATATCTTTTTCCATTTAAGAGTTATTGCATTTTAAAGATTGCGCGAGTGTGTTGAAATGACCTCACTCTGTACAGTGTGATGTCATAAAGGCACCTCCCAAGACAATTTGTATGTGTTTAAAAAAATAATTACCTCTTCCTAAATCACTGGAAGCATTTTTGTTCATCTATTGAGATGGGGTATAACATACACTTTATGAGAATTCGCTTTTCCCATCTACTCATGAACCTTATACTCTAAATAAAATAAAAACTCTTTTTTGTTTAATAGAAATACATAAAAAATGTCCCGGATCTGCCTTTATGACATCACATGTTACACTGTGAGGTCACTTTTCAACACACTAACGCAATCTTTGAAATGCAATATCTCCTAAACAGGAAAAGATATCAACATGATTTGTACATTAAATTGTTTCTTAAATAATCCTCTATAATATATATGAAAATAAAAATTCAGGGAAATATTCCTTTAATCAATAGAAACATTGCTACATGGACCGTTTCCAATCATTATTATTATCATTATTATTGTAGTTACCTTTTGGTTATCGTCCATCTGATCCTCTTCCTCTTTAGAGGTTTTCCCCTCCTCCTGCATCCCTTCTACTTCCTCAGCTGCTCCTTCATCCATCTTCTCTGTCTCATCCTTATCCTCCTTTCCATCCTCATCTTTCTCCTCACCCGCCTCCTCCTCCTCGGCCCCGTCTTCTTTAACATCTTGCATCGGTGTTTCAATCTCAAATGGATTTTCTATAGTACAAAACATTAGCTTAATAAATTGGTTCAAGGTCTTTGAAGGTAAAAGGGTAACAATAACAGAATGGCTTTAAAATCTGGAAATGGCAACAAAAATTGTCAAAATAAGTTAAAAATTGGTCATTTTACAGCTTCAAGGTTTTAAATATGCCCAGACCTGGAGCAGTTATGGGAAAAACGAGAATCTGTGGGACAAATATTTTTCATACAATGAAAAATAAATTTCTTGAGTAAGCAACATATGTGGTAAATGTACTGTAAAAAATGTCCCCTGTGTAATTATAGCATAGCATAGCAAGGTTTAACGTCCCGAAAGCATCTACTGCTGCACATTATAATAAGACGGCTACAGCCTTTGATAACCAGTTGTGAACTCACTGTTGCAGACCCATCGGGACACGAGCATGGGACATGCGAGTGAGAGGACAAAGCACTAATCACTACACCACGGAGGTCTGTATGTTAAATGCCTAAAGAGGCGCGTATAAAGCTGTATCTACTGCAAATACATTATTCTGTCAAGATTTTTTGTGGGAAGATTTTCGACACCTTTATTCAGAACCATGGGAAATTTAATATTTCATTCCAACTTTGAATATGCCACAGAGTAAAAACCGGGATATCAATTGATGAATATAAAGAATCTTAGCTTACGTCTTGATAAGGTTTTTTAACTTTATAAGCAATTCCAAAGAAAATTCTGATTTTCTGAGAAATTCTGCAGAAACTTTAACATTTTCTGAGGATTTCTACAGAAACTTGAAGAGTTTGTGAGGAATTCTGCAAAAGCTTAACAACATCTTCTGAGGAGTTCTGCAAAACTTTAACATTTTCAAGAAAAAACTGTGTATTACACCTCCATAGACAGCTACAAAGGTTTTCTATTTAATCCAAAAAATTTGGAAATAATATATTCAGTTTGCAAATATGCCTGATCAAAATTTGACCAAGTTTTTGAGGTCTAATTGGCAAAAACCTTACAGATATTTTAAAGGGGCTACAGCAACTCCAGGACACCTTAAGTTGAAGTCATCTGTACATACATGCAGGCTGGTTTGTTGATGTTTAACGGCACCACAACAGTCAGTCAAATGTGCCAAGAGGGTGTTAAAAACTTAGGTGCTTGAGTTAGGACAGTGAGGAAAGAGAGGTGGGATAGATGAAAGGAGGGGGAGAAGGTGGGTAAGGGAAAGAAGGTAATAAAAGGAAGGTGAGGAAGGTAAGGCAGAAAAGGGAAGGAAAGGGAGGTTTAGATCAGGTGGAATAAATTGCTGTTGCAGAGAAAGGTATCATAAACTGGGGACCCATGGCCACGCCAACAGAGACATACATAAATGTGATACTGAGGAAATGTATAGACTTTCTTAAATCTGAATGGACAATTTCCGAAAAATTATCTAAATAATGTCACAAGGCAGAAATTCATGTGTCTATAAAGGACCAATCATTTACTGAGGAATCTTATTGACCAATCACATACTGGGAGATTCTTGGCAGGCAACAGAATTTATGCACGACATGGAACCAAGCGTATGATTTTATACATTTTTTGGAAATGCTCTAAGCATGCGTGCGTAAACTTTATCTTCTAGTAATTGCAGGTGAATGGTTGAGTAACAAGAGGAGAATTCCCCCAGCAGTTGATTGGTCAAAGTATAGGTGTAATTTGCCATCACCTTCATCTTCTCCTTCAGAGCTTTCCTCATTTTCTTCTTGGTTCCCATCCAGGTTGAGGTCATCTGGGAGGTCAAGCTCATCTGGGGTAGCTGCTGGTGGCGGGTCATTGGCCTTGTTTGGATCAACGTCATCGTCATTAAATTCACTCTGAAAAACAAAATAATCACAGGAAAACAAAATTTACAAGAAAAATCAATTGCATCCATATCAATCTACAAATTCTTAGTCTTTTCCACCTCAAGAACATTGTTATGACCCATGCATTAAATTACTGTATTGTATGACCTCGAGTATAAACAAAACAAAAAAATGTTTGTCAAATTTTGTTGTTTTTCATTCTATTTTTTTTTTTTAATGCATTTTAAACAATCTAAACCCAAAAATTGTGTAAAAAGATTAACATTAAGGCGGAGTGTTTATATGTGTATTTGATGCACGGTTCATCTACTTGGGCCAGTCCTTTGCCCCGTGCATTAAATACACATAAAAACACTCTGCCTCAACATTAATCTTTAATTAAACAATGGAGCTTATTGTGATGAGATAAATTCAGATCAAGGCCAGATCAAATGTGTATTTTCGGGGCTTAGGATGTATTTGGAATATAAAAGAATGCTTTCTTCAATCAATTGTTAACACCCATTTGGGTTGTGCAATGAGACTAAAGATGTATAACCTGAGCTACTCGTCATGAGATAGAACTTGAATATCTAATTAACAGAATAGTATATTGAAGTATATTTGCGCCTTAAATTTGCTGGCCACGTTTGGAGGAGCAGAGATGAAGTCATACATCAGACACTTCTCTGGGACCCAAAACATGGAAAAAGAAGTCGCGGTAGGCCAGCAATAACCTACATTGATGTTCTTGAGAAGGACACTGGAATAGAATGAGATGTCCTGCCAGGTGCCATGGATGATCGCAAGCAGTGGAGAATCTTTGTCGGCAGTGCCCGAGTTCGCTCGATATGATGATGATGATATGAAGTGCCGTATTTGACGTAATGAATGCCACGTACAGTATTTATATATATATGAAAATAAATATTCATGGATATAATCCTTTAATCAATAGAAACATTGCTACATGGACCTTTTCCAATCATTGTAGATACCTTTTGACATAAATGCGCCACTTTTTAGGCCCAAAGTTGCTTCTAATAAGCGCCCATGTTCCGGGGCCACAAACATTGTGCTATTTAAATTATATTATGTGAAGTGAATCTATACTAGCCCTACAATAACCACCACAAAAACAATTTTGGTGTCAGATGCAAAAAAAGCAAATCACTTTTAAAAAACTTATTCAAATAAATTATGCTATCAGTCAAAAACATTGGGTGGCGCTTATTAGAGCAGGGGCGCTTAATACGTGGAATACAGTACTTTTGTCACCATTTTGTCCTCTATATGTGGTAAGGAATGCAGTGGTTGGGAGTCTGTGTTCGGAATGAGAAGTAATGAGGGTTCGACTCCCAGCCAAGCTGCTGTGGTGTGTCCTTAAGCAAGTTTTGTTTGTTTGTTTGATGAGGGCTTAATTGCACCACAACAGCGAGGGTCAAATTGTGCCTGAGAGGTTAGATCATTCCAGAAGTAGGAAGAAAAGAAACAAGGCGGAGATTGAGAGAAACACGGGAACTAAAAACCAGAAAGCTGGGATCGAGACACTTTATGGCAAGACACTTTATGCCACTTGCCTCAGCTACAATCAGGCTGTGGAAATACCAGCATTGCTGGGGGGTTAATCTATGATGGGCTGGTGTCCCATCCAAGGGGAGGCATGCTCTCATCAGATTGCGCCATGGAAACTGGGGATAAGCACCAGCCACATGAAGCTAATGGCTACATGGTAGAGCTCCTTCATTAATTGTTTTGCTCTTTTAAGTTTCAAACAGTCAGACCCGACCTGGTAAATAAGCAGGTCAGGTCAAACTTTTCCTCTTTTTTCTCTATTCTAAAAAAACAACAAATAATTTGGATCAAATCTCCCTTCTCATTTGCTCCATTGTGCTAGTTATCCTATTGTTGTGGAAGTTGGTGTTGAGTATCACATAAGCATTTTTTTTTCTTGTTTTATCATCTTGTTTTGGATTTCTACCAATTCTTTCATACTTGTATATTTTCCTGCAATTCTTTGACTTTTTGATATTGTATCTTAAGAGCTTTTTCTATGTATTATTAATTTGATTGTAAAGTGCCTTGATCCACGGGAGAGGTGCTATATAGCATAGCATAGCAAGGTTTAACGTCCCGAAAGCATCCAGAGCTGGACATTATATCAAGACGGCCACAGCCTTTGATAACCGGTTGTGAACTCACTGGTTGCAGACCAACCGGGATTCGAACTCGGGACATGTGGGTGAAAGGACAAAGCACTAACCACTACACCACGGAGGTCAGTATGAATAATAATAATAATAATAATAATAATAATAATAATAATAATAATAATAATAATAATAATAATAATAATAATAACAACAATAATAATAACAATAATAATAATACTATTATCAATAATAATAATAATAAAAATAAAAATTATAATAATAATAAAAATGAAAATAATAATGATAATGATAATAATAATAACAATTATAAAAATAAAAATAATATTGATAATAATAATAATAATAATAATTAAAATAAAAATAATAATGATAATAATAATAATAATAATAATGGATGAAGTCCTTATTGTGTGGTTGAGTGTTTATTCTAATTAAGATAAGTGGTCTCATTATTTGCTACAGTAACTTTGTGGCTATGATTTGCTGGAACAAATTTTTAAGGAGAAGGAAAGTCATGTTGACCACTAAACTATTTTCCTTAATCTACATGACTTGGATGAAAGCACTGTTTAAGAAGAACTAAAAGAGATTGTTACTATTCATTATACCTCATCAAACGGTTGTTGCGGTTTGGGGTTTGTCTTCTCAGGGCCTTCCTCCTCATCACCACTCTTATCTTCTTCTTCATTCTTTTCGTCCTTCCGATCATCTCCTTCATCCATCGGACCTTTTGTTTCAAGAAAATAGTTTGTGAGGTCAAATTAAATCAACAAAATTTTAAAAAACAAATGGTGAAATTTAGGGCAGGGTAAATCAGTTGTAATCCATTGTCTAACACCTTAACAAACAACATGTAATTACTCCCCTTCCCCCCTTCCCCTCAATCAAGTTTGAAAGAGGATATGTGTCATGTTTGTACTCAACATATCTCAAGAAGTAATGGATGCATTTTGATGATCAGATTTTGTGTATGGGTTTTTTTTTTCTCCTCCAGTTATATTTCAAAATCTTTCAAGGTTTGACAGAGACAATATTAAATAAAACAATCGATAGAAGTCAAAATGGCTCACATATTGAACTACAAAAGATACTTCTTTTACAAAAGCTATGTATAGGACATAGCAAAAGGCAAGCTATGTATATAGGACATAGTAAAAAGAATATGATTCATTAGGTACCCATTCCAATGCACGAAAACAAATGATGATCAGATGATGTTACCAATGATCAGGTGATATTATCGATGATCAGGTGATATTACCGATGATCGGGTGATATTACCGATGATCGGGTGATATTACCGATGATCGGGTGATATTACCGATGATCGGGTGATATTACCGATGATCGGGTGATATTACCGATGATCGGGTGATATTACCGATGATCGGGTGATATTACCGATGATCGGGTGATATTACCGATGATCGGGTGATATTACCGATGATCGGGTGATATTACCGATGATCGGATGATATTACCGATGATCGGGTGATATTACCGATGATCGGGTGATATTACCGATGATCAGGGGATATTACCTATGATCAGGTGATATTACCGATGATCAGGTGATATTACCGATGATCAGGTGATATTACCGATGATCAGGTGATATTACCTATGATCAGGTGATATTACCGATGATCAGGTGATATTACCGATGATCAGGTGATATTACCGATGATCAGGTGATATTACCGATGATCAGGTGATATTACCGATGATCAGGTGATATTACCGATGATCAGGTGATATTACCGATGATCAGGTGATATTACCGATGATCAGGTGATATTACCGATGATCAGGGGATATTACCTATGATCGGGTGATATTACCGATGATCAGGTGATATTACCGATGATCAGGTGATATTACCGATGATCAGGTGATATTACCGATGATCAGGGGATATTACCTATGATCGGGTGATATTACCGATGATCAGGTGATATTACCGATGATCAGGTAATATTACCGATGATCAGGTGATATTACCGATGATCAGGTGATATTACCGATGATCAGGTGATATTACCGATGATCAGGTGATATTACCGATGATCAGGTGATATTACCGATGATCAGGTGATATTACCGATGATCAGGTGATATTACCGATGATCAGGTGATATTACCGATGATCAGGTGATATTACCGATGATCAGGTGATATTACCGATGATCAGGTGATATTACCGATGATCAGGTGATATTACCGATGATCAGGTGATATTACCGATGATCAGGTGATATTACCGATGATCAGGTGATATTACCGATGATCAGGTGATATTACCGATGATCGGGGATATCGATGATCGGGTGATATTACCGATGATCGGGTGATATTACCGATGATCGGGTGATATTACCGATGATCGGGTGATATTACCGATGATCAGGTGATATTACCGATGATCAGGAGATATTACCTATGATCGGGTGATATTACCAATGATCGGGTGATATTACCGATGATCGGGTGATATTACCGATGATCGGGTGATATTACCGATGATCGGGTGATATTACCGATGATCGGGTGATATTACCGATGATCGGGTGATATTACCGATGATCAGGTGATATTACCGATGATCAGGTGATATTACCGATGATCAGGTGATATTACCGATGATCAGGTGATATTACCGATGATCAGGTGATATTACCAATGATCAGGTGATATTACCGATGATCAGGTGATATTGATCAGTGATATTCTGGATTTTAAGTACCTTGATATTACTGATACAAAATATGACAATATGTAGCATAGCATAGCATAGCAAGAAAGCATCCAGTGCTGGACATTATATCAAGACAGCCATGGCCTTTGATAACCAATTATAAACTCACTAGTTGCAGACCCACCGGGATGTAAGTATATTTTCTTGTGAAGTACAATAAGTAAATGATTAAGAATGAATTAAATTGTTTTGTTATTGCTTATGGAAGAATTGATTACAATTTGGGGTTTATCGGAACAGGAGAAGGACCAGACTTGGTTTAAACATTCCAACGAAATGCGATCAACAGTGAATTCATACCGAGAGGATATGCAAACAATCCATTTTCTAAAACAAAAGAAAATCAAATGAATTCATTTCTGGTATCGAAGAAAACAAACAAATTGGCTTCTCGTACGAAAGGAAAATAATGCACTGTGAATCTTGTAAAAGAAACTCAAACAATGAATGCTTAGCTGGAATAAAACTGAGAAAAATGGTACTACCTTGTCAGAAATCAGTCAGAAGATAGAGCATCTTCAAGTGTAATGGGCAAGATATATCAAAATTTAAAAAAGATTTATCGGAAATATACTTGGTGGGTTCAGAATTTAGTAGATTGTATTGGGGATGGGGAATTCATAAGAGTTATAAACTCCACTTCAATATTTAACATGGTGGAGTCACTCAAGGTGGCAAAGACATGCACTTTACAGAGTGCAGGTGAAAGCAGGCATGCACTCTACAGAGTGCAGGTGAATGTAGGTATGCACACTTCACAGAGCTTGGGTGCACACTCTACAGAGCGTGGGTGCACACTCCACAGAGCATGGGTGCACACTCCACAGAGCATGGGTGCACTCCACAGAGCGTGGGTGCACACTCCACAGAGCATGGGTGCACACTCCACAGAGCGTGGGTGCACACCCCACAGAGCGTGGGTGCACACTCCACAAAGCGTGGGTGCACACTCCACAGAGCATAAGTGCACACTCCACACAGCGTAGGTGCACACTAGTGTAGGTGCAGGTGTGCACTCTACGGAGTGTAGGTGTGCACTCTACGGAGTGTAGGTGTGAGCTCTGCAGAGTCTAGGTGTACACTCTAGAAAGTGCTAAATTTCTAGCTACCTTTATTATCATCCTTAGCAACCAGCTCCGATTCCGTCTCCGGTCCAGCCCCATCCCAAACTCCTCCTCCTTTTGTTCCTTCTCTGTCTCCTCATTCTCATCTTCCTCATCCTCGTCACCCCAAAGCTTCTCATCCAGCTTGTCAACCTCTGATTGGTCCACATCTCCCATCTGCTTGTCCAGTTCATCCTCATCAGCACCATCATCCTCCTCATCAGATTTGACTTCTAGAAATTTAAATTTGTACAAAAAAAACTCCTTTAAAATGGTATAACTTCTTATCTATTTTGATATAATGACAGAAAACTATCAATTCAACTGGTTTTGATGGGAATCTTGGGGTTTTTAATGGAGTTTACACCAATTCATTTGCTAATACCTCAACTAGTCCATAAACCACTAATAGATTAGCTTAGTTGTCAGACACCTTATACAATTTCTATGGAGTATTTGCATTGTTATGACCCATGCATTAAATCCTGTTAATGCACGACAATGATTATTTGGTTTATTCCATTTTCAAAACAGGTAATTGTTTTAATAAAGCAAAAAATATTTGTAAAATTCTCTCGTTTTTCATTTGTTTTAGTTTTGATAAAAGATGAATGTTCTGGCATCATGTTTATATGCCTATTTAATGCACGTTCAAAGGACTTTGCACTCGCGAATGACCCTCCTAAAGTCGGGTCATTCCACTTGGGCCAAAGTCCTTTGCCCCGTGCATTAAATACGCATATAAACACTCTGCCTCAACATTAATCTTGAATTGCATAATGGAGACCTTAGTGCAAACAGAACTGTACAGAACTATAATATTTTCAAATCTCTTACCCTTACCAGGGACGTTGGGCAATTTCACAAAACAGTGTGAAGTGATTGATATAGGATGTGTATTATAGAAGCACAACATTGCGCCCTGAATTCTTAGGTATATGGACAGGTAGAGATTGTATATGCATAAAATTTTTTTTTTTAATTCTGAACAAATTAGTTTTTAATTTAGTATTGTAGTTTCTGAGTTACAGCTGATCATAGTTTTATTATTTGTTAATGTATGCAAAAGTTGTGATGTGTGAAAGAGACAGGTCAAAATTTAATGTGTTTCTTTGAATTTCTGTCCTAAATTTCAGTCACTGAAAATCATCCAACAGTTTTTTCTTGCAAAACTTTGATTGAGGGTATGACACGGATTCAAAATTTCTTCTTCATATTCAACTGCTCCCATTCAATGGTGAAGGATTAAAAAACAATAAGTTAACATAAGAAAATTCATAGGTTTTTCTTTTTGTAATGTCCTAAAATTTAAATAAAATTTGCATAATTTATTATAATAAAATAAAATCAAAATCCTGAAAAATGATCCATTTTTGATCAGTTTTGATAAAATCTTGGCTAATTTCATGGTGTATATCATATTTTGTTCCAATTCAGCTCAAATTGGATCTACCTATCTTGAAGAATTTCCACATTTATACACTATAACTCAAAAACATTTTTGTCCAAACTTCCTTTCTGATAATGAATCACAATTACTTTCACTAGACTCTGCTTTTAGTACTCTCCGTCAAAAAAATCACAAAAATATGTCCAAAAAATGTACATAATTTTTCCTTTTTTTTAAATAAATTTTGGTTAATTGTGACGTCACTTCTAGCCTCATTTTAGTTATTTCTACACAAATCTTAGAATACATGCTTCACTACAAATCCTGTCGGTGCTTTAAATCAAAATTTCGCGGATGAATTAAGGACCATCCTCACAAACCTTGTTTTTCTTGGTCGTGCATTTTGCCTTCAAAGTCCTCCGACATCTCGATCCCATTCTCTTCATCCTGCAGATCCTTATCATCTTGCTTCTCTTCACTCGTCTCTTCTCCCTGTTTCTTAACATCTTCCACCTGCACAAAAAAAAAAAAAAATTCCTTAGATTCCTCAAAGTATTCTATCATATGTTTCCCTGCAGATTTTGTGGCTGAAAACCATTAGATATGTCAGGAAAGTAGTATAACAGAATCTAGTACAAGTAAATATAATTAACCACCTGAAGAAACATTGAGGAAAAAATAATTCAAATAGTAAAAAATTTCAAAACATTTTATTCAAATTACATTAATATTTGTTAATGTGGCAAGGATGGGCACTAAGCTTCAACAGTAGACTTGCTACACCAGTCATTTCTACTACACAAATAAGACAGATTTAAACTTGAATATCTCCTTTAAAAAAATAGCTATCAAAGTACTTTTTTTTCATTTTGTTTCTATTTTAGTCCTCTTTTGTATAATATAATTTTGCTCGACCCCTGAACTAATTCTTTAAATGTCTTGAAATAATTTTCAACCTCTCGAGGCAATTAGGCTTGTATAGATTGGTGCTTATCGATGGTTTCCTTGGTGGAAGTGGATGAAAACCCCCCCTCTCCTCCCCATCCCAACCCTTTAGAAGGGACACTAGTCCTTTGCATACTTTGAGCTGTCTGTCCAGTCATACATCACACATTTAACATAAACGAAAAAAATGATGACTTTTTATGATGAGCCATTAATACAAAATTTAACCTGCTCAGATTTTAACCAATAGAGAAATGTCGACAAACCATTAGTTAACATATAAATCCTTCCAAGCCATTCAAAGCTAGGTTTTCTTCTTGTAGTGCTCCAAAATTAAATAAAATTTGCATAATTTATTACAATAATTTTTTTTTCAAATCCTGGAAAATTATCAGTTTTCAGTTTTGATGGAACTATTTGCTAATTTGGGCTTATCGTGTTTTTGTTTTTTGTTTTTTTTCATTGCTAAGATCAACAATAGCATATGAGGTATGACCAAGTCAAATACAAGTATAGGCAACAAGACACTATAAGAGATGTCCTCATGGGCCAATCAATGGTTCACAGTGGCTTAGGGATGGAATGGAACTAATATTCTGCTATGGTGCTGAAAGAAGAAGATGATGATGCCCCTGTGTCTTGAATCTCTCTAACAACACAGTCTGGGAGACAGGTTTCAAGTTTGGACTGCAGTGTGGATGAAACTCCTACCTGTTTCCTTGGTGTAAGCAGAAATAAATACTTTACACCCTCCCCTCCCCTTCCTGGAGATGACACAATCTAAGTCCTCAGCAAGCTGGTTCTCATTTCACAGACTGGGACACCTGGAAATGAGGTGTCATGCTCAAGAAGACAGCGTATTGTACCCAGAGTTTGTTGACCCTTACTCTACCACGCGGAAATATTATCGCCATTTTAGGTGCCCTATCTTTGACTCCACCTCCCGAGCACGTTTTCAAAAATGGTGCTGGTAGAGTAAGGGTTAAATCCTATCAAAGCTTGAGGGCTTATAGATCCGGTGCTTACACCTGGTTTCCATGATGCTAAGTGGATGAGAATACTAAACTCCCCTGGATGGGACACCAGTCCATCACAGGTTAACTTCCCAGCTGAAAGTTGTACTCATTTTACAGCTGAGTGATCTGGAGCAAATGGAATAAAGCATCTTGCTCAAGGACACAGCATTCGATCCTAGTACTTTGAGTACCGATGCCCTAAAGTAACCAGGGGGAGAGCCCAGTATCTTTGTAAATGTGAGTCAAATGCTCTACTGAGCTATTACAATTCCTCCACAGATCATTTAAGGGTACTGTATCGATGAATGAATGAAAAATACAAATCTGTTCATATAAAGTGTTACAAATTGCCAAGCAAATGATATTTTTAAGAACAAGAGCTTAACTGCTTGTAAAATCTCAAATCCCATGCATCATATCACTTAGTTCTTTTAAACGTGATTTGAAAATGCATTTTTTAAACAGTAACTTATTTTAAAAATCATTAATTCCCAGGTTTCACCTTTTAATGCATTTTAATTGTTTGATAACTTTTTTATTTCTCTTAGTGTTTTGTGTTTAAGATTGGTAGCTTTTACCGCTTTTTTATTAACTGTTTGATCTTATTTATGTATCTGAACTGAACGTTTAAAACTTAATTATTTCTTTTATTCATATACTGCTGATATTTTAGCTTTGACCTACTATGGGTGTTTTAGGTTTTAAATCATTCTTATTTTGTTTCTTTTATGTATTGATAAGTAATAAACTTTTCACTTTTTCATGCTCTTGTAAAACACTTAGAGCTTTCTTTAAGAATAAGTACTATAAAAACCTAATTTAATAACAATAATAATTTTTATTTTGCATATTTTGAGAACAGATTTTTTTTTTTTTTTTAAAGTAAAAAATAAAAATTTAATATACCTGATCTTCATCCTCTATCTGGTCGCTCACATCTTTCACCCCTTCTCCTTCCCCAATGCCCCCTCCTTGAATGTCCTCAAACTTGGTTGCCCCTTCTCCAGCCAGCTCATCTGAAAACTCGGCAGGAAGACAAAACCCCTGAAAGAAAATTAAACTGAAAACTTTAAACAAACTCCCAACCCGTATTTTTCTAATTTCCCCAAATCCCCAATTCTTACATCGATTAAAATGAAGAAAGCTGTTGCAAGAGTATTTCAATGATTGAGGGTGTATCTCAGAAAAAAGAAAGAAAATCGTTAACATGGACTTGTCTGCGGGAATCACTGGAAGAATTCGGCAATTGAGTTGTGGGAAGGGAAGTGAGGCAAGCTCTGGGAAGGTTGTACAGGGGTCAACCAGGCAAGAATCAGACGGAACCAAATTCGAAATTGTCATAGTCAATACGGAACTGTCATGGTCAATTTGGAACTGTCATGGTCAATTTGCAACTGTCATGGTCAATTTGCAACTGTCATGGTCAATTTGCAACTGTCATGGTCAATTTGCAACTGTCATAGTCAATTTGCAACTGTCAAGGTTAATTTTCAACTGTCATAGTCAATTTGCAACTGTCATAGTCAATTTGCAACTGTCATAGTCAATTTGCAACTGTCATAGTTAATTTTCAACTGTCATAGTCAATTTGCAACTGTCATAGTTAATTTTCAACTGTCATAGTCAATTTGCAACTGTCATAGTCAATTTTCAACTGTCATAGTCAATTTTCAACTGTCATAGTCAATTTGCAACTGTCATAGTCAATTTGCAACTGTCATAGTCAATTTGCAACTGTCATAGTCAATTTGCAACTGTCATAGTTAATTTTCAACTGTCATAGTCAATTTGCAACTGTCATAGTCAATTTGCAACTGTCATAGTCAATTTGCAACTGTCATAGTTAATTTTCAACTGTCATAGTTAATTTTCAACTGTCATAATTAATTTTCAACTGTCATAGTCAATTTGCAACTGTCATAGTCAATGTACACTGTCGATCGGAAAATTGGAACTTCTTCTCTCTAATAACGGGATCCGGAGCCACACAAATCACTTTTGAATGACTTTTTCAGATTTCCCGTTACAGTCTTTTGCAACGACAAAAACTATTTTCATTAAATTTTTACAAAACACAAATGGAAACCAACCAACCTTAACGGCTAGCTCATTGAACACACCCAGCAGAATATAAAGCAATTTGGTTGTCGCTTTGTGAGCTGAAATCATCTGGTGCAGATAGAAGCTGCATAGAGATGCATATTTATGCATCATGGGTAATACATTTATCACCAGAGATGTAAATGCGTTGCTTGCCTACAGGAAAAAAGAAATTGCATGAAATATCAGCTTGTTATACTGTAGATGAATCAAGCAACATGCGTTCAGATAGTACAAGATACAGTAATACCAGAGATGTAGGAAGTGCCACCTCTCCCTACCCCCATAATATTCTGGTTACAAAAGGTAACTGGTCAATTAACTTTTCATTAAACCTTCCTGTTTGTTTGTTTGTTTGATGAGGGCTTAATGGCACCACGACAATGAGGGTCAAATTGTGCCTGAGAGGTTAGATCATTCCAGAGGTAGAAAGGGAAAAAAAGAGGGGGAGAATGAGAGAAATACAAGAACTAAAGTCAGAAAGCTGGGATTGAGAGAGAAGGTGCATGCTGTTTATCAGAAAATTTCAGATTGCTGGAAAATTTTCTGCCATTTACAGATATTTTCTTCAATTTTACCAAACTTTCCCCAAATTTTTTCCAATTTTTCTTTGATCATACAAAGATTGTCTTTTTTCAAATATTTTTCTTAACAATTCCCCAATTTTTCCAACCAGGAAAAGGTAAAATCCTCTCTAGCGGAAAGCTCCTCCCTCTTCACTTCCTACGCTTCTGCATACTACAACCAGCCACAAACAGCGGAACCTAGGTGAATATGCTGATGAAATACAAAGATATGAATCGACAGTAAAGGCTTATGGCAAGCTAAACTGAAATGTTTCAAGATATTCTATAAACCATGAAAATAGCCATAACATTTCATCAAATTTTGGGAAAAAAGTTATATAACCAAGTTAGAACATTCTGCATTTTGCATATGCAAATTTCTCATGCATAAATGGACAGACCAGTATACTTTCTAATGTCAACCCATTGTCTGCAAGGACAGCAGCCAATTTTGATAAAGAAATTTTAGATCTTTATCACACCCCAATCGACATCCACCAATCGACACCACATTGGACACATCCCAATGGACACACTCCAATCGACACACCCTAATCGACCACCCAAATCGACACACCCCAATCGTCACCCCCAATCGACACCCCCAATCGACACACCCCAATCAACACACCCCATTCGACACCCCAAATCACACACCCCAATCAACACACCCCAATCGACACCCCCCAATCATTTTCAATCTTCAAAACTGTTGATACGTAGTCAAACATAAACCCGTTAAAGCTGCCTATACACCTTTAAAATACATAAAAGAATGAGAAATTTAAGGATGAGACATCAGAAGTCTCAATTAAGTCGTTTCAATGCAAATGAAACACAGCTTGATCAATTTAATATCTCCTTAATGGAATAAGATTTGTGAATGCTTTCTTCGCCATTTTGTTTCTTTTGAAGTCCTCTTTCATAAAAGATGGACTTGTTTGATCACCGAATTAATCCTGAAGCCTCACCAAACACACCTACATGTTGGAAAAAAGTTCTTGAGGAAAACATTTTGTACCAATCACCATACCTTTAGAGAGCCATAAATGCTGAAAGTATCCTTGATGTCTCTTAACAATCCACAGATCAACTGGGTCGTCTGGGTCATATCTAAAGAAGACACTTCAGCATCCAGGTGTTTCCCCAGATGCAGGGTCAACTGACCTGACTGCATCTTATCCTCATCTGGGAACAAACAAAAAATGATTTAACCTTTTAAATCTACATTTTCACCTTTCTCTGATAGCATTTATCAAAGGGACAAAAAACAAAAACAAAGAAGGGGTGTGGTGGCTAACTGTCGGAAAATAAAGATGACTGAGAATGGTCAGTAACAAAAGTTGGTGATGAAAGTAATACAATATTTCATAGTTATAGAAGGATTTCATCACGTGATTCTAATTCATCTGGAAGCCATTTTGCAAAATAAGTGTCGCTGTGTTTCACACAGCTTCGTCACATCACACGTACAACAAACATACTGCATGCTAACCTACCTACCACTTCAGCAAAGTTTACTGATTGCAGGTTTTTGTTCACTTTCGATTTGACTTCACATTTTCCTTACGTTTTATATATTCACTGGGTATTCGAAGATTAACTATTATGTGAATGCCATCTGATTGTTCGCTATACGCAGACAAAGCCTGCATAAATGATATAAAGTGCTCGCTGCAAATCGAGAAAACGTCTTTTTATTCCCCACCACACATCTATTAGTGCAACTAACGGCAAGGCAAGATTCCGGCATAATTATCTTACAAAAAAAACCTTACATAACAGCATGCAAATGTTTGTAAGTCTAATTAAGTGTATAGCAGATGACAGTGTTCTTGCCCAACAAAATGGTGATGTAAACAAAGTCATGTGACCTAATGACATCAGCTGAAACACCCTTATAAACAACAAGTGAAGCTTAAGGAAACATCTAAGCATCTATTCTTCATAATGTGACATTTAACATTATCAATGCTTTTTTCTATTTAAAACAGAACAATTCTGATGAAAAACAATCTTTAAATTATGAAAAAACATTTATATTTTAAATAAATTGATGAAAAAAGAAATTATACATCTCATCAGGTTAATGAGATATTCAAGCTTAAAACAATATACAAATGTCTGTTATGATAACTAGAACTGTCAGAAGGACAGCATGCTCGACTATTTGAAGCTAGTATAGACAATGGGCTTATTGAGGAATATGCAGAAATAGGGCTAGTAGGGGCAGATGATTTCAAATTACTTGAGCTTTGAAGGATGCACTTACATTTCATTTGCTTTTGATTTTCACATTTTACTACAAGCTTCAAAATATCTATGAATTGTCCCAGATATTTTAAGACAACAGAAAGCTTCAGATTACGACCTAATCCAGTAACTCAGAAAACATGTGAAAGCTAGCACTCTTGATAACCAAATTACCTCTTTTAGTTCAATCTATTGGTCAAAAAAAAAAGCAGAGGCCCTAACTTGCCAATGTCAATGAAAGATTAAAATATTTCAAAGCACTCTTGTGGCATGATGCAGTTTTTTTTTTTTTTTTGTCATTTAGCTACCAAACTATGTCTATTCATCTTAAAATATTTTAGTAAACAAAAAAGAATTTGTCTGTTATTTTCCATTATATAATTCAACCCTTACCCTCTCCAACTCATCCTGTCTCACATTCCATCCCACCCTATCCAACATGCCAACCCACCCTGTCCAACATGCCGACCCACCCTGTCCAACATGCCGACCCACCCTGTCCAACATGCCGACCCACCCTGTCCAACATGCCGACCCACCCTGTCCAACATGCCGACCCACCCTGTCCAACATGCCGACCCACCCTGTCCAACATGCCGACCCACCCTGTCCAACATGCCGACCCACCCTGTCAATATGCTGACCCACCCTGTCCAACATGCCGACCCACCCTGTCAATATGCTGACCCACCCTGTCAAACATGCCGACCCACCCTGTCCAACATGCCGACCCACCCTGTCCAACATGCCGACCCACCCTGTCAATATGCTGACCCACCCTGTCCAACATGCCGACCTACCCTGTTCAACATGCCGACCCACCCTGTCCAACATGCCGACCTACCCTGTCCAACATGCCGACCCACCCTGTCCAACATGCCGACCCACCCTGTCAATATGCTGACCCACCCTGTCCAACATGCTGACCCACCCTGTCAATATGCTGACCTACCCTCTTCAACATGCCGACCCACCCTGTCCAACATGCCGACCCACCCTGTCCAACATGCCGACCCACCCTGTCAATATGCTGACCCACCCTGTCCAACATGCCGACCCACCCTGTCAATATGCTGACCCACCCTGTCCAACATGCTGACCCACCCTGTCAAACATGCCAACCCACCCTGTCCAAATGCCGACCCACCCTGTCCAACATGCCGACCCACCCTGTCCAACATGCCGTCCCATTTTCTGTTCCACATGCCACACCACCCTTAAATGATTGACAGTTAGATGATTGACAACTTTTTCAACCAATCACCACATGAATTTGCCTAGCAACAAAATCTGCATAACTAAGTGGGGTAAACATCCTACGCAGCACTGGTACAATACAACTAGCTAACGGTGCGTGCTTATGTTATCAATGCAATTTACTGTACAAAACAATTTTCTGCACACACAGACTGAGTGACGGCAAAATGGTAAACAAAAATTGCACTTACAGGCCCGCTTGTAAATCTGATTGCTGTTACCCAGAACAGTTAGCAAACTGCATTTTGTTTATCCCATTTGCTAAAAAGTTTAAAGATCTGGAAAAGTACCATAAATGGATCAAAGCTTGCGGCAGACCTCGCGAACATCTAAATGTCAATGCATTGGTTTTGCACGATTGTGGATTTGAGGTTTGTTTGCCCCACATAGTTACCGCATTGCTATGGTGGGTGTGGCTTATTTCATAACTCAGAGACGTTAATCCCACCATGTCCCACATGAAATCCCACCCTCATCCTAATTCCTACATCTACTTATCATCATGTCATCTTCTACCCAACATTCCACTTTAACCAAAAACAAAGGAAAACTTTAAACGACGCAGCCCCCACTATTCTTTGAATAGTCAAGCTAAAAAGTGACTTTGAATGCTTCTCAAATTTGTCTGAATTACTGGTATTTTAGTCTTGTGACATCATTGATCTACTTTCTATGGCTGTTAATCTTTTGTCATGTATCATATTTTATTTGTCTTTGACTATTAGACTTTTTACTTCTGTGATTTCTTCTGTTGGAGAAATTAAGAACTAAAATTTTACAAACCATCCACTTGTTCCGAAGGTTCATTCTCCTCTTCTGCAAGTGCTCCGCGAGAAATGTGAATCACATTTTGAACAGCCAACAAAATGGCCGACAGAGCCTTCTCCACCTTTTCTGCACCTGGTACCTGATCATCTGTGTTACTCAATTCTTCAAGAAAAAAAATATATTACATCATCATTACACATGGCACTATATGCTCAGAAGATACTCTACGTAGGTACAAAAAAACAGCTGAAAGAATAATTCATTGGTCAGACATATCTGGGTCACATGACAGAGGGCAAAAAGCAAAACAGACCTGTGAAGGAACCACCTTGTAAAGCTCATGACAAAGTTGAAGGATTACTTCAGGGGTCGAGCAAATTCATCTTATATGAAAGAGGACTTAAAGGGAAGCATAATGGTGAAGAAAGCACTCAAAAATCTAATTCCGTTAAGGAGATATTTAAGTTTAAGGCTTGGTATAATTTGTGTAGAAACGACTGAAATCAGAATAGTTGTGATGTCATAGCCTCAGATTCCTTAAAGTCTTTTTGTATTCTATCATATTTTGTCCTGCAATTTTGTGGCTTGGAAACCATTGGATATGTCAAGAAAGTAGTCAAACAGAATCTAGTATAGGGTATTTATTATATACCACCTGAAGAAAGTTTGAGAAAAAATAATTCAAATAGTAAAAAAGGTAATTAAATTAATTTTCTTTAAAATACATTAACAATTGTTAAGAATGTGAGGAAGGCACCAAACTTCCATAGTAGACTTACTACACCAGTCATTTCTACAGATAAGACAGAACTTGAATATCTCCTGAATGGAATAAGATTTTTGAATGCTTTCTTCACCCTTGTGTTTCATTTTAAATCCTACTTCATACAAAATGGTCTTGCTTGACCACTAAACTAATCCTTTAAGTAATATCTATCCCAGCCATTAGGTTCATAGGGCCGGTGCTTATCCACGGTTTCAATAGCGTAAGCAGATATGAGAGCACATGACTCCCCTGGATGGGACGCCAGTCCATCGCAGATTAACTTCCCAGCAGTGCTGGTACTAATTTTACAGCTGAGTGGATTAAAGCAAGTAAAGTATCTTCCTCAAGGACACAATGCAGCGCTCACGGCGGGAATCGAACCCAGTACCTTTCACATACGAGCAAGAGAAGCACTTTACCGCATGACATAACACACTTTAAAAATCTCACAAATCTATTTGAAAATGACTGGTGCAGAGAGTCTATCTACTACAAAAGACTGACGCAACAACTTCACTTTCTCAGAACGTGTTCATTTTATTTTTACTGACAATCAAGTCACCTGTGAAAATATTTTCATCAAAATTCCTTCATTTGACAAATCACAGTTACTTAATTCAACCCTGTTTAGTACTCAGCTGACATGTCCAATGAATTGAAACAAGGAGCGTAAATGCGCAAAAGGATACTCTGCGCCTAATGCTTAAAGAGTCGACTTTGATCCTTTATCATAGAAAACTTGCAGAACTGCGACGATGGCATCTTCAACAACGTTCTAGTACATAGTTATGCGCTGCTAAGTTGACGTCACAAACTGAGCGCCATGAACGTGACATCTTAGGGCCTCCAACTAGGTATGTGTACAGTACAAATACATGCATCTATGCCTCGTCCTGCAAAATCCTCGAAGTTGACTCTCTTGAAGCATTAGGCACAGAGCGTCTGTTTGCGCATTTATGCTCATTGATGTAAGTCACAAAACTTCTGAAAATATTTCAATAAATTACCCAAAACTTCTGAGGAATAAGATGTCATAACTAGTCTTGTTTCAGTCATTCCATCTCTAACTCATATCTTATAGAACTTGAATATCTCCTTTCTTCCCTTTTATTATGATCTTGATTAAAGAAGCACTAGACTGAAGAGTGAGGGCCTATATTCAGGGGTCCCATCCCCCCAAAATATATAAAAAAAATATAAAAAATAGTTTTAAAAAAAATATTCAAATAATAATAATAATAATAATGATAATAATGATAATAATAATGATAATAATAATAATAATAATAATAATAATAATAATAATAATCATAATCATAATAATAATAATTATAATAATAATAATTATAACAATAATAATAATAATTGAACGCTTATGTAGCACGCACCAGTATAGCAATTTTCTGGTTAATATAAATATTTAAGTGACCTTTGCCCTCAGTGGACTATGGGGGTATGGAGTTGATCGATCTTTTGTGAATGATATCTGTGAAATTCACAAAAACGAGTGCCCCCACTTTTCAGTCTAGTGCTCCTTTAACCACTGATCGTTTAATCAAAAATCGGTGAAAATTTGTCCACAGTGACTTTTTTCAACCAAATTATTGACAGCACTAAAAGCATAAAGAGGTATGACAATACCATTATCATACTGTGTGAGAAAACCTTTTACCTTTCTTGAGGTTTAGGTCCAAATCATCTTTCCAATCACTGAATTCTCGAATAGCTCCATCCAGTTTGTGTTTCAATTTGAGCAACACCAACGACATCTTTCCGTACTCCTGAAGCTCACTGGACCAAAATGCTTGCAGGATCTCATTAAAGGTATTCACAGCTTCGTGAATCTTCTTTTGGATGTCTTCAAGTAATTCAAAATCTGACCTACAAAATAAATTATGGAAACATAACAGAGATTGTTGGTCGAAAAGTTAAGGTGTCTTTTGTGAATCAATTTCCACCACGAAGTGATCACATTTTGATCATTGATCAGTTTTACAAATAAAGATTGCTATATCTCTCTTGTCGTCTGTGAACTGTTCTACTGTTCTAGCGTCAGTCTTATGGGTACTGTTCTTGCGTCAGTCTTATGGTAACTGTTCTGGCGTCAGTCTTATGGGTACTGTTTTGGCGTCAGTCTTATGGTTACTGTTCTGGCGTCAGTCTTATGGTTACTGTTCTGGCGTCAGTCTTATGGTTACTGTTCTGGCATCAGTCTTATGGGTACTGTTCTGGCATCAGTCTCATGGTTACTGTTCTGGCGTCAGCCTCATGGTTACTGTTCTGGCGTCAGTCTTATGGTTACTGTTCTGGCGTCAGTCTTATGGTTACTGTTCTGGCGTCAGTCTTATGGGTACTGTTCTGGCATCAGTCTCATGGTTACTGTTCTGGCGTCAGCCTTATGGTTACTGTTCTGGCTTCAGTCTTATGGTAACTGTTCTGGCTTCAGTCTTATGGTTACTGTTCTGGTGTCAGTTTTATGGTTACTGTTCTTGTGTCAGTCTTATGGTTACTGTTCTGGCGTCAGTCTTATGGTTACTGTTCTGGCGTCAGTCTCATGGTTACTGTTCTTGCGTCAGTCTCATGGTTACTGTTCTTGCGTCAGTCTTATGGTTACTGTTCTTGCGTCAGTCTTCCTGTTTTGGCGTCAGTCTTATAGGTACTGTTCTTGCGTCAGTCTTATGGTTACTGTTCTGGCGTCAGTCTTTAGGTACTGTTCTGGCGCTAGTCTTATGGGTACTGTTCTTGCATCAGTCTTATGGTTACTGTTCTTGCGTCAGTCTTATGGGTACGGTTCTTTTGAACAAAGGTTCACACACAAACAAAGGGTCACACACAAACAAAGGGCCACACACAAACAAAGGGTCACACACAAACAAAGTGTCACACACAAACAAAGTGTCACACACAAACAAAGGGCCACACACAAACAAAGGGCCACACACAAACAAAGTGTCACACACAAACAAAGGGCCACACACAAACAAAGTGTCACACACAAACAAAGGGCCACACACAAACAAAGAGTCACACACAAACAAAGGGTCACACACAAACAAAGGGTCACACACAAACAAAGGGTCACACACAAACAAAGGGCCACACACAAACAAAGTGTCACACACAAACAAAGGGCCACACACAAATGACTACAACATCCCTTGCTCTGGACAACTCAGCCAAAAATGTGAAACTAGTGACACTTAAACAATTTCAATGAAAACACTTTTTTCACATTGAAATGAATGAAAAGCTATAGATTGTTGAACATCATAAGTCTTAAAGGAGAAGTAGACTCTGATACAATCATCACTGCTTATGGCAGAGGATACAAATCTAGACCAACCACCAAAAACAGCAAGTCAAAATCTTATCCTATCTCAAGTTATTGATGTTTGAAGACGACACATGGAGGCTGCCATTTTGTTCACTTCTGTATTGAAATATTGTGTATGATGACATTTCCCCAACGGATTATAATGTTTTTTCTTTTAAATTTGTGATTACAGAAAATCGCTCCCCTCAAGAAATTCAATTTAAATTCAAACACTAAATTTTGTGATTGGTATTCTATGGACCAATCATCGATCACGCACACACATTCATAACATACGTAGTGTCAATTTAATTCAAATTTCACCCATTGTGTGTGGTTCAGCCCTCGCTGTAGGAAACAGCTGATTGTGAGGTCAGAGAAAGCATGGCCGGATTTATCCATGTTGTTAATATAAATTTCTTGAGCTGAGCAATTTCCTTTAATTAAGTTTATTCCAAAATGATGTGACACAAAGATTTAACAGAATGTTTTGATAATTTCATCTGTACATAAAAATGTCTTGACCCTTACAAATGAAAAACAATTTTCATAAAGCTTGAAAACTTCCAAACAATTATAACGAATACAAAGCGTTCCAACGGGCTAATGACATCATCTTCTGCATGTTTTAAACTCAAAAAGGTGGCTCCTGTAATAGATTTACTTTTGGAGGTATGAGACTTGGTCAGAAAATTTGGTATTTCTTATTTCTGTTATATGGACTAAGGATTATGTCAGACTTGATGTCTCCTTTCACCGTTTACAGATGTACCAATATCTATAAAGAATTGTATGCTTACCAGAAGGCCAGTTGGACAGACGATGTCTTATCTGCCAAACACAAAGCTTTATACCTCCCATCCACTTTTGATTTCACAGAAAACATCAAACATTCCACCCTCTGAAAGAAAGGATACTAATGGTCAATTTCAAATCATGTTGTTCTTATTATTCAAATTAACATCAGAGAAACATTTACCATTGGTCCATTTCAAATCTCTGTTAATCTTATTAGTGAAATTTACATCCAAGAAACTTTTACCATTGGTCAATTTTAAATCTCGGAAAATCATATTGGTCAAATTAATATCAAAGAAACATTTTTCATGGGTCAATTTCAAATCTCTCTATTAATCTTATTGGCCAAATTAACATTATTTACAAAGCTGATATATTTACTGAAAATATCTGTTTAACAATGTTACACGTAAAACACTCTCTCTTGTATACTTAAATAACATAACATTAAGAACTTCCGGGAAGTTGGTTACTTATTCCTTATTTGGTTCCTAAATCAGGTGTGAAGTTGGTTACTTATTCCTTACTCAGTTCCTTATTCAGTGACTTAATTTCTTGTTACTTATTCGGTTCCATATTCAAAGTTGGCTAATTTCTTGTTACTTATTCAGTTCCTTATTCAAAGTAGCTTAATTTTTTGTTACTTATTCGGTTCCTTATTCAAATTCAGTTAATTTCTTGTTACTTATTCGGTTACTTATTCAAAGTTGGCTAATTTCTTGTTACTTATTCGGTTCCTTATTCAAAGTAGCTTAATTTTTGTTACTTATTCGGTTCCTTATTCAAATTCAGTTAATTTCTTGTTACTTATTAGGTTACTTATTCAAAGTTGGCTAATTTCTTGATACTTATTCGGTTCCTTATTCAAAGTAGCTTAATTTTTTGTTACTTATTCGGTTCCTTATTCAAATTCAGTTAATTTCTTGTTACTTATTCGGTTACTTATTCAAAGTTGGCTAATTTCTTGTTACTTATTCGGTTACTTATTCAAAGTTGGCTAATTTCTTGTAACCTATTCGGTTCCTTATTCAAAGTAGGTTAATTTCTTGTTACTTATTCAAAGTCAATTAATTTCTTGTTACTTATTCGGTTCCTTATTCAAAGTCGGTTAATTTCTTGTTACTTATTCGGTTACTTATTCCAAGTCGGTTAATTTCTTGTTACTTATTCGGTTCCTTATTCAAAGTAGGTTAATTTCTTGTTACTTATTCGGTTCCTTATTCAAAGTCAGTTAATTTCTTGTTACTTATTCGGTTCCTTATTCAAAGTCAATTAATTTCTTGTTACTTATTCGGTTCCTTATTCAAAGCAGTTTAATTTCTTGTAACTTATTCGGTTCCCTATTCAAAGTAGGTTAATTTCTTGTTACTTATTTGGTTCCTTATTCAAAGCAGTTTAATTTCTTGTAACTTATTCGGTTCCCTATTCAAAGTAGGTTAATTTCTTGTTACTTATTCGGTTCCTTATTCAAAGTAGGTTAATTTCTTGTTACTTATTCGGTTCCTTATTCAAAGTAGGTTAATTTCTTGTTACTTATTCGGTTCCTTATTCAAAGTAGGTTAATTTCTTGTTACTTATTGGTTCCTTATTCAAAGTAGGTTAATTTCTTGTTACTTATTCGGTTCCTTATTCAAAGCAGTTTAATTTCTTGTAACTTATTCGGTTCCCTATTCAAAGTAGGTTAATTTCTTGTTACTTATTCGGTTCCTTATTCAAAGCAGTTTAATTTCTTGTAACTTATTCGGTTCCTTATTCAAAGCAGTTTAATTTCTTGTAACTTATTGGTTCCCTATTCAAAGTAGGTTAATTTCTTGTTACTTATTTGGTTCCTTATTCAAAGCAGTTTAATTTCTTGTAACTTATTCGGTTCCCTATTCAAAGTAGGTTAATTTCTTGTTACTTATTCGGTTCCTTATTCAAAGTAGGTTAATTTCTTGTTACTTATTTGGTTCCTTATTCAAAGCAGTTTAATTTCTTGTAACTTATTCGGTTCCCTATTCAAAGTAGGTTAATTTCTTGTTACTTATTTGGTTCCTTATTCAAAGCAGTTTAATTTCTTATTACTTATTTGGTTCCTTATTCAAAGCAGTTTAATTTCTTGTTACTTATTCGGTTCCTTATTCAAAGCAGGTTAATTTCTTGTTACTTATTCGGTTCCCTATTCAAAGTAGGTTAATTTCTTATTACTTATTTGGTTCCTTATTCAAAGTAGGTTAATTTCTTGTAACTTATTCGGTTCCCTATTCAAAGTAGGTTAATTTCTTGTTACTTATTCGGTTCCTTATTCAAAGTAGGTTAATTTCTTGTTACTTATTCGGTTCCTTATTCAAAGTAGGTTAATTTCTTGTAACTTATTCGGTTCCCTATTCAAAGTAGGTTAATTTCTTGTTACTTATTCGGTTCCTTATTCAAAGTAGTTTAATTTCTTGTAACTTATTCGGTTCCCTATTCAAAGTAGGTTAATTTCTTGTTACTTATTCGGGTTCCTTATTCAAAGTAGGTTAATTTCTTGTTACTTATTTGGTTCCTTATTCAAAGCAGTTTAATTTCTTGTAACTTATTCGGTTCCTTATTCAAAGTAGGTTAATTTCTTGTTACTTATTCGGTTCCTTATTCAAAGTTGGTTAATTTCTTGTTACTTATTTGGTTCCTTATTCAAAGCAGTTTAATTTCTTTAACTTATTCGGTTCCTATTCAAAGTCAGTTAATTTCTTGTTACTTATTCGGTTCCTTATTCAAAGTTGGTTAATTTCTTGTTACTTATTCGGTTCCTTATTCAAAGTAGGTTAATTTCTTGTTACTTATTGGGTTCCTTATTCAAAGTAGTTTAATTTCTTGTAACTTATTCGGTTCCTATTCAAAGTAGGTTAATTTCTTGTTACTTATTCGGTTCCTTATTCAAAGTTGGTTAATTTCTTGTTACTTATTTGGTTCCTTATTCAAAGCAGTTTAATTTCTTGTAACTTATTCGGTTCCCTATTCAAAGTCAGTTAATTTCTTGTTACTTATTCGGCTCCTTATTCAAAGTTGGTTAATTTCTTGTTACTTATTTGGTTCCTTATTCAAAGCAGTTTAATTTCTTGTAACTTATTCGGTTCCCTATTCAAAGTAGGTTAATTTCTTGTTACTTATTCGGTTACTTATTCAAAGTTGGCTAATTTCTTGTAACTTATTCGGTTCCTTATTCAAAGTAGGTTAATTTCTTGTTACTTATTCGTTCCTTATTCAAAGTCAATTAATTTCTTGTTACTTATTCGGTTCCTTATTCAAAGTCGGTTAATTTCTTGTTACTTATTCGGTTACTTATTCCAAGTCGGTTAATTTCTTGTTACTTATTCGGTTCCTTATTCAAAGTAGGTTAATTTCTTGTTACTTATTCGGTTCCTTATTCAAAGTCAATTAATTTCTTGTTACTTATTCGGTTCCTTATTCAAAGCAGTTTAATTTCTTGTAACTTATTCGGTTCCCTTATTCAAAGTAGGTTAATTTCTTGTTACTTATTCGGTTCCTTATTCAAAGCAGTTTAATTTCTTGTAACTTATTCGGTTCCCTATTCAAAGTAGGTTAATTTCTTGTTACTTATTCGGTTCCTTATTCAAAGTAGGTTAATTTCTTGTTACTTATTCGGTTCCTTATTCAAAGTAGGTTAATTTCTTGTTACTTATTCGGTTCCTTATTCAAAGTAGGTTAATTTCTTGTTACTTATTCGGTTCCTTATTCAAAGTAGGTTAATTTCTTGTTACTTATTCGGTTCCTTATTCAAAGCAGTTTAATTTCTTGTAACTTATTCGGTTCCCTATTCAAAGTAGGTTAATTTCTTGTTACTTATTCGGTTCCTTATTCAAAGCAGTTTAATTTCTTGTAACTTATTCGGTTCCTTATTCAAAGCAGTTTAATTTCTTGTAACTTATTCGGTTCCCTATTCAAAGTAGGTTAATTTCTTGTTACTTATTTGGTTCCTTATTCAAAGCATTTTAATTTCTTGTAACTTATTCGGTTCCCTATTCAAAGTAGGTTAATTTCTTGTTACTTATTCGGTTCCTTATTCAAAGTAGGTTAATTTCTTGTTACTTATTTGGTTCCTTATTCAAAGCAGTTTAATTTCTTGTAACTTATTCGGTTCCCTATTCAAAGTAGGTTAATTTCTTGTTACTTATTTGGTTCCTTATTCAAAGCAGTTTAATTTCTTGTAACTTATTCGGTTCCCTATTCAAAGTAGGTTAATTTCTTATTACTTATTTGGTTCCTTATTCAAAGCAGTTTAATTTCTTGTAACTTATTCGGTTCCCTATTCAAAGTAGGTTAATTTCTTGTTACTTATTCGGTTCCTTATTCAAAGTAGGTTAATTTCTTGTTACTTATTCGGTTCCTTATTCAAAGTAGGTTAATTTCTTGTAACTTATTCGGTTCCCTATTCAAAGTAGGTTAATTTCTTGTTACTTATTCGGTTCCTTATTCAAAGTAGGTTAATTTCTTGTTACTTATTTGGTTCCTTATTCAAAGCAGTTTAATTTCTTGTAACTTATTGGTTCCCTATTCAAAGTAGGTTAATTTCTTGTTACTTATTTGGTTCCTTATTCAAAGCAGTTTAATTTCTTGTAACTTATTCGGTTCCCTATTCAAAGTAGGTTAATTTCTTGTTACTTATTCGGCTCCTTATTCAAAGTTGGTTAATTTCTTGTTACTTATTTGGTTCCTTATTCAAAGCAGTTTAATTTCTTGTAACTTATTCGGTTCCCTATTCAAAGTCAGTTAATTTCTTGTTACTTATTCGGCTCCTTATTCAAAGTTGGTTAATTTCTTGTTACTTATTTGGTTCCTTATTCAAAGCAGTTTAATTTCTTGTAACTTATTCGGTTCCCTATTCAAAGTAGGTTAATTTCTTGTTACTTATTTGGTTCCTTATTCAAAGCAGTTTAATTTCTTGTAACTTATTCGGTTCCCTATTCAAAGTAGGTTAATTTCTTGTTACTTATTCGGTTCCTTATTCACAGCAGTTTAATTTCTTGTTACTTATTCGGCTCCTTATTCAAAGTTGGTTAATTTCTTGTTACTTATTTGGTTCCTTATTCAAAGCAGTTTAATTTCTTGTAACTTATTCGGTTCCCTATTCAAAGTAGGTTAATTTCTTGTTACTTATTTGGTTCCTTATTCAAAGCAGTTTAATTTCTTGTAACTTATTCGGTTCCCTATTCAAAGTAGGTTAATTTCTTGTTACTTATTCGGTTCCTTATTCCAAGTCGGTTAATTTCTTGTTACTTATTCAAAGTCGATTAATTTCTTGTTACTTATTCGGTTCCTTATTCAAAGTCGGTTAGGGCTAACCTTAAATAAGTAACTGGATAAGGAAAAAGTAACCAATTTTTCAGAGGTCACTAGGAAAATAAATAGACAAAAATAGATATCACTAACCTTGAATTTTTCCATCAAATTCACCCAATTACTGTCACCTTTGCAAGCATGTTCTAAGCTTGAAAGCCACTCTTTAGGGAAAGGAGATACTGGAATGGAACCTTCTGTCTGATTGGCTGAAACCTCAGGAGCACTTTCTAACAATAGCTGGTATTGGCTGGAAACATGTATACACTCATCAAGAAGTTGCTTCAGTCTTCCTAGCCATGATATTGTCTTTTCTTGAGGAGGAAGGATGATTGGTTGATCAGTGTTATGAATATTCCGTTTATTCAGTTGGCCAATAGCAGAGCTGCAAAATAAAATATGTATGAGTATTTATTTATTAGGCATTGTTACTTTTCATAATTTTCTGAACTTATGAGTGAAGTACCTAGGAATCAAATTTTATTCTTCTGCATGAAAATTAATTGAATTGTCAGAAATATTAATAAATTCTTTGATTTCTCCTCTATATATTCATGATAAATTCACAGAAGCTGGATATGTATTTATCCAGATAATCATCAAACACAAAAGTAGCTTTGGTTGTTTCGGCAAAACTGTGAATACCCCAAAGTTCGTGCACCAATGATAAACAATGCAACTTTCAGCAACTGTACCAGGTAATTATAAAAAGGCTTGAATGTTTGTTTGTTTGTTTGATGGGGTCTTAACGGCACCACGACAACGAAGGTCAAATTGTGCCTGAGAGGTCAGATCATTTTAGAGGTAGTAAGGAAAGAGACCAGGGGGAGAATGAGAGAAATTCAAGGACAAAAGCCAGAAAGCTGTGACCGAGAGAGGAGGTGCATGGGTAAAACAAAAACAAAGTAGAGAGGGGGTGGAAGAGGAGAATTAAATATGGTTGTAGAGGGATGCATGCTGAAGGAAGGAGATTATTTCATCTGGAGGATTTTTCTGGAAGAACTCAGCAATTGAGTTGTGGGGAGCGAGGGAAGCTCTGGGAAGGTTGTACAGGGGCAAGCAAGGAGAACGTGTTGGATTGTGAGGATGCAGTGGCAATTGTTACAGAGGGGTTGGGGGGACCAACAAGGAGGTGGGAGGAGTGAGGTGGGTGTGACCAATTCTAAGACGGGTAATATGAACGTTGTCGATACGAGAAAGGTTGTTGATGGTGGATTTGATCGGGATTGTGGGCTGGATGACATGGAGTTTGTTATCAATTTGGAAGTTCCATAAGGTTTGCCAGCGGTCACGAACAAGAGAAGCGATAAGCGGTTTGATGTCGGAGAGGGTTTTGGGAAAAGGGGAAGGGAGGAGGTTAAGGGCAAGCTTAGCGGCTGTATCAGCCCTGTCATTGCCAGGGATGCCAACATGGCTGGGTATCCAGAAGAAAAAAACACTTTTCCTGCAGAGGGTGGGAGAAAAGAGTTTTCGGAGGAGGAGGTGGCAGGTGAGGTTATCCCATTTAAGATTGAGTAATGACGTAAGAACAGCCTTTGAGTCAGAGAAAATGGCAAAGTGACAAAGAGGAGAGTACTCAATAAAGTTGAGGGCGAGGAGAATGGCCTTAGCCTCGGCTAAAAATATGGATGAGTAGTCAGGAAGTCTTCTACTGAGGGTGATGTCTTGGATGATGGCAGCAGCAGCTGTCTTGTTGCCTTCCTTGGAGCCATCAGTATAGATGGAGGTGTAATTTGAGAGTTGGTCTTTGATTTGGTTGTGGAGATTAATGAAGAGGTTAGGGTGAGTTTGAGTTTTGTTATAAGTGGAGAGGTCTAGGTGGACAGAAGGGAGGGGGGTGGCCCAAGGAGGAAAAGTGGGCCAGGAGTTGGTGCCGAGAGTGGCGGGGTTGATGCCAAGTTGAAAGAGGTCTGATTTAATGCGTAAGCTGAAGGGAGGCGATAGGGTTTTAGTCCTATCAAAGAGGAAGGAGAAATTGGGGTACCTAATGAGGTTGTAAACAGGGTTCTGGGTGTTGGTGAGGACTCTAAAAGCATAGGAGAGGCTGAGCTTTTTACATCTAAGTAGAAAGGGGGGTTCGTTGGCTTCAACATGAAGGCTAGTGATTGGGGAGGTCCTGTAGGCTCCTAGACAAAGCCTGAGGGCTTCATTTTGGATGGTGTTAATGAAGATACACGAAGAAAGATTTAAAAAAAAAAAAAATTCCAAAGTGCTTATTCATTGAAAATATAGGCAGTTTTATTTAAAATTTCTCAAATTAAACAGATGAAATCATGAGTTTCATTTTATCTTTTGTCAAAGTAGGAAAAATATTGGGGTGTACGAACTTCGGGCCCACATGAACTTCAAGCACTCACTAAAATATTTGAAGTAATTTATGTCAATTTAATTCACAAGTTTTCTTTACGATTTGATCAATAATGATATTTTTCATTTTATGAAATGGAAAAGACTGCCTAAATTTATTTTCAAAACCTACAAATAAGCCTACCTCAGAGTCTTGATGTGACTGCAAGTTGTTGCTATAGACCCCTTTTGATCTAAGGATATACTGGCCAAGTGTTCGGCAAACCCTCTGCACCTCTCAATATTCCCCAGTCCAAGTTCCTGCAGGGCACACAAATATACCACATTATATATCAGTTTTAATAATAATAATAACAACAACAACAATGATAAATAACAATAATAATAATATTAATAATAAATAAAAATAATAATAATAATATAAAAAATAATAATAATAACAACAGCAACAACAATATTAATAATAATAATATTAATGATAATAATATTAATGATAATAAATAACACCAACAACAACAATAAAAATAAGACACTTTTAGCCTAAATGAGCGCACATAAACTGAACTTGACAAGGACAGGACGGGAAGTTAATGAACACCGCGTTTCATGATTTTCTTCTTGAATAGTTCAGAGAACCAGGCAGGGAGTGACTGTCCTGCCACCAAGATCAACAGCTTAAAGTCTCCCCCCCCCCCCCCAAAGAGTGCACCATTCACGGTGTGCATCATTTAACCATTGTCACTTCTCTCAACAGCTGAATGAGTAAGAGCTGCAGATTGAATATTTCCGCTTTGATGATCGGCGTATCTGCCAACATAGCTGTGGAAAAATCAAGTAAAACCTGACCAAGGCTTGAACCCGAGACCTCCAGCATCTCAGTTGTGTGCTCTGCCAACTGAGTTACCTGTTATCCCTAGTTAAAGGAATATTCCCATTGATTTTCATTTTTTCATATATGATAGAGAAAAAGTTTAGAAGTTTAGAAACAAAGTGGTGCAAAAACTATGTTAATATCTTATTCCATTTAGAAGTTTTTAAAGTATTTTTGAATTTGGACAAAAGTGACAGACTGGCAACATCTGTGAAGTCATAGAGACAATTTCAACAAAACGTCTTTTGTATTTCTTTAAACATGATTTGGATTTTTTTCTCATTGTAAATGTGATGTACACCAAGATAAAAGAAACTGTTTTCTTGTAAATTATGTATTCCACCCTATCTCTGTAATGAACCAAAAATGCTGTTCGATAATGTAAAAAAAGTATGATTAAATTGATAAGGAATACATAAGAACTGGCAGCCTTGATGACATCACCAAGCTGAAGGACATATACTGTACGAGGTGTATTTAAGAACATTTTTCTACTCTTTAAATTGTTATAACTTCTGAATGGAATAAGATATTAATACAGTTTTTTCATCACTTTGTTTCTACATATTTTCTCTATCATATATGAAAAAATGAAAATCCATGGGAATATTCCTTCAATTGTTATAAGTTCTAAACGGAATAAGATATCAACATAGTTTTTTCATCACTTGTTCCTACAAATTTTCTCTTTCATATATGAAAAAAATGAAAATCCATGAGAAAATTCCTTTAAATATAAGTTTTATAGCAGGACTCTTCATTTACGATTGCTCCAGTTGTCTCAGCTGTGAACTGATTTCTGCAATTGCTGGGAAAAATTAGGCGAGTCAAGTACCATCATCTGCTTCCTTGTTTGTTTGTTTGTTGAGGGCTTAACAGCACCACGACAGTGAGGGTCAAATTGTGCCTGAGAGGTCAGATCATTCCAAAGGTAAGATGGTTTGGTTTGGTTTGTTGATGTTCAACAGCACCGTGACAGTCAGTCAAATATGCCAAGAGGGTGCTAATGAATAATGGTGTAAGAGTTAGGATAGTGAGGAGATGGAAGGTTTGTAAGGGAGATAAAGAAGAAAAACTTAATGTGGGAGAAAAATTTAGGTGAAAAGATAGGGGTGTGTAAGGTTAGGTGTAGAAAGGGTGGAGGGGAGGAGATTATATGTGATAGAAGAGGTCGTTGTTGCGGAGGAAATTGATGATGTTTGAGGAAGAATTGTTTGGAATAGGTCCGAGATTGAGGAGAATGAGGAGAGAAGAGATTTAAAGTTCTAATATAGGGGACAGGTTAGGAAAATATGCTTGATGGAGAGATCAATGTTGCAAGTGGGGCAGAGAGGGGCAGGGAAGCCGCATAAGAGATGGGAGTGAGTAAGAAAGGAGTGGCCGAGGTGGATGTCTTCCCTGCAGATAGGACTATGCAGAGGGGTGTTGGTCCCTATTTTGGGTTTGATGGTGTGAAGTTTATTACTGGTTTCGTGATTCCAGGTGTTTTGCCAGGTTTTGTTGATGTAGTTGGAGAGATGGAGGTCTGAGTGTGAAATAGGAAAAGGAGAGATGTTATTTGATAGAGCTTTGATGGCAGCTCTGTCGGCTCTCTTGTTGCCAGGGATTCCGACGTGGCTGGAAATAAAAAAAAAAAGGATAATTTTCTTAAGGAAAGAGAGTGGAGTTTGTTGAGGATTTGTAAAATGAGAGGGTTGGGCCACAGCATGTTGAGGATGCCAGCGAGGACGGATTTAGAGTCAGATAAGATGATGAAATAGGGGCGGAAAAAAAGTTCTATGAATTTTTAAGGCTAGGAGGATGGTCTTCGCCTCAGCAGAGTAGATAGAAGTGCCGTCGGGTAACCTTGAGGAGAGGGTGAGGCCAGGACAGGCAGCGGTGGCTGCAGAGGAGCCTTCCCCTGTGGAGCCATCGGTGAAGAGGAAGGAGTAGTCATGGAAATGTCTACTGAGTTGACAGTATTTGGAGTGGAAGAAGGCCGGGTTGTGGAGAAGTAGGAAGGAAAGAAAGAAAACAGGGAGAGATTGAGAGAAACATGAGAACTAAAAGCCAGAAAGCTGGGATTGAAAGAGGAGGTGCATGGGTGAAAAAAACAAAGTAGAGAGAGGGGGTGGGAGAGGAGGCCTAAGTATGGTTGTAGAGGGATGCTTCCTTGGCTCTAAAGAATTAATCCAACTTAAAAGGGGCTGGCGGCCAAATAGTGATGGTGCAATTTTCTGGAGTCTCAAGAATATTAAAAACCTTGGATACGAACGTTTAAATCATAACTATTTCTTATGAATATTCACGACACTTACCTGTGACGGATTTTCCATTACTACATGGAGCTGTGCTTTTCTCGCTTGATTCAGGAAAAAATACTTCTCCGACCTGAGCAGGTTCTTTTCCACAGAGGTCAGAATTTCCTCACTGAAAGAAAAAAATGATAAAGGTAATAGGTGGTATGGGTATTTTAAGGGAAGGTATTCCCCCTTAAATTCAGAAGTTTGTTTGTTTGATAAGGACTTAACGGCACCACGACAACGAGGGTCAAATTGTGCCTGAGAGGTCAGAACATTCTAGAGGTAGAAAGGAAAGGAAAGAGGGGGAGAATGAGAAAAATACAAAAACAAAATGTCAGAAAGCTGTGATCGAGAGAGGCGGTGCATGGGTGAAACAAAAACAAAGTAGAGAGGGGTGGAAGAATCAAATTGCATGTACAGTAATATGAACAACATAACACTCTTAAAACAAAATCATTTAAATTGAAGAGAACAGCTGTCACTTAGCATCAAAAACTTATTTTCAGGTATGAAATATAGTTTGAACAGGGAGGGCAAATTCTTTTCCACCAAATGCAAGTTTTTACAATTTTTGAAGAAAATACCACCCCTTGTAAAAGACCCATCTCCATCCCTAATGATGATTCCCCTCTCCCCCCTTTCTTAGATCTATTTTATGTTTGTTTGATGAGGGCTTAACGGCACCACGACAGTGAGGGTCAAATTGTGCATGAGAGGTCAGATCATTCTAGAGGCAGAAAGAAAAGAAAACAGGGGGAGATTGAGAGAAACACGAAAAATAAAAGCCAGAAAAAGAAACTGAACACCACCATGCAGGTAACTTCACTTCCGGTTTTCAATTTTCCTTATAAATCACAAAAATTCTACAATGTTTTTAATCACACATATGTTTGGTCTGATAAATGTGTGATCAATAACATCGCAAATTTCTTGCTACCGTAAAGAACAATTTCAAAAATGGAAGTGACGATACAAGCACAGCGCCGTGGATGAATTCTATGGGACGATACCTTCCTGTTAGAGCAGGGAAATCCCTTCTCTAACAATCCTAAAATTTTCAACTTCCCAGCTTTCTGTCCCATGGAATGGGACCTCTCGAAAATATTTGTATAAACCTTTTCTCTGGGCTTCTCATTTTGGGCTGGTGCAGTAAAACCTAATTAGTTCTGTGCTACCTCTATCATACAATGTGAACGCTCCCGACCACTGATCTAATTCTTTAAATCGGCTCATAAATTTTCTATCCCCTGCAAGAATATCAATTCCTGCAGGATGATTTTTACACTACCTGATGCAATTTCAATTAAGACCCTCAGTGATTTCACACACTGCTTGTTAAGCACTACTTTTACCTGTAAACAAATAATGCACTTGGGATGTTCACTTACCACTAAAGAAACACAATGTGTGTTTCAAAATTTAGAATGAGCCATGTAGAGTTGAAAGATATTATCATCGAAGTGTTTATAGACCTTAAAGGAGACATACAGTCAAATACTCTAGATAGAGAATTATAAAATAAACCAACTACCAAAACCCCATCATAAAATCTTATTCCATTTTCAAGTTTTCCAAGTTTGAACTTGTAACATGGACCCCGCCATTTTGTCTAATTTGTTTGTTTGATGAGGTCTTAACGGCACCATAACAACGAGGGTGCAATTGTGCCAGAGAGGTCTAATTTGTGTTGAAATCTTGCCAATGGTGACATAGTTAGCCCTATGTGCTAGCATGCATAATGCATCAGCATTTTCTTCCAAATGTTTTTTCAAAATGCTTTGACATGAAGTTCCAAGGGCTTGAATCACTAATGTCAAATACACATAAACATTCATAGACCAGTGCAAGGGAAAAATTATTTCTCAGAAGTTAGAAACTTTGAAATAGACTATAAAGAAAAGAAATTCTTATTCAATCTGTACTGGGCATATGACATTATTTTTAGATGGCATGCAAACAAAATGGCCGCTCCCATTTACATTTATATTGACAAAATCAATGTTGTATAAATAAAAAAATATATTCAAAATTGTTTTGTGCAATGTGAAATTTCTTCAGATGACTTATAGTTATTATTTCTTTCATATTAAATGAAGAAAAGCAAGACTTGATGTCTCCTTTAACATGTAGAAAAGTTACAGTTTATTACCTAAATACAACAAATTCTCAACAATTATTTATGCCATAAAGATTATTACCTGCTTGAGATGTGAGCCAAGGAATGACGGACTTCTTCTGCTTCAACGGGAGGCAGGTTGAAAATTGCATTCTTGCTGATTTGATGGGTAAGGGTCAATCCCTTCCGGTACGACAAACCTGTACAGAAATCAAGACCGCTGACACTTATATTCCTTGGTTTTTGGAATTGGGCGAACTAAAATAAATGTTAACATATAAATGCAGCATCCACAAAAACTTTCATCGTGATCTCCATACAAATAATCAAATAATATATGAATTTTTTAAATTTATTTAATCAAATTTTAAATGAGAGACACAGACAAAATCTTTTATAATTTTTTGGGAAGCTGGTATACTGCAAATAAGCTGTTCTGTAATCAAATAACTAAAGTAGTATACTGGAAAAAATAAAATTCATTGCACATGTTACACGTTCTATCATACACAGTACCATGATCGTTACATTGTTACAGTGTGTTAAACATACTAGCGTTTGTACATCGTTTTTTTTCCAATTGAGATTTACTTAGGTCACTCTGGTGTGACCTACAATCCTGGACAAAAGTCTTGACCCTTTTTCCCCCTTCTACTCCGTTTCAATGTTGGGACTTGACTTGGGCCTGCAACTTTTAACATTCACTTCCAACATTGGAATGGGGTAAAGAAAAATGGTCAAATACTTTCGTCCAGCTTTGTAGATCACTCTGATCTGGTGTGACTTAGGTCACTATGGTGTGTTTTAGGTCACTCTGATAAGACCTGGGTTACATTGGTGTGATTTAGGTCACTCTGGTGTGACTTGGGTTACTCTGGTGCATCTTTAGATCACTTTGGTGTACTTAGGTCACCCTGGGGTATCTTAGGTAACTCTGGTGTGACTTTGGTCACTCTGGTGTGACTTCGGTCACCATGGTGTGACGTCAATGGTAAATTTCAAATCTGAAATGATTTCAGTGCCTCTCAACCTCATATATACATACCCATGTTCTTTAGTTGCTTGAAAAGTTCTGCCAGAGCTTTCCTTTTTCTCAGATCAATGTGCTTTGCCTCTGACTTCTGTTTGTCTTTGTCGGCATCCTGCAAAGAGAAACAATAAGAATGAAGTAATTACCCTAAAAGGACATCAATCCCACATTTGTAGCTTGTTATATGATGAAGACCAACAGAAACCAATCAGCACAAACTACATCTACAAAGCTTAATTATCTGTTTAAATCTTTTAAAGGATTAGTTCAGGGGTCAAGCAAGTCCATCTTATATGAAAGAGAACTTCAAAAGAAACAAAAAAGTGAAGAGAGCATTCACAAAACTTATTCCGTTAAGGAGATATTCAAGTTTAAAGCTTATCTTTGTAGAAATAACTGCAGTGCATGTAAGTCTACTGTGGAAGGTTGGGGCCCTCATCCTCACATTCTTAACAATTGCTAATAAATTGTAAAGAAAATATATTACCCTTTTGTACTATTTGAATTAATTTCCTCAAACTTTCTTCAGGTGGTAAATTATAATTAACCTTACCAGATTCTGTTTTGCTACTTTCCTGACTTAGCCAATGGTTTTTAAGCCATAAAATCGCATGACAAAATATGATAGAACACATAAAGAATCTGAGGCTGACATCACAACTAGTCTGATTTCAATCATTTCTACACAAATGATACCAAACTTTAAACTTGAATATCTCCTAATAAAAGAATAAGATTTTGCAATGTTTTCTTCACCATTTTGTTTCTCTTGAAGTTCCTCTTTCAAATAAAATGGTCTTGCTTGACCCCTGAACTAATCCTTTAAGGTCTATGGACATGTACAGTAGCAAAGAGTTTTAAAATCTGAGCAGATCAGATTTTAATATTGGCTGATCAAACTTTGATCAATTTTTTTATTTAAGCAAAAATTGTGATGTATGATTGGGGCAAAGAATACAAATGTTTGTAGTTCTTAACGTTTCTTGCCTAAATCTCAGTCACCAAAAATAATGAGAAAGTCCATTCCTCCTGGAATTTGACATATGGTAATTTTGGTAGACTCAAAAGCATTTGGTCCGAATTTACTGCACCTATAAAGAATGATATTATACGCTTTAAAACGAATGATTTACGTACCAACATACCAAGGTCACCCAGTCATACTTCACAACTGATGTCTGAAAACTCAAAAGCTTGTAAAACAATCAAGTTTGATGGGATTATATGCAATTTTCTTGATTTTCAGTGGGCTTTACATCACTTCAGTTGACGCTGTCTCTACAGGTCCATCTACCGTTAACTCATTTGATCAATATAAACTCACCTTTGTCACATCTAGAGCCTGCAGCTCCTTCATTGCGGCAACAATCTCCCCAGCAAACTCGTCAACATCGCTTGCAAGGAAAAGGAATGCCGATGATTTCACGATACGACGGCAATGCTTCTTCATCTTCTGATTGAGAGATGGTAGTCTGTGAAGCAACTCAGGTAACAACTCCACCGGTGGTAATGGGGCAAGAGCGCTAGAAAGGTCAAAGGTCAAGATCCACTGAGATTCATGGTCCTCCTCTTTGATCTCTGATACAGGAGCAGCCGACGGCTCGGTCACTTGGTCCATCTTTGTTTCTGTAAAAACACTCTTCGCTGGCTCTTCGAGAATGGCCTGAAGGCGGAAAAAAAGATATGAAAATGGTCTGGTAACAAAATCACGAAATTTTGTAAGTAACATGCATTGGAATGTAATATGATATAGTGAAATCCTTGAGCCCAATGAAAGAAAGGTTCATATACGCCGGTGCTTATCCCCGGTTTACTTGGTAAAAGTGGATGAGAGCACTTGACCAACCCCCTCCCCCCTCCCCCTCTCTCTATCCTGGATGGGGCACCAGGCCATCGCAGGAAATATCTTATAATACACCATTATTTATTCAGTGCAAAACAACACCATTACATTCAGTGGTTGCTTTGGGTCTTTTGTGGCGTACAAACTTCTTTTACAACTTTAAATTATTCCACAAACATATGCCAGGGTATTTTCACATCCTGATTTGCTTTGACCCTAACACATGCAGGTTAAAGCCAAACGCGAACCTACTATAAGAAATATCAACAAGCTAAAAGATCTAGGGCTGAGAGACGTTACATGGACATTAGCTTAGCCAGTTTAATAGCAATCTGAGCTCGCACCAGAGGTCACTAAACTTGTGGTATAAATAATTTCCCACAGGCCTCTCGTTCTTACACAACATGTAACTTAATTCCCACACTCTGACCTCTGTGTGGTAAACTTTAGAGTGAGTTTACAAGTTAGTTATCTCAATATTTTGTTATGTAACTTTCTCTTTTTCTTTCCTTTTGTTTAAATTCTATCCTATTATATATGTTCAAAATTAATGTCCCTTGTTATACATGGGGAACCTTTAATCACAAGCTTTTAGCAGTTTTCTGAAGGTTCTCCTCTTTCTTTTCAACATAACTGACAATCTGTCCTATTTAATTGAATTTATTGTACATGTTACAAAAAGAATGAAATAAAAGTTTGAACAACAATATAAATTGTTGTGGTTTTAGATTTCAAGTATCGGAGATTAAAATAGTTGTGTGGTTTTTTGGAAATTTTTTATTTTCTAAACATAGCAACCCTCTTCTCTATAGCAGTGCATAGGGAATGTTCATATAATGGACATGGATCACTGCTAAACTTATGGATATCACTATAACATTTCACCTTGTATTTCTTGCAGAGCTTCAAAACCATCTTGTGTGACTTAGCGACCGCCTGCTTCATGGCCCAGAAGTTGATATCATTCCAACGGCTAATTTTGACAAATTCCTGACATGGAAACACGCACAAAAAATGTATGATTAATTTAGTCAAAAAAATGTAGTAAAAGTAGAATTAAAAATAGTATGGACACAACATCAATGCATTCGGCTACTTCCTGCTACAGAATGCTGTTGCAGATCAAATGCAAAGACCAACCCACTTGAGTAGTGGGAGGGGGGGGGGTATTTACAAAAATTATACTCACCTTCTACCCTCTATGCAGCCCTCCCATGACCCTGTGTCCATCATAACTCTGTCTAAACCAAATTAGTTTGTGTTAAAAGGTTCAGAAGAGTGTAAGATCTATCGCAGAACTCGGAAATCTGGGCCTATGATGTTCTTATTACCTCATTTTTCCTCAGAAACTATGCCAGAATGCTCAATAAAGGATACACCCTCCTTGGTTTGGTGAAATGTACTGCAATTCTTACAAATTTCCAAGCTTGAATTCCGTCAATTCCTAATGAAGTCCGTCAACTTGCGTGTGTTAGAAACAAGTGAAGTTAGGAGTCATAATCGACACAGGGTCATGGTAGGGCTGCATTTTTAGCTTTGTGCTAGGTTGTATAGATATGGTGTACTAACCGAGTTAGGTCAGGTTGCCTATTTGTATTATGCATATTAATAATTTTATAATTTATAATTTTATAATTTATAATTTTATAAATTATAATTTGAAGTAAATACCATGTATTCCAGTGAAATGAATTTTCATTTGATTTATATGATTGCTGACTACTAAAGAAACAAATTAGGTAAAAAATCCATGTTGAAATGTTTGTTTGTTAATATATGATATATCATTTTACCTTCAGTTCCTTCTCGATTGGTTTCCTCTGTTTTTCCAGCTCTGCCTTCACACCTGAAACAAACTGGTGGTAATAACGATACAAATTCCACAATTTGTATTCTGTTTCAGTCTGCGAGTTTTCATCTGTGAAAATAAAAATATTTCAGAAATTAAAGTGTAGTTACCTGGAAGTAAACAACATCAAATAGATTTAGATTGATATATTTTCTACTTTTTCAGATTATGTACAATATATGCAGTTATTTACAATGAAAATGAATTGTGACGGAAAGACAATACATAGGCAAAAGCATTTACAAGATTAGGGCACCGAAAATTATGTAAAAAGAATAGAAAATAAAGTTGAATAAGAGCCTAATAGTTATGAAGTGATGAGTGCATCACAGCAACTTAATTAGAAATTACAAAAACATTCATAAGCAAAGAGTTAAAATGAGATTAAAATAATCAAGGGCTATTGTTCTTCTCGACCCTAGAGGTATATGATTTACAGTTGATTTTCTCATACCACACACACAAATATGAAGTAAAATTCTTTGCCTATTTTTGTTTTGCAGACTTACAGAGCAGTTTTTTCTATAAAAATCTGCTTGTGACTCTCACCCACTCAGGTAATTCAAGTTTCCACTCATACCAAAAGAAAAAGGCAGAATATCGCTCACCATCTGCGCCAACAATTCTCTTTACAACCGTTTGGTTATAAAATGCATGAACCATTTCTAGACGAGCCTGGTAGTCCCCAAGCGTGGCACCCTCCAGGTACCCCTGCAGGGTCACTAAAAAGGCATCCGTGTCAGACTCTATCGCTTGCTCCCCCTCAAGATGAGGATCGTTGGTTTCGTTTTGTTGTTGAATGACATTGTAGATGTGGAACCACCACTTTGTTGTAGAGTGAATATGATTGTATGCAACGTTATCCAGACTCGAAGACCAGAAACTGGAAATAAATCATATACTTTATAACAACTGCATTTACAAAAAACATACAAATCATATACTTCTGGATACTTTACATTCATAAATGATTGGAAATCTATCGAAGAAAACGTGCCTGGAATCAGGAAAGTTTAAAAAAACTCTGAATTTGAATATTAACAAAGATTGTAAGATTTTTATATGCCAGAGTACCTTCTTCAATATAAAATATTTCACATAAATATAGAAAAATGTATGTTGGATTATTCAAATTCAAGAGTTCAAAGGCTGCTTAACCCAGAAAATTTATCAGAAATTGAAGTGGTTTGTACTTGTATAAGCACTGAATTTTACAGTTAAATGCAGTTTCATTACGAAATTAAAGTTGTACAGCTTCACTAATCATGAAAAAACTATTAAAACTCAAAATGTGCTGCATTTAACAGGCTGCAACATATCATATGCAGAACAGGGAGGCAGGTAGCTCAGTTGGCTGACATGCTGGAGGTCCCAGGTTCGAGTCCAATTGTGATTTCACCAATGGTGATTTCACCATATCAGATATGCAGAACGATATGCTGACATCAAGCATAAATGTTTGTCTTCTGCATCTCCCCCTCAAGATGAGGATCGTTGGTTTCGTTTTGTTGTTGAATGACATTGTAGATGTGGAACCACCACTTTGTTGTAGAGTGAATATGATTGTATGCAACGTTATCCAGACTCGAAGACCAGAAACTGGAAATAAATCATATACTTTATAACAACTGCATTTACAAAAAACATACAAATCATATACTTCTGGATACTTTACATTCATAAATGATTGGAAATCTATCAAGAAAACGTGCCTGGAATCAGGAAAGTTTAAAAAAACTCTGAATTTGAATATTAACAAAGATTGTAAGATTTTTATATGCCAGAGTACCTTCTTCAATATAAAATATTTCACATAAATACAGAAAAATGTATGTTGGATTATTCAAATTCAAGAGTTCAAAGGCTGCTTAACCCAGAAAATTTATCAGAAATTGAAGTGGTTTGTACTTGTATAAGCACTGAATTTTACAGTTAAATGCAGTTTCATTACGAAATTAAAGTTGTACAGCTTCACTAATCATGAAAAAACTATTAAAACTCAAAATGTGCTGCACGAACAGGCTGCAACATATCATATGCAGAACAGGGAGGCAGGTAGCTCAGTTGGCTGACATGCTGGAGGTCCCAGGTTCGAGTCCAATTGTGATTTCACCAATGGTGATTTCACCATATCAGATATGCAGAACGATATGCTGACATCAAGCATAAATGTTTGTCTTCTGCATCACACCTTCCCCGTCTCCAACCAAAGCAGAAGATAAACATTTTTTTGCAAGGAGTCAAGTCCACCACCACAAAAGAAAAATACAGAAATATAAACAAAATCAAAGATACCCAGAGTTAACAAAAACTGATTAATGTTGACTCAGAGCTAACCACTCACTCAGCTACAACCCTTTGCAAAACAAAAGCTAAACAGAGAAAACTGTTTGGCTAACTTCAAACTGTCACCCTGTGATGCTACACATGCAAGAGATTAGAGGAAGCCAATTTGCATCACTAACAGAAAGGAATTGAAGATACGTTCTTAAGACCTTACCTAAGCTCCATCTTCCTCCAATTAATCACCAGCTGAGTGATCTTCCCAAGATGCACCTGCAGAGAGACGTGCTTTGCTGCTATCTGCTCCCAATCTTGAGATTTCTCCAACAGAATCTCGAGCCCTGTCACAAATTTCATGAGCGGGCTGTCCACTGGGAACGATTCAATGCGATCGATCAGAAGGCAAATCTGAAACGAATTTCCAAACCATACTTAAAACACTTTCTTTCTTTGTAACAAGTGAGCCTGCTTGGGTCCCTATACCAGCAAGGTATGGGCCTTTATACAAGCAAGGTATAATCCCTATACAAGCAAGGTATGGGCCCCTATACTGGTAAGGTATGGGCCCCAATACCAGTAAGGTATGGGCCCCTATACAGGCAAGGATAGCCTCAATACAGGCAAGTATGGCCCCTATACAGGCAAGGTATAGAACCCTATACTGGTAGGGTATGGGCCTCTATGCAGGCAAGGTATGGGCCCCTATACAGGTAAGGTATAGGCCCCCATACATGCAAGGTATGGCCCCTATACAGACAAGGTATGGGCCCCTATACCAGTAAGGTATGGGACCCTATACAGGAAAGGTATGGACCCCTATACAGGCAAGGTATTGGCCTTATACAGGCAAGATATGGCCCCTATGCAGGCAAGGTAAAGGCCTCTATACGGGCAAGGAATAGGCCTCTATACAGACCAGGTATGGCCCCTATACAGGCAAGTTATAGAACCCTATACTGGTTAGGTATGGGCCTCTATGCACGCAAGGTATGGGCTCCTATACAGGTAAGGTATAGGCCCCATACATGCAAGGTATGGCCCCTATACCAGTAAGGTATAGGGCCCTATACAGGAAAGGTATGGGCCCTTATCTTCTGATTCCCTTCTAAACCCCTATTCAATTTCTGAATCAATTTTCTTGTAATTACTGCAATGGTTTTGAAGCATTTTGCCTTATTTTTGCTTTTTGATATGTACAATTACCAGCCACCCCTTTTTCCAATGGGCCTCATTGTACCTCTTATACAAAATATCTCTTTATAAACTTGTACAATTTATTATTTTTGGAAATCTCATAGTGATTTCTAATTTTGATCTTCTTCCAAAATGCTTTTAATCTTTATTTTCCCATTGATGATTTCAATTTAAAACTATCATTTTCACTATAAAACTATCATTTTCACTAGTAACTTATGCCCATTGTCTTGTGTCAAACAGGACCACCAGACAATATTTGTTCCTGAACTAGAATGGAAAAGCCAGTTTCATTTTTTGTCATGGATCAAATTCCAACAAACCTGTTGTAAAGTGGGATGTTCGGGCCACTCTCCTAAAAGCTTCTGCACACTACCTCTCAATTCTTTCAGTAACGGCTGACACAGAATGACCTCTGACACACTAGGGTCATGGTACACATCGAAAGGCTTGCCAGTTGATGCGTATGGATTCTGAATAAACCTCTGATCACTGAGGGCGCTTTTCTTCACGAAACTCATGACAAGGTGAGAACCAATAAGGCCTCCGTCGACAGAAGGATCTGCGAGAAAAAACATCCAATGTTTGTTTGTTTGGTGAGATTTAACAGCACCACGACAATGAGGTCAAATTGTGCCAGAGAGGTTAGATTATGTCAGAGGTAAAAAAAAGGTTGGAGAAGTCAAATAAAGCACAGTATATAGGATGGAGAGGGATAGGGTAAGATAAATTAGATATAGTGGCAGGTATGGCATAGGAAGAAGATAAAACTTTTCAAGGAAGTTTTGCAGAAGAACTCAGCAACGTACTGGAAGGTATTGAGGGATGTTCTAGGGTGGGCGAAGATTGGGGAGCGTGTTTGACAGTTAGGGGCCCATGACAGTTATTGCAGAGGGATTTGTGACAAGATTGGGCGCCCCTATGATATATTGTACATTTTGTATATATTGCAAACCTTAATATTTTAATCAGCTACAACTTGCAAATTGAAAACACTGCTTCTACAATAACAAGTATGTTCAGCCAAGAATAATATAATGACTTTTATTTTTATATATTTTTACTCATACTTTTTACGCTCCGTTGGCGTTCATGTCCTCTTGAAGGATTTTTGCCGACTTAACCGATTCAGATTCAGTAATAAAAAAGTAGGCATCCACAGACAAAGATATATGTGGCAATAACATGAGCTTCATTGAAAGGAAGAATGCTTTAAACAAAAACACAGCAAATATTTCTATCAAAATCGGTTTTAAAAAAAATGTACAGCATTTTCAAATTTTAAGACCTTATTACAATAATTTATGCAAAATTTTACCTACACTTGTGGCATCACAATGAGAAACCTTTGAATCTCCTTTAAATTTTTTTTTTTTTTTTTAATCATTGTCCAATGTCCTTTAAATGAGTTGAATATTACCAAGAGGTTTCAAATCTCCATACACCCTCAATCAAAATTTAGCAGAATACAGGTCTGGTGAATCTAAGTGGCTGAAATTCATAAGAGATTTAAAGTATTATATTAAAGGATTACTTCAGGGGTCAAGCAAGTCCATCTTATATGAAAGAGGATTTCAAAAGAAACAAAATAGTGAAAAAAGCATTCAAAAATCTTATTCTGTTAAGGAAATATTTAAGTTTGCTATCAATTATGTAGAAACAACTGAAATCATGACTAGTTGTGACGTCACATACTCGGATACCTCAAATTCTTTATCTATTCTATCATATTTTGTACTGTGATTTTGTGGCTTAAAACTACTGGATGTGTCAGGAAATTATTAAAATAGAATCTAGTAACAGTAATTATAATTTACCACCTTAAGTCCGCAAAAAATTAATTCAAATTGTAAAAAAAAATCAACTAAATTTTCTTTAAAATACATTGACAATATGTTAAGGGTTTGATGATGAGGGTGCCAACCTCCCTTAGTAGACTTACTACACCAGTCATTTCTACACAGATAAGACAGAGCTTTAAACATGAATATCTCTCCCTTAACAGAATAAGATTTTTGAATGCTTCCTTCACCATTCTGTTTCTTTTAAAGTCCTCTTTCATATGAGATAAACTTGCTTGACCCCTGACCTAATATTCCTTTAAAGATTTTGACCTGTCCTCTCTTTCATTCATCACAACTTTTGCATTTTTTTTCAAATTCTTTAAACTTTGGTCAGCCGTCACTACAGGCTATTCTGTTCAGAATGTAAGCTCTTTCTGGTAAATATGAAATCTCTGCGTGTCCAATATCCCTTAATTTATAAGTCATCATTATCTACAATGTTCCCATCACACCTGACAAACATTAAACCAAAAATCTATTCTCTTTTCATACTACTTGATGTCCGTCCAAAAATATCATTCCATCTTTATCTGGGCTTTAATTGAATCAAAGTTCGAAAAACAACATGAAGCAAAAGCAGACCCACTTACACACAAGTATGACGGATTTCCGCTTTGTGTCCTGATTCTTTCTCGAATCAAAAACATTAAACTTGTTTCTGATTCTCATATCCTTCTCTCAATATCCCATTTGAACATTGTGTTTATCACTGCTCTATGAAGCCGGAAACTTTTAATCCAATTATATTTAAATCATATTTTGAAGCACTTCTTAGAATGCATATCTAGAGCAAATTTCGCTTCTTTTATCAAAATATTAAAATATTAAATTCCATCCTAAACTAAAAACATTAACCATGTTTTTAAATCCCATGTCCTTCCCGAAACAATTCTTTACAACATGGTGTCTATTCTCTCTCTCTCTTTAAGGTGCCGAGTCTGGGACAGACATTGCCGATCATGGCCCTTCAGTCACTTCTGTTTAGAGCTAAATGCAAAAACTTATTGTTACTTAGGCTGTTGTTGGTTGCCCAGTTGTTTAAGCTTTGGACATATTTAACTCGCTGCCTTCCTCTGCTTCTTTTGCCCTCAATTTTCCCACATACTGCAAGCTGTTCCAACCCACCCTCCCGATAAACATGCCCAAAAAATTCCATCTGTCTCCTTCTGATAGCATTGAGTAGGGACCTGTCCTAGCCTGAAGCTATCAGGACATCATCAATTGTTTTCCTTTCTGTCCAAGATATTTCCAACATTCTCCCAATGAACCACATTTCCTCCTACAATCTAAAGCCCAAAACTTTCAATCCAATTAAATTTAAATCACAATTTGAAACACTTCTCAGAATGCAAATCTAGAGCAAACCAATCGTGTACCAAAAACATTAAACTTACTTACTTACTTCAATTTCTCATTTGCATCCCTCAATATCCTATTTCAACATTGTGTTATCACTACACTCTAAAGCCTGAAACTTACAATCCATTATGTTAAAATCATGTTTCGATCAAACTTCTTAAAATGCAAATCATGAACAAAGTCCAACGAGACCAAAGGTCAAGCAAACAGGCACTTCCCTGAAAGGTACGAGTGAACAGAAAGGGAAAGGAAACATTCGAGAAAATGTTTTGTTTATCTATCAGCATGTCTTTCCAAGTGTTTACTTTTCCTTTTGCAAGTCAATTTCTTCCCCCCAAAAAGACCAGTGATTCTACCAAAGTTAATTGATATATGAAACAAAAGAAGAGAAAATTCTTTTATGCAGACATTGTTTGTTTGTGTTATACTTCAGGTAAAATTTGGCGAGTGGGGAAAATAACTAAATGGTTTGTTTTAGTTTCATAGTAGTCATATGGATTCAAATTACAACAGCGTCTTTGTTTTTAATTGCATTACTAACTCAAACACTGTAATTGTACATTTTACAAAACTTGTGTTAATTTTGTTAACTACATATACTGTATTCGACGTAATAAGCGCTCTGTGTGCTTACAAAAATAAAATTGCACCACTTTTTTGACCAGTAGATGCTTCCTAATAATCGCCCATTCTCCGCTGTGTACAGTGTCCTATTCGAGCTGCATTGTGCAAACTGGTTCTATACTAGATCCACAATAATCACCACAAAGACATTGATAGCGTCAGACGCAAAATAATGAAATAACGTATCAAAACTTATTTTAAGTCTTCAAATTAACCAAATAAATTATGTTATCAGTCAAAAAATGTTGGGTGGGCGTTTTTTAGAGCAGGGGCAAATGCGGTATATTCAGATAATTTAGATATGTCTTTCAATAAATAAATCACTGACATTTATAAAGCGTCAAAAACTAAAAAGAATTTACACTAAGGTGCTATACAACTAAGAACAAATTACCCGAGAAAGAATGAAACAAATTGATGGAAATTATCAAACACAATTATGGTAATTTCAACATACAATAACACTAGTAAAACATTACTACACTGTACATGAGTAAAACGCAGCAACAAGCTAGTGATGGTAGGTGACTCCAAACACTTTTTTTATTTTTTAGATAACAAGGGAATTGGCAAGTTGATGTGATCGAGCAGAAGATTCCAGATGTGAGGAGCGTGACATGATCTACAGTTTCTGCAAATGTTGTGTACTGGGTGCGGAGTTAAGAGTTGTTAATAAGTGGAATGGTTTGCCTTAGTAGGTAGCTTCATTTGTGTTCACAATTTTACAGTCATGATCAGTTCTTTACTAATTCTGGGTGTCTTTGATTTTTTTTTTTGTTTGCGGTGTTAATTTGAGCTTTGTATGGGGTGGCTCACCCTTCTTAGCCCTTCATCTTGTTATGTTATGTAGAGTTAATTGCCTGGATCCTGTTTTCATTTGAAGCATGTCAGTAATGTATCCAGGAGTTTGTTTATGAGTGGACAAGGACTTTGCAATTCACTACACAAAAGTAGTCAAGTAAATAACCCCAACTCGAAAATTTCAGAGCAAACTCTATTAGTACTAACTTTTGACACTACAAGATAAAAGAGGCGGAATCGCCATATGGACACACTATAATTCGATTCCAAATTTTTGATTGGTTGAAATTTTAATCAATCGCTGCACGATTCGTAGGCTCCTAATTCAAGATATGCGGTAAATAAAATCAAACCACCAATATTTACAACAGATGTTTAAGTACAGGCGGTTTGGCTGATAGATTGAGCATTGTTTTTTAAACTAACAATTATGGGTTCAAGTACCACGGAGCCATTTATTTTAATTTTTTATTTTGCTTTCTCTTTTTCTCTCATTGTAATTTTCGTCTAGTGACTGCTAATGTAGTATTATCTCACTAATCTTTCACTTTTACTTTCTAAAAAACACCCTGAAAAAACAATAAGTTTCCCATACCGTTATAACACTGTTATAACATAATCATCATTATTACACTATGCATGAAACTCATTAGTTGTTGTTTTCCTTGAAATTTCATAAAGTCAGACCCGACCTGATAAATAAGCAGGTCTGGTCAGACTTTTTCTCTTTATTCTGAAAACCACAAGTAATTAGGATCAAATTTCCCTTAGCAATGGCTCCATTGTACTAGTTCTCCTGTTGGTCATGAGTTGTTGTGTAAGTTGGTGTAGAGTATCATACTAGCAATGGATGAAGTCCTCATTGTGTGGCTGAGCGGTTATTTTGATAAGCGGTTTCATTATTTGCTACGGTAAGTTTGTGGTTATGATTTGGTGGACGTCATGTTCACATGCACAACACACTGTACAAAGACAGGGATTGTGTGCCTTCTACAACCAGAATAGATGTAGTCATATCGACGGTGTTCACTTCAAAATCTATTTTTGTGACGGGCCCTTCCCTTTTAATTTGCTTTATAACTTACCAACACACCAAGTAGGGTGAGATTGATTTCTAGTATGCAAAATTCATTAAAAATCTTGTTTTAATTACAATGAAATTGAACAATTCTTGTCCTAATGTTATTCAAATCTAATACAAATCTATTTGAGCAAATTTATATCTATTACATAGGAATGTGTAATTTGATGACAATCATTAAAAACCACATTTTATTTAAAGATTAATATTGAGGCGGAGTGTTTATATGCATATTTAATGCATGGGTCAAAGGACTTTGGCCCGAGGAGAGTGACCCGACTTTATGAGGGTCATTTGCGAGTGCAAAGTCCTTTGCCCCGTACATTAAATATGCATATAAACACAATGTCAAAACAGTAATCTTTTAAACAAAATTCTGTGTTAGATTGTTTAAAATGCATGAAAAACAACAAAAAAGAATGAAAACCAACACAAGTTTACATCAACTTTTTTCACTTTGCTAAGAAATTCATCTGTTGTAAAAATGGACAACATCAAGTACTCAAGGTCGTTCATTACGGGAATTTAATGCATGGGTCATGACAGTGCAAATACACCATAAAAATTTAGAATTTAAAATTAGAACACATTTTAATAGCTGTCAGTTCCTCATCACTAAACTATGTTTGAAACCTAAACAGTGGGGCCAGAGGGAGGCGGGTACCCAGGCGGCTTGAGAGATTCGTCTTGGAACCCCTCCCACTCCTACTACCTCCTGCCCCCACCCCACCCCAAAGAATGAGTCTAGGCAGGCCTCTGGTGTGTTCACATACATAATGAGGAACTCTTACCCATGTTCGACAGTATGGGACCAAACAGATTCACTGCAGATTTATAACCCAATTCCAAACACTTCGTCTGCAACGATGCATTCAGTGCCACATTCGTTGACCCTTGACCTGAGGGGTGTGTCTTGTCGTCAGTCAGATACATTCTTTGATGGATTGCTTTGACGATCTGCATCGTTTCTTCGTCAATCTGGAACAAGGTTGCAGAATCATCCACAGACACATCTTGAGTTTCAGAGTTGGATACCTCCACTTCAAGATGTTGCTCTTCGCTGATATCGGCAAAATCCTACACAAATGAAAAATAATTCAAAGATAACATAATTTACATACACACATACAGATTTGGAACTCCAGGGTTGGATACTCCCCCCTCCTACCCCAGTCAAGATGGGCATGTCGCTTTAATTCAAGCATGATTAAATCTGATTAAGTGACCAACTAGGTTCGTAGGTTGCTAATGATTTCTATCAAATCCAGCAGAATGATTTATTTTGAAATATCAAAAATATCTTTATTTGTGATATTTCAACCAAAATGAAAGAATTCTTAGCACATAGGCCCATATGAAAGTAGAGATTTTGGCCTCTCTAGAGGTCGATTAATCAGCATTACTAGCTGTAAGGCTGGTTGTTTTCACCGACAAATTGGTTGTTTTCACCGACAAACTGGTTGTTTTCACCGACAAACTGGTTGTTTTCACCAAAAAACTGGCCATTTCACCAACAAACTGGTTGTTTTCACCGACAAACTGGTTGTTTTCACCAACAAACTGGTTGTTTTCACTGACAAACTGGCTGTTTCACCGACAAACTGGTTGTTTTCACCGACAAACTGGTTGTTTTCACCGACAAACTGGTTGTTTTCACCGACAAACTGGCCGTTTCACTGACAAACTGGTTGTTTTCACTGACAAACTAGTTGTTTTCACCGACAAACTGGTTGTTTTCACCGACAAACTGGTTGTTTTCACCAACAATTTATGCATTATACATGCTTTATGACTACACTTCCAAAATATCAATTAGACTAAAAAACCATAAGGGGTGGTGTAGGGTTATTGTCATACCTTTTCATAAGAAGGAAAAGCTTTTCTTAAGTCCTCTCCTCCTCCTCCTCTGGTTTGACATATTCACCATGAGTCTGCGTCTTGTATTTAAAAAGACTTGCATCTTCCTCCTCCTTCTGCTTTCTCGCCTCTTCTGACTGATGCCACCAGGAGACAAACTCCTCCAGCACAGCATGAAGCTGACGGCGGGACTCTGGACTGATGGCTCCTGTCAACTTGACGTGGTTTAGCATGTGGCACAATGATAAGGTTAGATTACTGGAAGAAAAAAATCAACAATAGAATCTTTTTACTTGCCTTCTTATTCTTCTTCATTCCTGACATAACTTTTCTACTTTGTTCGATGCTGAGCTCATGACTTTTTTTTAAATGGTAACATTCTTACAGGAAAAATCAAATGGAAAAGTGGTTTACGTTCAAGAATTAAAATCATAGCGTTTAAGCTTTGGGAGCCTTAAGACACTCTAAAACAAATGTAATGGTATAGGGACACGTAGAGAGTTTTCATTCCGATGAAGGTGCATATAATTCTAAGCAGATGAGTCTTTAAATAATTAAAAAAACATTTGTAGTTTTCAAGTTATCATATGACAAACTCAAATTTGAAGAATTTTTCGGCACGTGCTTAAAGTTGTGATGTATGGTCAAGAACAGCTAAAATCTATATGTAATCATCTATAGTCCTCTTTTAGACCTGCAGACACCACATAGGATCAAATTGCATTTACTGCTGCATATGGGTCACGGCTTACTCAATATTCATTTCCTTGCATTAAACCCAACTGTTTCCTCTCATACAATTTTGGGAAAGGGTTGAAAAATAACAAGTTAGCATTAGCAATAGCCATTGTATTCTTGTTGTGGTGTCAAAAAGTTTATGGCAATTTATGCTAATTCGGTTCCAAAATTTCAAAATGCTGTAAAATGGTCAATTTTCAACCATTTTTGATGTAAATTTTTGTTATTTTCACAATTTTCAGTAAATTTCAAGTAATTTTAGGCCATGTTTTGCTGCTCTGTTCATAACCTTCACCACAATGTATTGAATTTGGAAGTCATAACCAGGACTGCTAAGCGCTAACGATAAAGGTATTAAGGTGTTTCAGCTGACGTCATGACTTTGTTTACATCGCCATTTTGTAGGGAAGGACTCAGTCGTCTGCTGTACATTTAATTAGACTTACATACATTTGCATGTTGTTATATAAAATCATTTTTGTAGGATAATTTGCTGGAATCTTGCTGTGCCTTTGGTTGCACAAATAGACGTGTGCCGGGTAATAAAAAGACGTTTTCTCAAATTCATCTAATCCTGATCGACATTTAAAGTGGGTTTCTGCTGTATGATGCGCCGGCATTCAACCTACACTTCACACTAACGTTAAGATTGCAGCCAGCACTTTATATAAGCTATGTAGGCTTTGTCTAAGTATAAAGAACAATCAGTTGGCGTTCACGTAAAAGCTACTAATAGTATACCCGGTAAATGATATAAAATTCAAGGAAAATATAAAGTAAAATTGGAAGAGAATAAAAAAATTGCAATCAGTAAAATTCACTGAACTGGTAGATAGGTTAGCATGCATTATATGATGTGATGTGACGGAGCTGTGTAAAGAAGTGTGAAACGCAATGACATTTTCCTACAAAATGGCTGCCACTTGAGTTATGAGTCACGTGATGAAATCCCTCTATAAGCATATGTTTCCAGAAAAAGATAATTTAGGGGGAATTTGATTGTTATTCAGGGAAAAGTCACAAACCAATGTAGGCCATAGGCCAGATGCACTTCATGCAGACTCCCCCTTCCTTGTCCTTCCTCCTTCCCCTACAAATATACAAATCAATATGTTTCTAAAGCTTTAGGGTCCACTGAACAATTTCTCAACTGGTAAGAGTAAAAACCTTGGTCTGCACTATTCAAAATGGCAGAGACTGGAGACCACAGGAGATTGCTGGTGGCCCATATTTTGGTACGCTAGGTGTGTGACAAGAACGACCGAGCGAAACCCTGGGAGACATGAAAACATAAAGAATTGAGTTTACATGAAATTATCAACATTAATGCTTACCCTGGGAGAATGTTAAGTGTATTTTTTTAGTTCTACATCTCGTAAAATAGCCTGGTACCAAGTTTTAGATCCATAGTACTCATAGGCAAATAATTGTGTACATTTCTGTAATCTATAAAAATTTAAAATGGTCACCATTTCTAAGAAAATAGGCCCAAAATAGGCTATCTTTGAATGTCCATACCTTAGAAACGGTAGAAGGTATAAAGCTTAAGTTTTGGGAATGTTCTATATACATTATTTCCAACACATGTGCTAAGTTTCAAGGAAACCTAAGATGGTGAGTGTCATAGCCTTGTTAAATTGACATGGAATGACCCTTGAAATACAAAGGAAGGGGGAGGGGGTGCGCGTGGAGTGCAAATGGCCTAATGTAAAAACAAAATGGCCTTAATGTAAAAACAAAATGGCCTAATGCAAAAAACAAAATGGCCTAATGTAAAAACAAAATGGCCTAACATAAAAACAAATTTCTTTCATTTAGATAGTTGTAGTGTATTTCACTTAAAAACTATAATACCAAATTCTTGCATAATTCCATTATGCACCAGCCCTAATGACTTACGAGGGATTTAACTTTAATAAGAGACAAGAAATTTGAAATAAATGGACTAACTGTTTACCTTGCTTTCACCCTCTTGGTGATGAGGTCTGGATTATGAGCGGCATTCTTACTGGCGTTTTTTGTTCCCAATAGTGCACATAGACGTTTGTAGGGCTCAGATGTAAGATGTAAAGAGCGATTAAGACTTGATTCAAAGGGAAAGCTCGTCAGTGATTGGACGCATGATTCCATGTTTACGACCTTGTGAAAAAAAGGAGAGAATTTAAAATCAAGCACTTGTTCCAGGTCTTTGGAAAGCTTTAAATAATCAATTATTACTTATGTTTGTTTGTTTGTTTGCTTTATGAGGGCTTAACGGCACCACGACAACGAGGGTCAAATTGTGCCTAAGATGACTTATTATATCAAACAAGACCACAACAAAATTATAATAAATACCATCTTATTATATTTGGATATTACAGCAGAGAAAAATAAATAGACAGGGAAGTCTAGAGGTTATTTGATTTTAAGAAGATATGTTTATTTATGATTTTTATAACTTTAGGAATGCATTACAGGTGGGGAAAAATACCATTTTCTTGATATTTGAGTTTATGTCTGCTTGAACAATTTATTCAAGAACATAAATGTAGGCCACCTGCCCTTGGTACAATATATAAACACTCATACGTTCTTCGAAGGAAAATATTTTCATGACTCAACAACATCATATATAATCCCATCAAGCCTTGAGGGCTTATAGAGCCAGTGCTTACACCTGGTTTCCATGGTGTTAAGCAGATGAGAGTGCTTGACTCCCACTGGATGGGACACCAGTCCATTGCAGGTTAACTCCCCAGCCAAAACTGGTACTCATTTCACAGTTGAGCGGACTGGAGCAAATGGGATCAAGTGTCTTGCTCAAGGACACAGCACAGCGCCCCGTCTGGGTTCAATCCCACCTTTTGAGTATGAAACCAACGCTCTAACCACTGCACTCCCAGTATAAAATAAATACTCAATCAATAATAAGTGTAGTTTCAAATAGTTTTCAACAAATCTTGACACTTTCTTATTGCAAGGAATATAAATCTTGACGACAACGAGTGAACACACAATTACAATGACGGGGTCGTCGCCTGCGTATTCAGTTATGATAGTAATAATGCTATCACGAAACGCTTAATACGACCTGGACGAGAACACATGTACGACGTACGGACAGACATAACATCGACAGCCAAGTCAATGTCCACGGCCTTTGATAACCAGTTGTGGTGCACTGGCGTGTCTACCCAACCCAGGCTTAAACCAGGGCTTCGTGTCTGTAGACAGGGATGATAACTGCTACACCACAGTTAGTAGACAGAGTATAAATCTACCCAAGTGATTCAAAATGAAAGACCTCTTCTATTGCATCTGTAAGATGATAACTTCCGTCTGTCAGAAAATCTTGTGAAATAAACAGGGATAAAATCATTTCTATAATCTTTGTAGGATGTGCAAACAAGAAGGAAATGGAATTCATATTCGACAAAACCTAAATCACAAAACAAACTTGTTCCTCATATGGGGTGTTATTCCATCGCCCACTTTAAATTCTTAAATTATGACTAGACAATTTACAAAGGCTTTTGCTTATGTTCATAACTGAGATGCAACTTAAATACTTTTCACAAATGAAATCAGATTTAAAGGAATGATATGAAATCAATAATCTATTTGAATTTATTTCCCCGCATCCAGTTTAATACATGTGTATCTTTGCGAACTACTGAGCAAACAAATACATTTACTTTCATACTTCTGTTCTTAATACCATCACTGCATAATTATCATCATTGTAACTATCATTATCATCTACATAACTTATTTAGCTACTATAAATAGTACAAACTGGTAAAAAAAAACTACTCACCCGAAAACTGTCAGCCAGATCTGTACTCTTTCTCTCCACGGTGGCTCGTATCGAATGTTGAACCAGCCCCATCCCCAGCTCCATGTTCTGGACCCCCGAGGTCACCCCTGCCCACAGGTCTTTGTAAAGGGGGTACCTCTCTTCCAACCCTACCAGGAATTGATCCTGAGAAGTCCTCAAGGTTTGGGCTTCTCGTAAAAACGAGTTTGCTCTGTTTGTTAATTTCTTTGACATTTTTCCCGATTTCAGGTGTTCAAGGATGTCATTGGCTTTCTGAAGGGTGCCCTCTATTGTTGTCCATGAGCCAATGCTTTCCTGGTAATGGCCGATGTCCAGTTTTAAGGAGTCATACTGTAAAAGAAATCAAAATCATTGCAAAAATAGAAACAATTTTTTAATTACAGACCACTTTTTATAACTTCATGAATGTATGGGAAAGGAAATTATGAAATTACACAATATATTAGGTGACTTTCGACTGCAGTTCCACAATAAAATTCTTAAGAGAGAAAATACTTTAAAAAAACTTAGAAACTTAGGAAATCTAGTGAAATAATCAGTCCTTCATCCCTTAGTTTATTCAATTGCCTAGGTTGGTTGGTTGGTGAGGTTTAACAGCACCATGACAGCAATGGTCAAATTGTGCCAGAGAGATTGGATTTCGTACTAGGTGAAAAGAGGTTGAGTGTAGATAGTGAGGTGAGCTGGAGGTAGGTAATGAAAAGAGAGGTTTAGGTGTTGTTGCGTTGGAGTGATGCACAAGGGAGATGAGTGTTTGGAGCAAGTTTTTGTGGAAGAGCTCAGCCTTAAAGTAGGTGAGAGTGGGTGGGAAAGGTGTGGCCGAGGCGGATGCGGTTGTGACTGTGCAGGGGGACGTTGGTCTCAACTTTGGGTTTCATGGTGTGAAGTTTGTTACTGGTCTTGAGATTCTAGGAGTTTTGCCAGGTCTTACTGAGGTAGCTGGAAGTGTAAAAACGGAGGCCTTACTAGAACACAAAAAACAGTACTTTGTTGATGAACTCATTGGGCCTGGATGCTTTTTATTACAGATGCATTTTTTGGGGTTAGGATTGGAGGCAGGGTATGTTTGTTTGCTTGATGAAGGCTTAACAGCACCATGACAACGTGGGTCAAATTGTGCCTGAGAGGTCAGGTCATTCTAGAGGTAGGGAGGGAAGGAAACAGGGGGAGAATGAGAAAAATACAAGAACAAAAAGTCAGAAAGCTGTGATCAAGAGAGGTGCATGGGTGAAAAAAACAAAGTAGAGAAAGGGAGTGGAAGAGGAGAATTAAATATGGTTTTAGAGGGAAGCATAATGAAGGAAGGAGATCATTTTATTCGGATTGTTTTTCTGAAAGAACTCAGAAATTGAGTTATGGGGAGTAAGGGAAGCTCTGGGAAGTTTGCACAGAGGGCAAGCAAGGAGAACATGATGGACTAATCGGACCACAAATCAGACCGCACAATCATCTTGATTATTGTTGGTGTAATTGGTACATTGTTTCATGTGAAATATCAATAAAATATTTCATATTTTAAACCGTTGTCTCCTGTTTCTCTAATACATAGAACCACAATATCCAGTTTACATTAGTTTTGAAGGAATAATCCTATATTTATAGGATATAGGAAGTTAAATAAACAAATTTGTAGGAAAATATATATAACAAAACATGTTGATGTCTTATTCCGTTAACGTTTCACAGTATTCACAAGTCTTGAAAAGTAATTTGATGTGATGTCATATTTACAGATCCAAGAAAAAAAAAATTAAATGTATTTCTATAATAAATAAAAAAGAGTGAATTAAGGTACACAAGCAGATGGGAAAAGCATGTTAAGAATCACCAAGCTCCTACTTATTCTTACTTAAATATCTGAGTAGAGGTGACATTTCAATAACATTACCCACAATGCACCTTATTCACCTAACAACCTCGTAGATTCCCTTTTAACTTGGTCCCTTTTAAAGATTTGGATAGATGCATCCCTTGAAAATCATCTTCAAAAGGAAATTCTGTAAACGTTTGATAAAATTCTTTATTCATACCTGGGAAGGGTGTGGTCTGTACGCTATTCTTGATTTCAACTTCTCCTCTTTCTTCTCAAGATGCATCAATCGTTTCTCCGTCAACCTTATTCTGTTTGACCGTTGACCTTCTGGAATGTTTTCTGCATTTAGACCTGTCAGCAAATGTTCTTCCAGGTCATGGACTTCAAGCTGAGCTTTTAACTCGTTGATCTAAAAGTTCAAAAATTCCACTCAATTTACTTGGAAAAAAAGGTCTTTATTATAAGTTGACAAAAAAATTCAAAAACTTAAAGGCGCACTCTGCCAAAAGGTCAGGGTACAAGTCTCTAGATTATTCGAAAATACTTTTCATGCATGTTACGTACTGATCAACTTTGATACAAATCTTCAAATCAACCGTAATTATTTCTAATGGGTAATCTTTCACAGTACAGACACCGTATGATGAGATAACCGTGTATCTTCCCAGTGATCGTGAATCAATGACCGTCGACCCAACTGGAAAACCTTGGTGGATGGCTGCAAGCTATCCCAGAGCCCGTGACTGAACCAAGTCTGAGAGAGGGCCCCCCTGCAAAACGGGAAGGGGGGTTAACAACTCCTCAAAAAGGCCTTGCTACGCCAAGGATCAGCGGACAAAGGTCACACAGTCAAACGAAGTGCTCTGGGTCTGTGATGCAGTTTGCTGTAGCCCGGGAATACAAAAAAAGTCGTCCCTGACCTAAGGCTCCCACGGGAAGCCTGTAGTCTTTAGCAGCTGAGGACACCACAGTTGGCCGGGCCAAGTGGGCGCTATCGGTCGTACGTTGCCTTGCTTAGCATACTCTCCAATTTGAGCGTGGTGCGGAGGAAATGTCCGTGGCTAATACGCGAGTGCTCCAGGGTTGAGTCTCACCATTACCACTGCATAATTATTTTTCTGCTGCAGCTTTCAGGGGTCTTTTGAATATAATTATTTTTGATGTTTATTTCATCTTTCCTTTCTTTCTAAAATTTATAGTTTAGTATCATTGGAAAGGAAATTTCATAAAGAATCTAAATATGTAACACAAATCTCTGTTTTCAATATTGACAAGAAGTTATACTTCTGCAAAGATTGACCATTTGTTGACCAAATTTAGCCAAAAATTGCTTAATTTGCATATTTTTGTCCAATATTTCCTAAATTGGTTTTCATTACTCAAAAGATAAATATGTTAGCCTCAATTCCAACCAAACTTGTAACAAAAGAAAATGAAAAAACAGTTACGAAAATTAGGCTCGCTTTTTTTTTTAACCCTGGTAGAGTAAGGGTTAATCTGTGATGGACTGGCGTTCCGTCCAGGGGGAGTTATGTACTCTCATCCACATGCGCCATGGAAACCAGTAATAAGCACCGGCCCAATAAGCCTAATGGCTCAAATGGATGTAGCTTTTATCTAAAATGTGTCAGTAATTTTACTAAAACGTAAGTACTTTTTATCTAAAATGTAAATATGTTTACCTAAAACACTGTACTTTTATCAAAAATGTCATTATTTTTACCTTAAATGTCTGTATTTATACCTCAAATGTCTGTAGTTTTACCTCAAATGTCTGTAGTTTTACCTCAAATGTCTGTAGTTTTACCTCAAATGTCTGTAGTTTTACCTCAGATGTCTGTACTTGTACCTCAGATGTCTGTAGTTTTACCTCAAATGTCTGTAGTTTTACCTGAAATGTCTGTATTTTTACCTCAAATGTCTGTAGTTTTTCAAATAAGTGTGTTTTCACTTCAAATGTCTGTATTTATACCTCAAATGTCTGTAGTTTTATCTCAAATGTCTGTATTTTTACCTCAAATGTCTGTAGTTTTACCTCAAATGTCTGTAGTTTTACCTCAAATGTCTGTAGTTTTACCTCAAATGTCTGTAGTTTTACCTCAAATGTCTGTAGTTTTACCTCAGATGTCTGTACTTGTACCTCAGATGTCTGTAGTTTTACCTCAAATGTCTGTAGTTTTACCTGAAATGTCTGTATTTTTACCTCAAATGTCTGTAGTTTTACCTCAAATAAGTGTGTTTTCACTTCAAATGTCTGTATTTATACCTCAAATGTCTGTAGTTTTATCTCAAATGTCTGTATTTTTACCTCAAATGTCTGTAGTTTTACCTCAAATGTCTCAAGTTTTACCTCAAATGTCTGTAGTTTTACCTCAAATGTCTGTAGTTTTACCTCAAATGTCTGTATTTTTACCTCAGATGTCTGTAGTTGTACCTCAGATGTCTGTAGTTGTACCTCAAATGTCTGTAGTTTTACCTGAAATGTCTGTATTTATACCTCAAATGTCTGTATTTATACCTAAAATGTCTGTATTTATACCTAAAATGTCTGTATTTTTACCTCAAATGTCTGTATTTTTACCTCAAATGTCTGTAGTTTTACCTCAAATGTCTGTAGTTTTACCTCAAATGTCTGTAGTTTTACCTCAAATGTCTGTAGTTTTACCAGTAAATGTCTGTAGTTTTACCTCAAATGTCTGTAGTTTTACCTCAAATGTCTGTAGTTTTACCTCAAATATCTGTATTTATACCTCAAATGTCTGTATTTATACCTCAAATGTCTGTATTTTAACCAAAAAAAGAGAAAATCCAACTGTACTCACCTCATCTTGAACATACTTCAGCTTCACCACCGTCTTCTGGGCTGGATCAACCGGTCCAACTGGAGCCATCAGTGCTGTCTGCAAAAGCCCCAGTAACACCCAACAGCTCCCTATTCTGTACATCCACCAATGATGAGCTACCATTTTCAACTCTCCCTTCTCCTCCGTGCCAGATACAACCAAGATTTTGACGGCATTCAAAAGCTTCCGTGTGACACTTTTCACCATCATCAGAAAAGTCTGGAAATTTGCGTCGATGCGGCCGCTTGATAAATTGTTCGTCCCAAGTAGCTCTTGAACGCTCTCTTCTAAGAGGGAACAAAGTTTATCGACAACTGGATGGATTGATTCCTTGCTTTCAGAACTTGAAGATTCCATTTGGCTAGCATCAGCTTCAAGTACTGAATTCTCTTTATCTGAAGTTGGTGCTGCAGCTAGCATGAACTCACTTAGCGTGCTAACCATCGTCAGCCATTCTGGTTTTGAAGAGTCGAGCAGCATTCCAGACATTGCCTTCAATAGGTGGCTTGCAGAGTGGCAGAAGCTCTCCATTGCTACAGAACTAAAAGAAAGATGGAATATATAAATGTATAATGACGTGTAGAGGCAACAATAGCTAAATAACTTTATTAAAACCATCGTTGTAGTAAAACATCTCATCAAACTGATCTGCTTAAATTTTAATACTCTTTTAACCAAAGTGAAAGTTGGTACATTGTCCATAGACCTTTAAAGGATTAGTTCAGTGGTCAAGCATGTCCATCTTATGTGAAAAAGGACTTCAAAAGAAACGAAATGGCGAAGAAAGCGTTCAAAAACTTTGTTCCGTTAGGGATATAGTTAATTTTGAGGCTCTGCTTTATCTGTGTAGAAATGACTGGTGTATTAATTATACTATGAAAGGTTGGTGCCCTCATCCTCACATTCTTATCCAATTTTAATGTATTTTAAAGAAAATTTGACAAACTTTTTAATATTTGAATTATTTTTCCTCAAACTTTCTTCAGGTGGAAAATTATAATTACCCTTACTAGATTCAGTTTTAGTACTTGCCTGACATATCCAATAGTTTTTAAGCCACAACATTGCAGGACAAAATATCATAGACTACATCAAGACTTTGACAAATCTGAGGCTGTGACATCACAACTAGTCTGATTTCAGTCGTTACTACACAAATGATACTAGACTTTAAACTTAAATATCTCCTCAATGGATTAAGATTGTTGAATGCTTTCTTTACCATTTTTATTTCTTTTGAAATCCTCTTTTATAGTAGATGTACTTACTAGACCCCTGAACTAATCCCTATAAACATTATTTACTATAATATAAAGGAGATAATTGTATTACATAACATCTAAGTCAACTTAAGTTTAAATAATTAAAAAAATAGAGTGGACCATTAAGACAGCTAAATTACACACAATATATAAAACACATATGTATGAAATGCACTCAGATACATAACATGCTGACTTAATGCACTCAAGTACATAACATGCTGACTTAATGCACTCAAGTACATAATCATGCTTATGTAATGCATTGCTCAAGTACATAGAAATGCTTCTGTTATGCACTGAGCTACATACGCATGTTTATAAGATTCACTCAGTTAAATAAATGTGTGAGAAATGCACTCAGATACATCATGCTGACTTAATGCACTCAAGTACATAACATGTTGACTTAATGCACTTAAGTATTTAATCATGCTTATGTAATGCATTGCTCAAGTAAATAGAAGCGCTTCTGTTATGCACTGAGCTACATAAGCATGTTTTTAAGATTCACTCAGTTAAATAAATGTGTGTGAAATGCATTCAGATACATAACATGCTGACTTAATGCACCCAAGTACATGACATGCTGACTTTATGCACTCAAGTACATAATCATGCTTATGTAATGCATTGCTCAAGTACATAGAAATGCTTCTGTGATGCATTGAGCTACATAAGCATGCTTATTAGATTCACTCAGTTAAATAAATGTGTGTGAAATGCACTCAGATACATCATGCTGACTTAATGTATTTAATGCATAATCATGTATTCAAAATATACTGAACTACATAAATGATTACACTTACATGATAAACAGACTTATGTAGGCATTCATGCTTATCCAATGCATTCAGATATAAATGTGCTTCTATAATGTAATTAGATATATAAACATGCTTAATTAACTCTTCAAATACATAATTATGTTTATCTAATGCCCTCAAACACATATACAAATTGTATGTAATGCACTGAACTACATAAACATACAAAATAAATTCAGCTACATAAATACTAATATAATGCACTCAGATACATAAACATGCTGACTTATGCACTCAATGCATATAAATGTTTATGTATCACAATGAGTTACATAAACATATAAAATAAACTCAGCTACATAAATGCTAATATAATACACTCAGATACATAAACAGTGACTTTTGCACTCAAATACATATAAATGTTTATGTAATACACTGAGCTACATAAACATAAAGTAAACTTTGCTACAAAAAAGCTTATGTAATACACTCAGATACATAAACATGCTGACTTAATGCACTTTGCATTAAACTTGTACTCATACACTACACTCACCTGCATGAATGTGCCTCAGAGAACATCCATCCACAATTTGACCAAACTACCTGAGAAAACTCCCTGAGTTGGCCGAGCCTCTCCTCCCAGCATCCCAGAGGAACGCCGGACGATGATATTTCACTCAAGGATGTGTGACCTTTGGCCCTTGACTCAGAGGTTGGTGATTGATTGACCTCTGTAGGACTGATCAGTTCAAAACTCTGTGCAGAATGGTATGGTGTGTACAACACACTGGGGTGCTGGGGTCAACAAAAACAAAAAAACATGACGATAAAAATTTAACTGGTCAGAAGACATAAAAGAATTAGTTTTGGTTGACAATGGTGTCCAAAACATCAATTACAAGAAATAACAGAATAGAATGGAGAACAGGTGGGGAAACTATCATATCTATGAGAATTTATTTTATTTTATCAAAATATATCTTGAAGGACAGGGATGTGTAAGTGCCAACATTTGCTAAATTGTTCGATGTATGCAAAATTTGTGACGGTTGAACAGGAAATAAAACTATTCATGTAATTTTTTATATCTCTCCTTAATTGAAGTCTTTGAATAAATTAGTTTTTTTTTTCATTTATATGTCGATTAGAGATAAAATCTGCCATTCCAAAATTGTGACTTTAAAGCATAAGAATTGTAAATTAGAAAATAGAGGGTATGTACGTTCATTAATCTCAAATTTCTATCATAACCTATGAATTAAAAAAGATGTAAATGGTCTATTTATAGCCAATCATGATGAAAGTTTTCATAATTTACATTACGATTTTTTTCATAAATCTTAAACCAATATACCTTACATTGCCCCAACTGACTCTTAACAAGGAACTTACACTCCGTTTGAGTTTTCCCGAGCTTTCAACGAGGAAATTTCTCCAGTCTGACGGAGGAATAAATGCCACACTATCTTTCATCTGGCTGACAAAAGATGACCATAGCTGCAGCCAGAATGCATCATGGGAAGGGTTTGCAGTGATGTCATAGATGGGCAATGTATGAAGAGGGTTAGTGAGAGAATTAGCCAGCTGGAAATCCATTTGAGTCTGTAGAAGTTGATAAACATTTGCCTTGTGGTCAATCCTATGAAAAAAGAAAACATATTTTTTAAGACTTCTCAATCATTTTTCAAAAAATCCTGCAAATAATTTCCACTTTTGAAACTTTTTTAACAAACTCTCTGTATTTATCTTGTTTTTAAGAAAAACAAAAGAAACAATAACGAAAGCTTGAGGCAGTCCACCATTAACAAATTTTTAAATGAAATTTCAAGCAGAGCATCACTGATGCAGATGCTCAACACTTTGAATATTAAGAAAAGTTTTTGAGTGTCCAGCGCCTGTGGTGGTGATTTGTTGTTTGTTTGTTTGTTGAGGGCTTAAGGACACCACGACAGCGAGGGTCAAATTGTGCCTGAGAGGTTAGATCATTCCAGAGGTAGGAAAGAGGTTGGATCATTTCAGAGGTAGGAAAGAGGTTAGATCATTCCAGAGGTAGGAAAGAGATTGGATCATTCCAGAGGTAGAAAAGAGGTTGGATCATTCCAGAGGTAGGAAAAAAAGGAAACGGGGATTTGTTGTCATTAAATTAAGAAAAGATGGCATGATGAAGGTTATTGATGTCAAGTCCCCTGTCCTTTGAAATAATGTGACAAGTTTTTATTGAGGAGATATTGATTGTTTGTGGTTAAGCTTTTTATTGCAATTCTTTATATTTCCGTCCTAAATTTCAGTCACTGAAAATCATCAAACTAACTCATTTCTCCTTCTACACGTCAATTGAGCTAGCACACTAAGATCATGTGCTAAACTTCTTTATCATATTCAACTGCTCCCATTCAAATACGTTTGGTGGAGATCTGAATAACAATAAGTGAACAACTTAACATCAGGAGATTTATAGGTGTTATGGTTGTTGTCACTAAATCTAAATAAAAAATTATTGTTTATTACAACAAGGCCTAAAACAAACAAAAAAGATGTAAACTGGTCATTTTTCACCAATTTTGATGAAAATGTTGAAAATTTTCATGTTTTGAAGCTTATTTTCTTCCAGTAAAGCTAAAGTCAAATTAGACTCTATCTACCTATCCATACAAATTTTTCATTTTCCATAAAGTTTCAAACAAAGTTGCACTTGCATTGGAACAAGAATAAGTATCATTACTAGAAACAATATCTACTGAGATAAGGAATTTAAGGAATTCCCAAATAATATCTGTTTCATATAAGCAATGGATCATATATAAAGCTGGTTAATTACCTGATGTCTATTCATGCATGATGGGCAGTTTGCTCATGAAAGAAAATGCCCGAGGGGAGCTTGTGTGAAACATTACACCATGGAGTATCTCCAAAAATCTCTAAAAGTATGACAATTTTGCACCTTTTTTTAGCCATAACTACAAATTTACAATGATTTACAAATTAACAAAATACAAGGATTAGAATTGACATAACTTCTTCTATGAGCCAAAATTTAAAGACCAGAGGTGTCAAAACAAAAAAGTTTACACATATTTAAGACCAAAAGGTGAATTTGTATTCAATTTTAAAACCTCAACCCAACACTCTGTGTTGGTTGAACTAAAAACCAGAAAAATTCTAAATATTTTCAGTAAAAACATTAAAATGTTACTGGCAAAAATTATTTCAAGATTGATCATATTATATATAGTTTATACAAATATAGAAATGTCTAAAACAAACATAGAAATATATGATAACATACCCATCATGACTCGTTATTCTCTGCTGAAACTTGTTCAAAACAATCTGCTTGGACTGTAGAGAAATGCCGTCAAAAACTGGCAGCAAACTTGCTCTGACCCAGTGCTTTTTGGTGGTTGGATCATCACCGTCACCATCATCATCATCATTATCATCATCTGATGCCAGCATCTTTGACTCTTTCACCTTCAGGAGAACTGTTACCTCATTCCTAACTTTCTCGATCTCAGTCTTTAACTCAGCAAAATCAGCACAAGCATCTGTATCAACCTCCATTTTGTTTTGTCTTGTACAGAAGCATCTTCCTTGGACATTATTTTCCTGCCTCTCCTGATGACTTCTCCCATCTGTAGACAGAAATCCCTTCTCATCTTCTCCTAATGACCAAACCCTCGTCAAAAGCTTGAAAATACTCCTGCAGATCGAAACATAACTCTCTGTTCCATGTGACAGCAATTTCCATATCTCAATGTTTTCATGACCGTGGGTAAGACTAATTAATTTGCATATTCTCTGAAGGTCAAGGGTCGATTCCGCTGCGTCCTGTGATTTGAATGGCAGGGGGGTTTTCATTGCATGCGCAACAGACTTCCACAACCTCTCAAGGTGAGCATTAGGAATGCTCAAGGAAGATTCAAGACTGCTCAAAAGAGCCACAAAGTCCAAAGGCAAACTGGGAGGATGAGAAGAGGAAAATATCAAAAAAACAGTTCCTTTGTTTAACATGGAATACTAACTTAAAAGACTACTTAAACTAACTTATTCAAATATAAGGGTGTTTCAGCTGACGTCATGAGGTCACGTGATTTTGTTTACATCGCCATTTTGTCAGTCAAAAACACTGTCATCTGCTGTATACTTAATTAGACTTACAGAACATTTACATGTTGTTATATGAGATAATTTTTGTAAATTAATAATGCCAGAATCTTGCTGTTGGTTGCACTGATGGATGTTTGCCGGGGAACAAAAAGATGTTTCTGCAGTAAGATGCAATCGCTTTCAACCTCGTATCACACTGGGATTTGCAGCAAGCACTTTATATCAGGTATGTAGGTTTTGTCTGCATATAACAAACAATAAGATGGCGTTCACGTTAAAGTTACTCTTCGAATGTCTTGTGAATATATAAAATGTAAGGAAAATATGATGTAAAATCGAAAACGAACAAAAAAAACTGCAATCAGTAAAATTTTGCTGAACTGGTAGGTAGGTTGTCATGCAGTATGTTTGTTGTACGTGAGATGTGACTGAGCTGTGTAAAGACACGTGAAACGCTACGATACTTCTCTTGCAAAATGGCTTCCAGATGAGTCACGTGATGAAATCCATCTATACTTGAACTAACTTATTGTAACTAATAATACTTACACTAACTAAACATGGAATACAAACTTAAAGAAGTTAGTCCTGGACAAGAATATTTGACCCTTTTTCCTCACCTCTTTCAGGTGTTCCAATTTGATTACTTGCGGTGATGGACATGGGAAATAATAAGTGGTTTGATGTCAGCATGTGTTTTGGGAAAAGGGGTAGGGGAAGAATGAGAGATTGTTTGGCAGCCACATCGGCAATGTCCTTGGTAGAAATGGGGGAGAGAGGAGGGTAGGGGTAAACGTTCAGTAAGGGGTAATCCTCTTTACAACATTAAAATAGATTTTGACCAACGTCCTTTTAAGCCTAAACCGAACTGGCAGTTCGATTGGACTTACACAGTTTTCCGAAAGATAGTTTTGGGACATACCAAATTCTCACAGGGATGATTTAATTATCATTAGAAAGAGCTCGCTTTGCTTTCTCCAAACATGACATTTTTTTAGTGAGTCTATATTAAGAATTATTTTGGAAATTTTGTTTAAACATGGAGGATTTTCCAAAGTTGTACAAAAATGTGCAAAATTTGAAGAAAAATTGAAAATAATTAGAAGGATACTTAGAAATCACCTCAACTTCAAAATTGTTTTATAGAATTTGAGAAAGATCAATTTGTCTAATTCTGATAGATTTTGGGTAAATCTTTGAAGAAAAAAAAATATGTTCAAAAAATGCAAATTTTTGACACGTTTGATCCATTTTGACCCTTTTTTTTTCCTTCTTCAAAAATCATGACTTTTCGTCAGAATGTAGCATTACTTTGTTAGTACAGTGAATGGAAGAGCAGAGGCTGTTCTATCAAATGACATAGTTTGTTGCATAGCCCCACCAATTCATCACAATTTGCACACAAATTGGCAGTTTGTCACACTTCAGTTATATGGTAAACATGGACCCATATGTTCACTGTGTTAGGATAGGCCTAGTGTTAACTAGTAAACCTACTGCTGAAGTTATCCGTGATGACAAAAACGACAAAACTTGATATAAAAATAATAATTCTTAGCTCTAAAAATTAATGATTGGCATCATTTGAAAGCTTACTTTTTGAGAAATCCAAACATACTGTAGCATAGCATAGCATAGCAAGGTTTAACGTCACAAAAGCATCCAGTGCTGGATATTATATCATGCCTTCAGAAATGAGTTTTTTAGGCTTTAGGCTTAAGCAACAGGAGTGGTAAGTCTGTTATTTTAAAATAGCGGCAGAGTTTTTTAGGCTTTAGGCTTAAGCAACAGGAGTGGTAAGTCTGTTATTTTGTAATAGCGGCATGCTACTTAATCAACCTCATTTGAATACAATATGCAAATTTGTTTTGTTTGTTTTTTGTTTGATGAGGGCTTAATGACACCATGACAGTGAGGGTCAAATTGTGCCTGAGAGGTTAGATCATTCCAGAGGTAGGAAGAAAAGAAAACAGGGGGAGATTGAGAGAAACACGGAACTAAAAACCAGAAACATGGGATTGAGAGAGGAAGTGCATGGGTGAAAAAACAAAGTAGAGAGAGGGGGTGCCAGTCGGCCTTCTTGAGATCAGCAGTGACCTTCCAGCTAAAATCAAGGAGGTTGGGAGAACAGATAGACAGGTCAGTACAGGTGAGAGAGCTTGAGGCAGGGTGAAGATAGGTCGGGGAGTTAGTGTTGAGCAAGGAGAGGCTGTGCTGTCGAAGAGTGTTTTCGACAAGCTTGCCTCTGGGGGTGGTGGTATTGGAGCCTCACAGGGGGTTGTGGGAATTGAAGTCACCAAGAAGGATGAAGGAGGGGGATCTGAGAGATGAGGTTGTTAAGGCTGGTTGGCTGAACGTTGGCATTGGGGAGATAGATATTGCAAAGAGTGAGGGTTTTGTGGAAGGAGATAGACATACAGTTGGCCTGATGGTCAGTGCTCACATGTACAGGGCTGTGTGGTATATTGTGTCTAACAAGAATGGAGACGCCCCCACAGGCCCTGTCAGCGTCTACTTGATGTTTATGGTAGCAAGTGAAATTGTTGAGGGAATAATGGTCAGTGGTTTTCAAGAGTTTCTTGTAGGAAAAAGATGACCGGGTTGAAGGTGGTGGCCAGTAGGTCAATTTCTTCTGAATTGGCCTTAAGGCTCCTAATGTTTCTTTGTATAGTGTTGTAGGTGTTATTGTAATTGTTTGTGTTGCATGCTATAACGAGGCAGGGGGTTATCTGGAGGAAGATCTGTTGGGTCTGAGTTAGCTTGTTTTTTTTTAAATCTGTCCGTTTCTTTGGGAGTGGATGTTTTTGAAAGTTGGACGAGAAGTATGTTGGGTAATTGAACATTCCATGTTCTACGTGTAGGTTTGGATGGTGGGCTGTTTGTTGATTGGTTATTTGTTGGTTTATTTTTTGTTGGTTAGTTTGTTGGTTTGATGTTTGTTGGCCAGAGTGGCTTGAGTTTGATGGCATTAGAGGTGTTGGGGTAGGGAATGGCAGGGATCTTAAAAAACAATGAAGGTTGGGGAGAGAAGAGTGGTGGAGGTGGTTTAGGTAGTGGGAGTGGTTGAGTTGTTGGCAATGGTGATGAGCTTAGGACTTTGTAAGAAGAGCCAGGTGAGGTCGATTTGGGCATGTGAGTCAGTTTTAGTTGTGCTAGGGTGGAAGGGGGGGGGGAGGCGGTATTGGTGTTTAAGGAGACTGCACTTGAGTAGGAAGGTTTGGTGTAAAGGGAAGCAAAGAATTGCTTCCTGGTCTCCGGATAAGTGATGTTGGGATTAAGGGTTTTCATTTTGGTTATTTGCTTTTCCTGAAGCCAGGTGGGGCAGTATTTTGAGAAGGAGGGATAGTTGGCTGGGTGAGTACCATCGCAATTGGTGCAGAGCGGAGTGCTGGAGCAGGTGTTGTTTTAAAGCAAGATTTGAATTTCAATTATACTTTCTTTTTGGTTACAAAAGAAAGAAACATAATAAATATTGCATTACTATATACATCCAATATAACTTAACTATGAAAAACAAAACAAAACCAATTTTAGCTTGTATGATTTGAATTTTAAAGAGATACTGTTTTCTTCAACAATCCTGACAAAACCGTAAGAACACTGGACTGTTTTTTTCTCTGTATACTGAAAAATAATACTTAGAATGCTTAGCCCCTGCCTCAACTACCTTGTTCAGTAATGTCCTAAAGTAAGAAATGATCTTCCGTGATAATGATTAATAATCTTTTGGTATCATTTAAGATTTGCTAATGTTTTCATTAACATTAAGAACCATCAAGATTAAGAAGGGAAGTGGGATATACTAACAAGATTAGTTCCAGAATTAACACCAAAATTAACCAAAACTAACCAGATTAACACCAGAATGAGACTATTTGCTGTAGCTTATAGTTTATAAAAGAAAATGATCACAAACCTTGTGCTTCCAGTAAGAAGCTGGGGAACGCAAAAGATTGTTTTCCTCACGACCCAGCTCCAATGCAAAGCAATCATGCCGCATGCAAAAATTTCCTGGCTTCTGATTGGCTCCCTACAGAGGTCTCTGAACCGTGACACCCAGTGGAGGACTTGTTTAATCTATGATACACAAACAAATTCAAACTGCAATTGGGAAAAGTGTGATTGGTTAGCATCAAGACTGTCATGCACTGTGTCATGTGACACAAACTGGTTATTAAAGGAATATGGAGAAACATTTTATACTTATGATAACTGAAAATGTTTGATGAAAAAAAAGATATTTAGTTCACAAATAATGGTTAATAAAGTATTTTTCAAATTTGTATTTAAGTTATTTATCAAAGAATTAGTTCATTGGTCAATCAGTTTATTTTATATGAAAGAGAACATCAAAAGAAACAAAATGGTGAAGAAAGTACTTAATTAAATATCTCATGCCATTAAGGAGATTTCAAGTTTAAGCTCTGCCTTAAATGAATGCAGAAATGACTGGTGTGGTAAATCTACTATGGATGGCATGCTTATCCTCTCACATTCTTAACAATTGTTAATGTATTTTGAAGAAAATTTATTTACAATTTTTACTATTTAAATTTTTTAACCTTAAAACTTTCTTCAGGTGGTAAATCATAAGTACTTTTGAAGATTTGGTTTTCTACTTTCCTGACATATCCAATGGTTTTTAAGCCACAAATTTTGCAGGACAAAATATGATAGATTACATAAAGACTTTGTGAGGAATCTGAGGCTTTGATGTCACAACTAGTCTGATTTGAGTCATCTATACACAAATGTTACAAAACTTGAAACTTGATAATCTCCTTAATGGAAGATTTTTGAATGCTTTCTTCACCATTTTGTTTCTTTTAAAATCCTCCTTCATATTGGATGGACTTGCTTGACCCCTGAACTAATCCTTTAATATCTCCTTAACGGAATAAGATTTTTAAATGCTTTCTTTACCATTTTGTTTCTTTTGAAATCCTCTTTCATATTGGATGGACTTACTTGACCCCTGAACTAATCCCTTTATGCATAATTTACTATAATATAAAGGAGATAATTGTTTAACATAATGCAAATGGGAATGGACCACGTCTTTAAAGGTCTGATTACATCTAGAGGCAACTTAAACTTAAATAATTTAAAATATAGAGTGGACCATTAAGACAGTAAAATTACACACATCACGTGTATGAAACACACTCAAATATATAACATGCTGACTTAATGCACTAATGTTTTCTTCACTATTTTGTTTCATATAAGATTTTAAGTCCTGAACTTGTCAACTAAATCTCTTTAAATATAAGATGGACAGTGTATAAAATGGTTCTTTCATATAAGCTTGACCTCTGAACTTGTCCTTTAAATCTCTGCCAATGAAATCATGAGAATACAGTGTATAAAATGGTTCATATTCAAAATGATTTTGATGGAATATTTTTCGACTTTTATATACAATTAATTACAATTTAGCTAACAATTCCTTAACCTGTCCATACATCTGTAAGTAAAAACATAGCTCTAACATTATATAAAAGAGCTATATTTTTCTACTGAATGTCTGACAGTATTATGACTGCCAACAGAACTCAATAAAAATGACAATCGGATAACAGTCACAAAAACAACACTCTAAACATAACACCCTCCCAAAAGTCATTTGGAAAAATCAAATACAAAAAACACATGAAGCAATATCCTTCCTTAGGAGAAATGGTCCGTCAATCATTCACAATTAATGCACACATCACCTCAGGCATTAAGATGCACAGCTATTTTTACCACCAGTTTTAAAACAAACTTCTCCCACTAAGACACCTAACACGGATGAGTGAATTAAATCACAAAAGTGCCTTGATTATTCAGCTCTGGCTTTGTGTAATCTTATACACACACAACATAGCCTTGGGCTACTTAGCTGTGGCATGCATGTTTGGCAAATAAACAATCATTGTTTGGAGTGGAAACACAATACACTGAATAGGAAATTGGGTTGGTAATTGTCATACCTGAGTTTTCAGGATTAAACTCAGGTGCCGGGTGCGGATAGGCTTAAAGGAAAACTTTTTAGCATGAAACTTAAATCCTGAACTGCTTTTATTTGCTGGGAATTTTGATAAATCATTTAACCTTATAATAATATTTGTAAAGTATTATATATTAATTGCAAAAAAAAACCCAACTAAGCTTTTATTAAACAGGACGAATTGTTTAAAAACTATTTTCAGGTACAAAAGTATGTATATGCAAATAATATCTCGTCTGATAAATGGGAAAACTACTGGCTCTCATGATACAATTTTTTGCATTTACAGTCTTTTATATTTACAATATCATATACTTTCATGCTTTAAAGGTAACCAAATATATTCTGGTGATTTCTTATTTCATTTGATCAAGAAGCAAACACGAATATGCGTTATGATATTTTAGTGACATGTGTGTAAAACCGTGGCTTATGTTTTTTGAGCCTCCTTACACATTTTGTTGTTTATTTATTCTTAAGAAAAAAAATTAAATGACAAAAAAAAAAACTTTATCTATTAAATCTTGATAAACTTAGTGTTCATTTATAGTTTTCATACTAAATGAATATTCATGAGAAATGATCAAACAGAGTTATGGTTATTCATGCTGCTGAATATGCAAACATGCATTAAGTCCATGTCAAATTTCCTCAAAGCAGGCTGAAGCTTACTTTAAGTACTGATTCCTCTGTCACTTGCAGCTCCTTCAAATTTAACCAGTTGTTGAATAGATGGTTCCAAGCATTTAGAAAGCCAATCAGGTGGATGAATGAAGGGTGGGGAAGGTCATCCAAGGTCAACTGGCCTGGGAAAGAAAACAACGCAAAGAAATCTATAAATATTCACAAAAGTTTTTACTTTAAGATATTTCTGGTTTTCAAATAAAAGAACGTCTCATTTAAGATATAGTTACATCGAGTTTTCATAATCAGCTAGAATGCAAAGAAATGATTACTATGTAATCACACGATCTCAGACACAGGGTTGATTTACACTACCAAACCCATATTTTTAGTTGGTACGTCAAAATTTAAATAATCAAGTGGTCAAGCAAAGGTATCTCATATGAGAGAGGATTTTAAAAGACATGAAATGGTGAAGAAAGCATTCAGAACACTCATTCCGTTAAAGAGTTATTACAGTTTAAAACTGTCTTATCTGTGTAGAAATGACTGGTGTGCTAAGTCTACTATGTGAGGATAGCGCCTTCATCCTCACATTCTTAACAAATGTTAATGTATTTTGAAGAAAATTAATTATACTTTTTACTACTTAAATTATTTTTCCTTTAACTTTCTTCAGGTGGTGGTATATTATAAATACCCTACCTAGATTCTGTTTTACTACTTTCCTGACATGTGCAATAGTTTTTATGTGACAAACCAGAGCACACAATATGATAGAATACATAAAAGACTTTAGAGAATCTGAAGCTATGACATCACATCTAGTCTGATTTCAGTCGTTTCTACACAAATGATACCAAACTTTAAACTTACATATCTCCTAACTGGATCAATTTTTGGTATTGGTGTTTGAGGAGACTGCGCTCAAGTAGGATGGTTTTGGTTGGGAAAGTAATGTAGAAACAGAGGAGGTGGGGAAGGAGGACTAAATATGGTTGTAGAGGAAGCATGATGAAGGAAGGAGATAATTTTGTCAGGAGGTTTTTTTGGAAGAGCTCCGCTACCGAGTTGTGGGCAGCGAGGGAAGCTCTGGGAAGGCTGTACAGGGGGCAAGCAAGGAGAATGTGATGGACTGTGGGGGTGCAATGGCAATTGTTGTAGAGGGGTGGGGGGGCCAGTAAGGAGGTGGGAGTAAGTGAGGTGGGTGTGACCTATTCTAAGGCAGGTAATGTGAACATTGTTGACACGGGATAGGTTGTGAGTGGTTGGTTTGATCAGAATGGTGGGATGAATGACGTGGAGTTTGTTATCAATTTGGGAGTCCCATGAGGTTTGCCAGCAGTCACGAATAAGGGGAAAATCATTTTATCTGGAGGGTATTTTTTTAGGGCCTAATACAAGATTTTTGCCTTTCCTATACTACGTACAGTCTGGAGGTCAACTGTCATGTGCAACAAAACAAAACCCCTGATTTCCGACTGTAATGTTAAGACAAGAGCTTTTGTATGGCTCAGAGACTTAGCGAGTTAGCTAAAGTAAAGTCTATTAATAAATTACAGGTTTCGTTAATAATTTCCCCACAAAATTCTTCTAATTAAGTGGTTTGACAAAGTGCCAAATGTGACTTTCTAGACAACAGCCAACCAACAAGCAATACAGACACAGATTAAAAGAAGGAAGAGGCGATGGGTGGGACACTTCAAGAAAGGATGCTCTTATATAACAGTTGAGTGGAACCCTCAAGGCAAGAGGAAATGAGGTCACCCTAAACAGACCTGATGGCAGAGCCTGTTAGATGAGTTAAAGCCATAGATGCTTTTCTGGAAAACTACCAAAACAATAGCTTCAGACTGACAAAAGTAGAAAACAACTGTTGAGGCCTCAAGTTCCACAAGAAACGAAAGGGACTTAGTCAAGTCAATACAAGATTTTGGTCAACTTGCCTTGATGAAAGGCTTCGGAGAATCCCAGAGGTGATCTACGATGAAACTGACTGGTTGTGGTCTTGTTATCTCGATCTGACAGAGCTTTAGTCAAAAGCAAATTCATCCTGTGTAACAAATACAAAATGATCAAATTTTATATTTTTATTGTTTGCTTAGAGCTTTTCCATGATGTATCATCATCATCAACAACAACCCCACCAACAACAACACCAACCAACAACACCACCACCAACCGCCGCCACCAACACCACCAACAACAACAACAACACCACCACCAACAACACCACCACCAACAACACCACCACCAATAACACCACCAACAACACCACCAACAACAACAACACCACCACCAACAACAACCAACAACACCAACAACAACACCAACAACAACACCACCAACAACAATACCACCACCACCAACAACACCACCACCAACAACAACAACACCACCAACAACAACAACACCACCAACAACACCACCAACAACAACAATACCACCACCACCAATAGCAACAACACCAACAACAACACCACCACCACCAACAACACCACCAACAACAACAATACCACCACCACCAATAACAACAACACCAACAACAACAACAACACCACCACCACCAACAACACCAACAACAACACCACCAACAACAACAACACCACCACCACCAACAACAACACCACCACTAACAACAACACCACCAACAACAACACCACCACCACCACCAACAACAACAACAATACCACCACCACCAATAACAACAACACCAACAACAACACCACCAACAACAACACCACCAACAACCAACAACACCACCACCAACAACAACACCACCAACAACACCACCAACAACACCACCAACAACACCACCAACAACAACAAACCACCAACACCAATAACAACACCAACAACACCACCACCAACAACAACACCACCACCAACAACAACACCACCACCAACAACACCACCACCACCACCACCAGCAACAACACCACCACCACCAACAATACCACCAAAACCAATAACAACAACACCACCACCAACAACACCACCACCAACAACACCACCAACAACACCACCACCAACAACACCGCCAACAACAACACCACCACCACCAACAACACCACCAACAACAACAATACCACCACCACCAATAACAACAACACCAAGACCACCACCATCAACAACAACACCACCACCACCAATAACAACACCACCAACAACACCACCACCAACAACACCAACAACAACACCACTACCACCAACAACAACAACACCAACAACAACAACAATAATAACAATAAAAATAATAATAATAATTCTTGGTTTATATATGTGCTTTTCTATGCAAGTATGCATAATCAAAGTGCTTTACAAGTATAAACTTTAAGGATCAAAGCTAAAGCCAACACACAGCACAAAAGCCAGTACTATAACCCTGCTCCGACCCCTTATAGAGCGAGAGGGCAGAGGTTCCCATTTTTAAAGTCTCTGCAAGTACCAGACCAGGAAATGAACCCACAACCTACCATCTAAAAAGCGGGCGCTCTATTAATTGAACTAACCAGTGACAGGTTAATATTAACAGAGTTGGGATGTTTTCATTTCTTTATAAAAGAAAATGTATTCTTACGAATGATTGGCCGAATTGTGCAATTATCTGAATCAACTTTCATATTTAGGTAAGAAAAATGATTGTGTTCTTGCAAAAAACATTTGTTATTGTGCCAAAAATGCTCAAGAGAACAAAATAAGAAGTCTTGTGTTATAAGCTATGCTCAAATGAACATTTATTTGGAAAGAATCATGCTTGAAAGATATTATTACCTCCACCAATAAAGTTACATGGAGGTTATGTTTTTGCCTGCATTTGTCTGTTTGCGTGCTTGCCATCTCAAGAACGGATGATTGAATTTGGATTAAAATTTTTTGTGTTTGCTGCTTAAGAATGAGGTGATTTAAATTTGAGATATATTGGAACAGGGGAGGGCAAAATAGAGGGGTGGGATGTTGGGATGAGATCTGTCAAGACTTCTACTTCAAACTTTCCGATGGAATGTTGCTGAACAATGAATTCATGCCCTGAAAGGATTTCCAAACAATCCATTTTTTAACTTTATAAAGAAAAACAAATTTAGTGGTTGGGTATCAAAGGGATGAAGAGATAATCTTTGCATTTATGTTATGTACAAACCAGAAATTAATTATTTCTTTTTATATATGCTGAAAAAAATGTACAAAATGGAGGGGAAAAAATTAATTTCAGTTTCTACTGATAGAATGAATAAATCTGGAAGCATAAGGACCAATCAGATAAGGCGTTAAAAATATTACCTTAGTCCAGTTGCATAAAGTAATTGTGCAATGTCTCGCTGATGTGAGATGTGTTCATCTGTCTCCATTTGCATTCTTTCGTATTTATGAAAAGGACTACCGCTGCTTGAACTGAGGAATGTTATGAGCTGGGGGTTCGTTGAGAGGTCAAAGGGCAAATACTTCACTTCCTCCCAAGCTGTGAAAGAAAGGTGAAGAAGGGAGTTGAATCGAGTACAAACTTGATTTTAACCATTAAGGCTTCTTCTTCCTTGTTCGCACCTCTAAATGTTGATTCCTGCACTATCAATAGAAGCTACCATTGGCCCTAAGATCCTCAAGAGTGCCAAAGAGTTTCTTCTGCACACTTGTTGGTGATGGCCACACTTGTAAGTGATGACCACACTTGTAAGTGATGACCACACTTGTTGGTGATGGCCACACTTGTAAGTGATGACCACACTTGTAAGTGATGACCACACTTGTTGGTGATGGCCACACTTGTTGGTGATGACCACACTTGTTGGTGATGACCACACTTGTTGGTGATGGCCACACTTGTTGGTGATGACCACACTTGTTGGTGATGGCCACACTTGTTGGTGATGGCCATACTTGTTGGTGATGACCACACTTGTTGGTGATGGCCACACTTGTGTATAGAGCACCTAATGTATATAGCAATCTTGGAGAATATGGGCAACTATCATGGGTCCTGTGTCACAGGAACAATCTCCTGTGAGATTGGTGAACATGTGATAGCTAAGACAGTAATGATCCAGTTCTCAATCTAGAAATGATCACCTGATCTCTATAATGATCACCTGATCTCTATAATGATCACCTGATCTCTATAATGATCACCTGATCTCTATAATGATCACCTGATCTCTATAATGATCACCTGATCTCTATAATGATCACCTGATCTCTATAATGATCACCTGATCTCTATAATGATCACCTGATCTCTATAATGATCACCTGATCTCTATAATGATCACCTGATCTCTATAATGATCACCTGATCTCTATAATGATCACCTGATCTCTATAATGATCACCTGATCTCTATAATGATCACCTGATCTCTATAATGATCACCTGATCTCTATAATGATCACCTGATCTCTATAATGATCACCTGATCTCTATAATGATCACCTGATCTCTATAATGATCACCTGATCTCTATAATGATCACCTGATCTCTATAATGATCACCTGATCTCTATAATGATCACCTGATCTCTATAATGATCACCTGATCTCTATAATGATTACCTGATCTCTCTATCATTAGGCACACATACAAGTTATTACAAACATAAATAATTGTTCTGGTTGAGGGGGCACTCAAAGACAGGTAGGTATAGTCTGTGAATGAAGTACCAATCTACAAAACAAAAACACATACAAATATGTAAGCAAACAAAAGAATTGATGAAATAAACTGAATATGTACATGAAATAATATGATAAAAGACATCTTATTATGTACATGAAATAATATGATAAAAGATATCTTATTATGTACATGAAATAATATGATAAAAGATATCTTATTATGTAAATGAAATAAGATGATAAAATACATCTTAGCACAAACTAAAGAAAGAAACAGCAACATACAGTTCATATTAAGATATTTATAGATTCGATCCTGGCTTCATTTATTATCATAGAAATAATCATTATAAATCCTTTGAAGAAATTTCACATCATACAAGACAATTTAGCATATATTTACTAATTCATGAAAACATTAATCCTGTCAAGATATACTTACATGGCAGCGGTCATTTTGTTCTCACACCCTCCCTCTAAAAAATGGGTCATACACCCAGTACAGATTAGAATATTAAAGTATTTCTTCATAATCTATTTCAAATTTGATAATTTCTAAGAAATAATTTTTCCTTTGCATGGGTCTATTAATTTTTATTTGTATATGATATTAATGATTCAACCCCTTAGAACTTCATGTCAAAGCATTTCGAAAAGAAAATTCCAAAGAGAATTTAAATCTCGGTGGGTCTGCAACCAGTGAGTTCACAACTGATTATCAAAGGCCGTGGCCGTATTGCTATAATGTCCAGCACTGGATGCTTTCGGGACGTTAAACCTTGCTATGCTATGTTAAAGAAATACATTATGTGTGTTAGCACATAGGGCAATTTACATCATCATTGGCATGATTTCAACACAAAATTTAATACACAAAATGGCGGCATCCATGTTACAACTTCAAACTTGGATAACTTTGAGAATGGAATCAGATTTTATGATAGTGTTTTTGGTAGTTGGTTTATTTTTTAATTCTATATCATATATTAACTTAGAATATTGGACTTTATATCTCCTTTAAGATTCTTTTTATCCGAGTATTCAGTCTAACGCCACAATGCGTGCGCAATTGAGTTGTCGGTGAAAACAAACCTCCATTGACACTAATAATGTTAAAACGGCAAACTTTGGCCAAGAATATTCTTTATTTCCCTGCCGCCAATAGATCGAAGTTTCATCCAATTTTATAAAAAATATCAAGATCAACATGTGCCAATGTGGAAATTCATTGGTCACATATTAAGGCATGAACAAAACGACAACTGTGTGACAGCTTTAACATGGGCACCTGATGGAAAACGTAAAAGAGGGAGACCTATAATGACTTGCCGAGGAGAACCGCTGAGAAGGAAAGAAACAAAGCAGGGTGGAAAACATGAAACGAAACCAAGATTGCTGCAGCCTGCAGGACTGAGTGGAAACATTGTGTGGAGGCCTTATGTGGCACTTGGCATGAAGCAGCTAGGTAAGGTAATGTGCCAAAGTTTTCAAAATATTTGATTCTACTAGTTAAGAGAAAATAACTGAGTAAACTATAACAAAATAAGCAATCCTTATTGGTTAGATTGGTTAGTTGTTTGTTTGTTGGTTTGATGAGAGCTTAACGGCACCACAAGGGAAGGTTGTACAGGAGGGGCAAGCAAGAAGAACATGATGGACAGTGAGGGTGTTGCAGAGGGGTTGGGAGAGCCAATAAGGAGGTGGGAGTGAGTGAGTATAGCGTGCATAAAAAAAAGAACTTTGAAAAAATGCCCAGATGGCTGAATACTCGAATAGGAACTGGGCGAGTGGCTTCATTTCATAATAAGTGTCACTGTTGCAACGCAAAGCCAAATCTGACAGGTCTCTGAATGCATAAAGGCAATGTCACCTAATATGCTTTTAAATCTATTCAAGACATTAATACAAAATTTAATTAAAATGGTACAAAGTCGGCAGTTTAAAAAAAAAATCAGGAATTTATATGCAAATATTTATGCAAATGTGTTATGTAAAATCAGACAGAACCCTATTTCCTCCAGTGAATTGTTTTTAATCATCTGCCACAATCATCATTGTATTGTATTTGTAATCAACTTTGTATACATGATCACACCATTGTATTAATTATAATCATTTATTTATTATCTATTAATAATCAACAAAAATTGCTTTGATTAATTTAAGTTCCTCTTAACACTTTGATTTACTTGAACAATTTGCTTGTCAAAATGATTGCCTTAAACAGTTTTGTACATTTACATTTCTGCCATTTTACTTTCCAATTAGGAAGAAAATTAATCAAAAACACTCAAACAAGTTGCTTGTCAAAATAGATCTGAGGAGCGATCGATGTAAGGTGAGCAAGGTGATACGGTTGGCTCTCAAGTCAGTGCTGGAGAGGACCTTGAGAAGATTAAGGGTTTTACAAACTTCCTACACTAACATCTCTGCCATTTTACTTTCAAATTCGGAGAAAAAAAATAATTAAAACAAATAAGTTAACAACTGAACAAACAAGCAAAACAAAAACGAATAAATCAAAACGTATAAGTTAACAACCAAACAAACACAAAAAGAATCAAAACAAATAATCGACTGTAATCAACATACCATTCAGTTTTTTCATGTCTTCACAAACGGAAAGATACAACTGACTTGTAAACAATTTGCGCAGAATCTGTTCATATCCCACCATGGAATCCAGTTTCACGCCTCTCAGCTCCTCCGATGTCCAATCACATCTCAGCTTCCAATCAGAGGAGGAAGACTTTGAGAGGAAAGATGAAAGCGCAGCTCGCAACGTTGCCATGACATCGCTAATGCATCAGGTAAAGAATTAAAAGCAAACATTAGATGAGGCAGAGTGTCAAAGAACTAGTGATATCCAGAGACATCTTCAGCTTTATTGCTTTAAAATTTACAATGGATGATTGATACAGCAAAACTCACATCAAAATCATTAAAAAAACTGACCATTTACAGTAATTTTAATTTTATTATTGCGCAATAATTTGTGACATAGGCAAATGAACACAGTCATCTTCCATAGTGTTTGTAAATCTGTTGTTTTTCAATCTTCTCTAAAATATATTTCAAAGGTCAACATCCGATTCCATTCAAGTATTTCGAAACTAAATCTTTTATTCCTGCGGCAACAGGCTTTTTTGTTTGTTTGTTTTATGAGGGCTTAACGGCACCATGTCAACGAGGGTCAATTTGTGCCTGAGAGGTCAGATCATTCTAGAGGTAGAAAGGATGGGAAACAGGGAGAGAATGAGAGAAATGCAAGAACAAAAGTCATAAAGCAGTGATCGAGAGAGGAGGTGCATGCATGAAAAAAACAAAGTAGGGAGAGGAGGGTGGGAGAGGAGGACTAAATATGGTTGTAGAGGGAAGCATGATGAAGGAAGGAGATAGTTTTATCCGGAGGGTTTTCCTAAAAGAACTCGGCAATTAAATTGTGGGGAGCGAGGGAAGCTCTGGAAAGGTTGTACAGGGGGCAAGCAAGGAGAACATGATGGACTGTAAGGGTGCAATGGCAATTGTTGCAGAGGGGTTGGGATTAGCCAATAAGGAGGTGAGAGTGAGTGAGGTGGGTATTACCTATTCTAAGACGGGTAACATGAACGTTGTCGACACGGATTGTCATTATGTTGTTCGATCACTCATCCTATCACGTTTGGACTACTGTAATTCCCTTTTGAATGGTAACATGAAAAATGAACAGAAACTCCAAAATAAAGCTGCTAAGCTTATCTTCAGGAAACGTCGTCGGGAGAGGTTCTTGCTCAACAAATTGATGGTGTCTTATTGTCTACAAATCCCTGATACATCAATTGAATACATATCCAACAGTCTGAAACTTTATACACCAGCACGATCCTTCGCTCCTCTTCTGAAAAAACTTCCTGACTGAACCCAGAACTAACACAAAGCTGGTTCTAGGGTGGGCTGGAACTCTTTGACATGGACAGTTTTGACTTTTCTTTTTTTATCAACTGAACTTTGGGGAGTCTTTGTATCTTATGGAGGTCTGCCATGGTGGGCTGGATGACATGGAGTTTGTTATCAATATAAGAGTCCTATGAAATTTGCCAACGGTCACGAACAAGAGAAGCGATAAACGGTTCGATGTCAGAAAGGGTATTAAAAAATGGGGTAGGGTTGAGGGCAAAGATAGCGGCTGCATCAGCCCTGTCATTGCCAGGGATGCCAACATGGCTGGGTATCCAGAAGGGAAGAGTCATCCATGCCCACTGTGCACTAAATAAACTTATCGACAGTGTGGGATGTAAAAAAAGCATCTTTAGAAATCAAACGTAAAATAGAACATCAAACATGGGAATTTTTTCAATTGCAAATAAATTAGAAATGAATGATTTTTATTTTCAGAATGTTCGTGTTTCATGCCCATCTTGCTAACATGTGGAGGCAAAGCAAGAGGGTATTTTGCAATGAGATCATTATTCCTTGACTGGTGATTGGACAACTACCGACAACATGCGTGGTGCACATACTCTATTCTCAATCTGATTAAGGTAACACGTCAATATTTTTTTTTGTTTTTTGCAAACTTTATTAGCAGTCTATTCTAATAATAATGCATACAAATGAAAGCACATACAAGATAAATGGTGCAGACAGGTCAATTTTTATTAAAAAGATATCACTTACTTTTCGTCTAGTTCAAAATTAGTCAGGATGTGTTTGACAGCGGCTCCATGTCTCTGAACCATGCCAAGGACAGAATCCTCACAGAGAGAGAATACAGGAGGGAGAGACGGGTGAGCTTCCTCAATCTCACCAGAGATGCCAGGCATCAAAGCCTCGTCAACCTCATGACAAATCAGGGTACTATTTGCTTCCTCTATACTACTGGTATCTATGGCAACCTGCACAGTTTCATCACTATTCCTCTTAAAAACTGATTCTAGAATTTCTGCTGCTTTCTGTAACAAAAATCAAAACAAGAATTTTTTTCGGATCATAAAGTGCGACATTGATTCAATTCCAATCCTTCACCTTAAAATAACAGTAAGTCGTTTTCTTGTCCTACAGGTTCTGTCTACATATTAGAAATTATACCTTCACAGTTTCTGTTGCATTTTAAATGTTATAGGTCTAAGGACATGTATCAATATCTACATTGGTTGAAAGAGTATGAATCAAAGTACTGAAAGCACTGGTGATGGGTTCGATTCATAGTTGTCATTTGTGTAATTGTCATTATGTATAGTCTTTTTATACATCATTCCATTTTATAGGCTATTTTGTGTGTTAACATGAAGGTTATACCAATTTAGCAATATCATTTAAAGTTTCTGGTCAAAATATTGACTCAAATCATGACAAGACAATCAGTAATTAGTTGGGAATGCCAGACACTATTGGGACTAATAGCTTCCCACTTTACATTTGTGACTCCCAGGTACAGTGCACCTCAGAATGTCTCATCATATACTCATCATAATGGTCCACCCATTATCACACACACACACACTTGTAGTATTTGATTCACAATGGCTTATGCAGTACATTTAAATTTACCCATGTATGTATGAATCACATCATAGAAATTTTCCTATTGTTTCGCCACAGAGGCTTTTTCCTGAAAAATCCACTATAATACATTGAAAAACTTCCTCAGATCTTCTTACTTTGTGCAGTTTTGAGGTAAGTAAACATCATTTTGGCAATATTTTAATGCAAAACATTTTTCGATAAGAACTTCTCCAAAAAAAGTTTGCTCACTGCAAAGTTTGTGTAAAAATACCATAAACACCACCATGTTCATTTGTTTCTTACTTTTAGTCCATTTTAAGGACTTACTGGTATTTTTGATATCATGCCTTGCAGGTCATAATTGATATTATTTTAATATAAAAATAACATCAAACATCTCTTTAACAATTCAAAATACAATACAAATTTACATTGTATGTTGTTGAAATTTGACAAGTAAACAAAGATAACTCACCATACAACTGAGAGTAATAATACATAGAAATAATCTCCGAAAAAATAAATCATAATTTGTGCATTTTCTGAAGATTTTTCCTTTATCTCATACTTTACATGGGTTTCTTCTTTAAAAAAAAAAAAAAGGAAATACATCAAGTACAAACAAGGAAAGCGATAAGCGGTTTAATGTCAGAAAGGGTTTTAGGAAATGGGGTAGGGGAAGGTTGAGGGCAAGAAAAGAATACTTTTTCTGCAGAGGGTGGACAAAGGAGTTTCCGGAGGAGGAGGTGGGATGTGGAGTTATCCCATTTAAGATTGAGTAAAGAAGTAAGGACAGCCTTGGAGTCAGAGAAGATGGCAAAGTGGCTAAGCAGAGAGTACTCAATAAAGCTGAGGGCGAGGAGGATGGCCTTTGCCTCGGCTGAAAAGATGGACGAGTAGTCGGGAAGCCTGCAACTGAGGGTGATGTCTTGGATGACTACGGCAGCATCAGCTGTCTTGTCGCCTTCCTTGGAGCCATCAGCACAGATGGAGGTGTAGTTTGAGAGTTGGTCTTTGATTTGGTTGTGGAGATTGATGAAGAGGTTAGGGTGAGTTTGGGTTTTGTGATGAATGGAGATGCCCAGGTGAGAAGGGAGGGGGTGGCCCAAGGAGGAAAAGTGGGCCACCAGAAGATGCCAAGAGTGGCGGGGTTGATGCAGAGATGGAAAGGTCTGATTTGATGTGTAAGCTAAAGGAAGGGATAGGGTATTAGTCCTATCAAAGAGGGTAGAGAAATTGGAGTACCTATTGAGGTTGTAAATAGGGTTCTGGGTGTTGGTGAGGACTCCTAAAAGCATAGGAGAGGCTAAGCTTTCTACACCTTAGCAGAAAGTTGAGTTCGTTGGCTTCAACAAAAGACTAGTGATTGGGGAGGTCCTGTAGGCATCCAGAATCCAGACAAAACCTGAGGGCTTTATTTTGGATGGTGTAAATGTGAGTGAGGTAAGAGTTGTGAGTGACGCAGTAGACAATATTGCCATAGTCAAGCTTGGCACGAATGGTGAGCTTGAAGATTTTGAGAACAGCATGGCGGTTCGCACCCCAAGTGGTGTTGAAAGGAGGCGGAAAATGTTGAGGAAGCTGTTGCATTTCTGTTTCAGATTGGTGATGTGTTGCTTGTAGGAGAGCTTGGGGTCTAGAATTAAACCCAGGAACTTAGTGTGTTCAACTTCAACTTTCGAGATGCGATTGCCATTGAGCATGAGGTTTGGGTTGGGGTGGAGGTTGTTGAAATGACAGAAGTGCATGGAGACTGTCTTGTCTTTGGAGAATTTAAAACCGTTATTGTTGCACCAGTCTTGCAGCCAGTTGAGGCTGAGTTGGAGCCTATTTTCGACAAGAGGTAAGCTAGGTGAAGAGTAAAAGATGGTGAAGTTATCACGTAGAGTAGACATTTAATGCTGGGGCCAACGTTGTCCGCGATGTCGTTAATGCTTAGGTTGAAGAGAGTGGGGAAGAGGATGCTGCCCTGGGGGACGCCCTCTTCTTGGGGGTAGGGGTTGAAGAGGGTGTGGCTAGTACAAACTTGAAACTGCCTGGGTGAGAGGAAGTTTTGAAAAAAGATGGAGAGGTGGCCTCTGAGGCCGATGGTGTAAAGTTTGCAGATAATGCTGTATTTTCAAGTAGTGTCGAAAGCTTTCTCGAGGTCAAAAAGATGGCAATGAGGTGTTCCTATTTTGCAAAGGATTCCTGGATAGCAGTGTTGAGTGTAATTAACTGGTCTAGGGTATTGCAACTTTTCCGGAAGCCTTTGGTGAGGGGAGAGGATTCTGTTGGTCTCAAGGAACCAGTTTAGTCTCTGCTTAATGATCCTTTCCATAATCTTATTAAGACAGCAGATGAGGGCAATGGGGTGGTAGCTGGAGGGGTCGGTACTGTCCTTCCCTGGTTTGGGGACGGGGTGACAATAGCTGTCCTCCAGATGGGGGAAAAGAGTGTGAGGACAAAATGTGGTTGAGGATGGTGAGTAGGGTAGTGGTGGCTTTATTGGGGAGGTGTTTCAGGAACTGGTAGGGGATGTTATCTGGGCCCTTGGAGGTGCAGCCAGCATTGTGGATGGCTTGGTTTAATTCAGAAAGGGTGAAAGAGGTGTTGTAGCTCTCGGAGTTGTCAGAGGGAAAAATGATACTCCGAGCTTCATCGCAAGCTTTTTTGGTTATGAAGCATTGGGATAGTTGGCCAAGGACGAGATGTTGCTGAAAGAGGTGGTGAGGTGGTTAATGATGTCCTTTTTCGTGGTAAGGTTACCATTCCAGGAAAGATGGGAGATCGGAGACTTGCCCACCTTGCCGTGGAAGCTGTTAACCACTCTCTAAATCTTCTTAGTAGGGAGTGTTGGTGGTGAGAGAAAGAGATGAAGTTGTTCCAAGTGTTGGTTTTACTGTCTTTGATAGTGCGCCTGGCCTTAGCACAGCTGATGCAAAAGAGGTTGAGGTTGTGGGTGGTCGAGTTAGTTTGAAGTTCCTGAGGGCAATTTTCCTGTTCTTGATGGTGGTTTTGCAGTCTTTAAAGAACCAGGGGTTGGGGTGGTTCAAGGGGTTTGGAGGTTTTGGGAATAGATTAGGTGGCAATTTTGATAAGGATGTTACTGAAGTTTGACATGGGATCCTCACCCTTGAAGAGATAGGGGGAGAGGTGTAAGTCATAGAGGGTTTCAAAAAGGGGCCAGTCAGCCTTCTCGAGGTTCCAATTGGGGGTGTGGTCAGTGGGGGTTTAAAGTTTGGAGTGTTTAAGGTAATGGTCAGTACCACAGAAATCAGCAGTGACCTTCCAGCTAAAATTAAAAAGATTGGAGGAAGAGATAGACAGGTCAATACAGGTAGGGGAGCCTGTGGCAGGGTGGAGGTAGGTCAGGGAGTTAGTGTTAAGCAAGGAGAGGTTGCAAGTGCTGCCGAAGAGTGTTTTCGATCAGCTTGCCTCTGGGGGTGGTGGTAGTAGAGTCCCACAGAGGGTTGTGGGCATTGAAGTCACCAAGAAGGATGAAGGGGGAGGAGAGCTGAGAGATGAGCTTGTTAAGGGAGAGAGGGGGAGCATTGGGAGAAGATAGATATTGCAAAGAGTGAAGGTTTTGTGGAGGGAGATAGACATACAGATGGCCTGAAGGTCGGTGTGCACATCAACAGGGCTGTGTGGGATATCGTGTCTATCGAGAATGGAAACGCCCCACAGGCCCTGTCGGTGTCCACTTAATGTTTGTGATAGTAAGCGAAGTTGTTAAGGGAATAATGGTCAGTGGTTTTCAAGAAGGTTTCTTGTAGGCAAAAGACAACCGAGTTAAAGGTGGTGGCCAGAAGGTCAATTTCTTCTGAATTGGCCTTAAGGCTTATCATGTTCCATTGTATTTAATGTTATGAATGTTATTGTTATTGTTTATGTTGCATGCCATAAGAAGGCAGAGGGTTATCTTGAGGAAGATCTGTTGGGTCTGAGTTGGCTTATTTTTTCTTTGGATCTGTCCGTTTTTTTGGGAACGGTTGTTTTTGAAAGTTGGATGAGAAATATGTTCAGTAATCGAACAATCCATGTTCTCTTCCGTGTCATACGTGTGGGTTTGGATGGTGGGCTGTTTGTTGATTGGTTGTTTCTTGGTTTGTTGATTGGATGATTGTAAGCCAGGTTGGCTTAAGTTTGATGGCATTAGAGGTGTTGGGTTAGAGGAGGAAGGAAGGTTGGGGAGAGAAGTGGTGGTGATAAAGATGGTTTGGGTAAATGGGTGTGGTTGGGTTGGTGGCAATGGTGATGGGCATAGGACTGGGTAAGAAGAGCCAGGTGAGGTCAGTTTGGGTATGTGAGTCAGTTTCAGTTGTGTTAGGGGGGGGAACGGTATTGGTGTTAGAGGAGACTGCGCTCGAGGAGGAAGGCTTGGTGTGGAGGGAAGCGAGAAATTGTGAGAAAAAGTGAGAAAATTAGCAATTTAGCTAATGTTGCCTCTATAAATCCATATAACTTTGAAATAATAAGTTATTTTTCTATTTTTTTGTGAAATACAGACAAAACAAATTGTCATCAATACTGCTTACTATGGACTAAAATAAAAAGAGCACCACTATTTTTTATAAAACAAAACTTGATCAATTTCAACAAAGTATTTCAGGTCAGTGGGTGTTTTGTGCGTGGTATTGAATTACGAACACATTTTCATGATGACCTGCAATACATTCATACTTTATTCATACTAAATGCAATAAGTATACAACAGTTCATAAATTGCAGGCAAATTGGGCAATTACTTTCAGAATCTGTGGAAAAGAAAGAAAAAAATGTACAACAATTTACTTATATCTGAAAAACTTTATAACTGAAAATGAAACAACCCATGTCTACACGAAGCTACTTGGCTTGTATATATGATTCACATCAATATTGAAAGCAGACATGTGTACAGGTATGTTACCAACGCTATTTAATATATTTTCACTACAACCGGATCTTAAAACTAAACACTTCAGCAACAAAGTGATTTCAAAATTATATTTCTCAAAAAACTTTTTTTAAATGATGTCGCACAACTCTGTAGAATAGAACAAAGATGTATAAGGCATGTGAATATTGAAAGCAGACAGCTATCTTACCCATGCTATTCAACACATTTTTCATTTACAACTGGATATTCAAACTCTAATTTAATTGGCTTTATTTGAGTTACTTCCTTTCACACCCTGTTTGTATACTTGTGATTATTACTATCTATCTATCGGAGACAAGTTATTGCAGAAGCATCCATATAACTTTTTGATATTTCATATTAAACATTACAGTTATAGTAAAAGGACTAGCTCCGAGTATCCTCTGTAGATGAATTTCTCCGAAAATTCAGAATCTTGTTACAAGTTGAAAAACATTAAAACATTGGTAAGGAAAAGCCAATACCTTTTAATGTTTTCATGACTGCCTTTAAGCTTTGTCCAATGATTCTTTCATGAATTATTGTTACTAGTTATCATGTCCTCATAGATATTGTTATATCCTAGAGAACCTTCATTCCTTTTAAGGTGATATGACTATGTATTTATTTAGACTTGACTACCTTTACATTTTGTACGTTGTACTCTTAGTGTCATTCTCACAAGAAATTGTCTATTATTATTCTTTTGTAAACATTTGTCACTTTAAATGAGCATGGAAATAAATGAGATGGTACAACAACAAAAAACAAACAAAATCATTTATCTATCTACCTATCTATCTATCATTGAACAAATCGACGATCTATTTAGGTATTTATTTAGTTTGTTAGTTAGCTAGTTAGTTTATTTATTTATTTATCACTCCACAAAATAACATACAATATAACTGGATAGGTGCAACAAAAATACTTAAAGATAAAAGAAGACAAAATATTCAAACTAAACACTTCAGAAAACTATGATTTAAAAAATATATATCGTTCAATATTCAAGTTTGGAGCAGTCTTTAGGCTTTGAAATATCTTCTTCAGAGTTTAGGTGCGGTTGTCTTTCAATTATCATAGGAAAGTGCTTTTTCATCTGTTCATACACCTTATGTTCCTTCATTTCAACTTAAATTACTTCATTTCACTTAGAATTACTTCATTTCAACTAAAAAATTAAAACTTCATTTCACCTAAAATACTCCATTTTACCTAAAATTACTTCATCTCAACTTAATTTACTTTATTTCACCTAAAAAACTTCATTTCACCTAAAATACTTCGTTTCACCTCAAATTACTTTATTTCAAGTTAAATTACTTTATTTCACCTAAAATTACTTCTTTTCACCTAAATGTACTTTATTTCACATTAAATTATTTTATTTCAACTTAAATTACTTCATTTTACTGAAAATTTGTCCAAAAAAAAAAAAATTACATGAGCTTACCTTCTGATTCGAATGCAGTAATTGGCTGCAGACATACACATCATTGCAAGCATCATGAAACGCCACTGAAATGTCAAGACCCGTACCCACACCGTCTACAGTCAACGATGCAGCCAGAAGCATGCTGGGAAGGCCTCCTGTGTCTGAATCGAGAAAACAATACAATTATACTTCCTTTTCATTGTTTCAGTACAATTTATTTGTTAAACTCATATTTAACATATCATCACAATGAAGAAAATGTCACAAAGGAATACAATTATCATAACATAATTCATAAAGCATAATTTTTATCATTAAAAGTTAAATAGAAAAAAAGAAGAAATTAAAAGTTAAACAGAAAAAAAGAAGAAAGACCTGACATATCTTAAGAGGAATCCAAAAACAAGAAAAAGTTAAACAAGAAAATTCGATATTGAGAGCCATTTTTCATTATGGGACTTTAAGTTATCAGACCACCGTGGTGTAGTGGTTAGTGCTTTGTCCCTCACCCGCATGTCCCATGTTCGTATCCCGGTGGGTCTGCAACCAGTGAGTTCACAACTGGTTATCAAAGGCCGTGGCCGTCTTGATATAATGTCCAGCACTGGATGCTTCGGACGTTAAACCTTGCTATGCTATTTTTTGTGGCTATATGCTCTTCTAATTTACAAATAATTATCAATTTAGAAATCAGGTGACAAACAGATGGACTATTATTTTGTATTTTACAATTATGCTTCGTACTATATGAATTTTTAATTAAAATCTTAATTCAACTGGTGTCAGAAATGGGATCATTTGCATCATTGACACTGAAGTAAAATTCTTTTCTTTACTACTTGTTATATACCATTATCCTTGTCATCAAAATAAAATAAAAGTAAACAATCATTTTAATATCATCATCAAGCATAGTGGAAACAAAGCATGAAAAAAATACAGGACAAGAATGTGATGAACTATTAACACATGATGGCAAGAAGAAACCGATAGTGGTTCGATTTCAAGGTGAAGTTTTGTGGCACAAATTTGTAATATTGGATTGCAGATGGCAGATATGTGGGCATCATGGGAGCAGCGGGGATAATCGTCCCTTACCTGACACAACATGTGGCAAAACTTCATCCAAGAGGCAAGGGAATTGTGTAATATTTTGCAAAATAATAGGGAAAGATTGGCAATGACCAATTTTCTTTTCAAACTTTGTGCCGGAAATTTGTGTGCATAGACGATAGAAAAATCAGCAAATATTTGATGGAATATTTTGACCAGTGGGTGAAGATTGGCAATGACATTTTTGTTTTTCTTCAAAATTTGTGTGCAGAGACAATGGGAGAATCAGCAATACTTGATGGAATATTTTGACCAATGGGTGACCATTGAATTGAAAAGTTTTTTTTTTTTCAATCGCCACAGTGAAGTTTTTAACAGTTTTTGTGACAATATGAAGATGAATCCAAGAAATCAAATCAGAATGCCAGATGTAATTCCTGTCCAAGCTATGTTATTTCCATGGTCACAGCATTTGCTTGCATCAGTTGTAGTTAAGCTGTAAACATATAGCGCTTTAGGTAATTTAAGTTCAACTATTTTTTTAAACATGGCAAGTGGGGGATGGGGGTGTAGTCAATGTATGTGACGGAACAGATTATAAGATCTTGAAATGTAAAAACTCAGAAAGAGATTAAAAGGTTTTATTAAAAGGTTCTTCTGAAATAAGAAGCCAAACAATAATACAAACAAAGCAACACATATCATTTTGAACCTAAAACTGTAATAAGAATAAAAAGATTACAAAAGATTACAAAACTACTTACTTTCCTGACCAGCAGGTGATTTGTTGTCACAAAGTTGAATCAAAATAATCATACCCAAAACATATTTACATTTTAAAGCATAAGAACATTTATAGTTTCAACCTTTTTCTGTGAGTGTAATATAAACATTCTGATCAACATAAATATTTGCTGTGAAATTATTTCTTTCTTACAAGATTATGAAGTGTTGATCCAGGGTCTCATTCACAATGAAATACCTTGTACAAAATATCAAATACATATTAAGATCATATTAATTTCATTACTATGAACAAGAGGTCTATAGGTCATCTTAAAAACTTTTCAAAAAAACATGTTAATCACTGATCATTACTACTTGCTTGTCTTTACGTCTGAAGGACATCTTTTTGGTGTTAACAATATCACTTTTGTGATAAGTGCAACATGATAGTCAACAATCAAACGGGCTAATTGAGTTAAAATTCAAACTTTTCATAAATTTAACTACAAAATACAGATATGTGAGTGATGATTTATAAAAGTAACTGAAACTGATTAATTTTCTCCTCAATATTTTTAATATCAATGCAGCATATATCCATTTCTTCATGACCCAAAAGTAAATTGAGTATAAGCATTCTCTATAAATTGGATGGGTTATAAAATGAGGAAATATCTTATTTCCCTATAAGGAATACAATTATAAATTTACATGTGAAAACTAAGAAAATTGATCATCACAGATTAGAACAGTAAATACCGTCATGGTTCTCATGCCCATGCAAATTGACACCCATATCATATGACCCGGCCAATTATAAAAATGGCATCTCACACCCCACATGGCATCCCACGTCCCACATGGCATCCCACGTCCCACATGGCATCCCATGTCCCACATGGAATCCCATGTCCCACATGGCATTCCATGTCCCACATGGCATCCCAAGTCCCACATAATATCCCATTCCATCCCTTGTCCCACAAGGCAACCCACCCTATGTCCCACATGGATCCCATCCCATGTCCCAAATGACATACCACCCCATATCCCACATAACATCCCATCCAATGCCTTGTTCCACCTGGCATTCCACCATTATCTACCACATGGCATTCCACTCCATCTCTTGTCCCACAGGGCATTCCACCATATCTCCCATATGGCATCCCACACCATGTCCCACATGACATCCCATCCCATCTTTTGTCCCACATGGCATCCCACCCTATAACCCACATGGCATCCCACCCTATGTCCCCCATGGCATCCCACCTCATGTCCCGCATCAGTGGCTTCCCACCTGATGTCCCACATGGCATCCCACTTTATGTCCCACATTGGATCTCACCATATGTTCCACATGGTATCCCACCCCATGTCCCACATAGCATTCCATCCTGTTCCACATGGCATCCCACCCCATGTCCCACACGGCATCCCACCACATGTCCCACACGGCATTCCACCCCATGTCCCACATGAAATCCCATAGGCTCCATACAAAGTCTCGTCCTAGCTATCAGTCCCTAATTGAGCATACTATGTACAGTGCTAGCGGGAATGAAGGTGTCATTTACATTACCTTGGAATGCACTTGACAGGATTAGGTGGTAATGTTAAGTCGATTCCTGCATTCCCTATTGTGCCAGAAAATAATCCCCTCTAATCAATAAAACTCGGTAAAGCTGGTTTGCTGTGTCAGGAGAGTGTTAACCACATAACTAGACAGTTATGTTGTGGTTACCTAATCCTTCCAACCAGTTCCACTGACAACAACGTAAGCCTGCAGTAATACACACTAGTCAATAGCGTAGTGCTACTCATTGAGACTTCTGTTCACAAATGGCAATTTTTTGATTATGGTCGTCAGTAAAACATCGTAATTAACCCTTAATTCATATCCCAATATTTTTTTTACGTTTCAGGATGAGTATAGTTTGGTGAAATTCTCAACGTTTTTGTTTTGTTTGCAATATGCATGATCTTTTAAGAATACATATTTTTGTTGCCCACTTATTGCATGTATAAGACAGGTTGTGTGATGGAAATACAAAAAACAAAAAAGTGCTTACACTTCTTACTGCTTTTACTAATACTAATATGTCAAGAGAAAAAAATAAATACAAAAACCTCAGCAAGTTTTATTTCATACATGCATTTCTTTCTTCCATTTCCACTTTATGAATTACTGGATTTTTCTAACAAGTTGTCATTATAAAATGACAGCTAATTTCAAACTTCCATTTGTTTGCATGTAAGTGGTTTTGTCCGCCGTTAAATAATATTATTTTCTTCTAACAAATATGTTTAGTTGAATTATTGTTTTTGGTTCCCTACTAACACGTTTCTTGAAGCATAAATAATTATTTGTAATGGAAACAACTTGAACATGTGACCCCCTCCCCGTGGCCCCACCCCATCTCATCACACCATCTCTGTATCCACTTCCTCCCGATTTAATTATGTGGACCTATATGCACTTCAATGTTATTTACAAATGACTTCAAAACAAATATGAATGCAAAAATCATCGTAAAAAGCAATCAAAATATGACTACTGCAGAAGAGTAATTGAAATTTTTTTTTAAATGAAGAAGACTTAAATAAGATATCGATATCTTTGAATTGAGTCAAAAGCATATTGCAAATAATATATCAAAATATCAAATAGCTATAATATATGCTACTGGTCTACACAAAATTCGCACCAGGGATCCCCATCGGAATATCGGGCACTGATGTTTTAACTGCAAAAGGAAAAGTAGTACCGGCTCTCGCTCGTGCGGGCTGAACTATAAATTAACCGGGTTACAAGTAACTAAAAACTAAATGCAATCGTATCCATGGTTGTTTTAATTGTCAGTTGAGGATAATATAATTACCAAACATTAAATCCCGGTGTTCTGATAAAGTTATCAATTTCATATTAAGTTATTTTTGACAAAAAAAAAGTAGTTTAAATCATAACTTAAAAATGGTGCGCACAGCCCCGTGTTTTCCATGTAGTAGTCCCACTACGGAAGAGTTTCATGCTCACAATTGTTGGCAGTAACCTGCTGGATCCGGAAGTTCCACATTTTGAGTATTGAATTACAAGGCCCTGGGAAGGGGACGACAACTGGTCCGGATTGTAGAAGTTATAAGAGGCCTAGGGTGATGGTGAATTTGACCATACGACATGGTGGGAAATTAAAATGAATTAATAGTGACATCTGAGTATTAAAAGAAATGTTCTTGTAACAAAAGTTATAAGCCTTTTTGTATGAAATATAACGTGCGACTCAATTGGTAATGGTAACGGTTCTGGATCAATTGTTGAGGTTACGGGCTTGTGACGAACAACTTAATAATACCTTCTGATGAAAAATCAAATTTTGAAAATATTTCCAAATGTTCGAGAAGTTAGCAATAAAACACTGGGCTACCGTCCCCCCACCCCCTCCCCCACACAAAACTTGGTGAAAATAAATGTGATCGTTTATTTGACGGCTTGAGGGACAAGTAACACTGATGAGAAATATACGGGAATGCTTACTCCCCCTCCCCCCCCCACACACACACAAACACACACTTACGCCCGTGAGCCACCACTGGTCCCCTTCAAAAGTATTGTTGAATTGTTGAGCCCATTGTCGGCCCTGCTTTTGTAGAAATTCTTTTAAAAAATAGGTCAATCTTACGAGATCGTTACATTTTCCAGAATCTAGGCACACCGCTTACATCCAGTTTCAATTTCCATGGTAACCATCCACGTTTAGTAGAAGCAGGGAGTATAAGCAAGTGACCTGTGCTGTACTGTGCCCTGGGCATTTCTTAAACATCTGGAAATAATTATCGCCGAAGGCTTGTTGCGCAATTCCCCGCAACCTTATGAAATTTGCCACGTGTAAGAAAATAATATTATTCCATCGTAACACAAAGTTACGGCGTGGTTATAAGGAATCGTGTGTAGTGCCAGTTGTCTTTCAAGTCCCCCAGTCAAAAAGAACGATACATTAAGAATACATTTTATCAAAAGTCAAGAGCAAAAGAAAGTCGGTAATTGTATGTATTTATTTTTCCTGTTTGCAGAAATATTCAAAATAAATTGTAAGGAAAGGGGTCGGTATACAGGGATATTTTCGGAACACCGAGGGACTTATTTACATCAACGCCCAACGATACATTGTGATAAGTTGCCCAAGGTTTTTGTACGTACGAGAAAAGTTTGTCTCAGCAAAAGTAAATGTGACCATAAAAGGAAAATGGGTGTGACTAAGGAGTCTGAACATGCGCGTTTACAAGCCCGGGGAAGATGGAAAATTTTACCATGCCCAACATGTCAAACGAACAATACACACATTGTTTTAACATGGATTTGGGATAGCTATGGACCTGGGATTTGGGACCTGGTTATTAAGTTATGTATACGTATAGAAGGCCTACAGAGCAGGGAAATGGAAAGTCTACAGGTACTACGATAACTCTAAAAAATTTAAGCCCGATCAAAGTGATATTAATATGGAATACACATTAGAAGAAGTCAAATATATGAGGATTTGGAAGGCATTGAGTGGGTAAATTTGAATTAATAATGATTTCTTCGGGGATTTCTTATTTATTAACGTTCAGCGCATGCTTGATTGTAAATGCTAGATGAGCTGGTAATGGTATAAGAAAAAAGCGTAGCGAATGTGTTTTTTTCTTCTTCTTTTTTCAAATGAAAAAAGAACACTTGAGGGAATATTTTTCTCTCATTTTCTTTATTTATCATGGACTTAGGAACCTGTGGAAAAAGATATTGATTGCATGTAGATATACAAAAGAAATGAAGTTCACACACACAATACGGGCTAGGGGTCTACTACACTGAGTCTTAAACCCATTGAGATTTCGGAACTGACAAAGGGCCTTGGTCTTTAATCCCTTTTAAACATCCTTGTAAATCTTTTGTGTGCGTCGAGCAACAGCAAACCTCGGGGATTAAACGCAATTACAAAAGAATTGATCTCATTGTCCCCGCGAAACATTAAACAGATTTTTCTGGTTCGTAACCACGGATAAACTGTACTTAAAGTGGACAACTTAAGCTGGTTTATTGATCGCGATATCCCCGCATTCTTAACAATAGTTAATCCGATCGCGGTTGTACTCCATGGACGGCGTGAACCATGTGAAACGTGGGAATGCATGACACATTCGTTCTCGCTAGCACTGTATGAAAGTGTCAGTTCATATAATAACTTATATGCAAATGAGTTGTTGAATAAGAAAAAGAGGCAGTCAAATAATTATGTCTGATATAGCCCTTGGTGTATACCACATGGTATATATCATATCATATGTCTCGCATGGCCCCCACCCATGTCCCACATGGCATCCTTCCCTATGTCCTATGCAGTCACATCCAGTCACACTCCCTGACTGAGCATACTAAACAAAAACAGTTTTCAGTAAATGACCTCACTAATAAAGGAAGAGTTTAATAATCATGCCTAATACAACTGTTGGTGCCCAAATATTTCAAAGAATTTTAAAGATTTTAAATCTCCAGTGCTATGAGAGATGCTTGAGGGTCTCTGAAAAATATTGGAGTATTATATCATTTTACAGTTATCTTCTTACAAAAATATCAAATGTTTTGTAGACTTTTTAAGGAAACTAGTCCTCAATCTGTCTTAAGTGTCCAAAAAAACTTTAACATTTTGAAAGGAAATTTTAACCTTCCATAAGGATATCTAAAGAAACTTTCAACTTTTGCTAAGAAACTCTGAAGAAACTTCAACTTTTTCTGAAGAAATTTTCAATTTCTTTAAACATTACTGAGGAAATCTCAGGAAATACTATGGATGATTGGGGAGGGAGGGAGGAAGGGGGAAGGGAAAGGGGGAGGGGGGGGAGGGGGGGAAGGGGGGTACGAGCGACCGGAATCGCCATTACATAGGTTCGCATTATGCTTCGCATGCTCACCAACAAGAGTAGACATCTACAGGATCTGTGAGCCCTACCCCTAAGTGGCGGTACCAGAGATTGAGTTAACGACAAATTTGTCGTATTTTACGCCATGGCTGAAATTTCTTACGACACAGGTTGTACCTGCTTCGTAAGATTTAGATATAGCATGTGGAATTTTACACCAGAGTTTTTCATTAACATAACTAAAATCATGAACATCTTACCTCTGTGATGCGATTCAAAGTTTTATTTCACACAAAAAAGATTTTAAATTACTCATAAATAAAAGAAAAATGACACAACTACGAGACTAATAGCCGAATGATTCAACATGCCCGTAGTGCTGCCATAAACACATAGCCTATAGGCTAGTACATTAACCCTATGCGAAGTTTGCTAATCTCATGAAAGTTTGGATACGATAAACAAAAGTATTTTCTAGTTTATTTTGGGATTGTTAACCCAAATTTCATGACTCAACAATCACCATTATACAAGGATTGGGTATGAACTTTTTCGTAATATTTTTTATGATAACAATAGTCCGATTTTGTAATGTTTTTGGAATTTTTAGAGCAATTTTCATTCACTTTAGCGAGGCAGACCTGCACAAGTGTGTTGTATTAACAATTACTTGCATGCTTCGCTATAGCGTGCAATGCCCAGTACATTACGCAATGCTCTGTACATATGACAGCAAAATGACAAAATACGCCAAACTTCAAGGGCTTGTCGTTAGCAAATACGCCAGGCAAAAAATGTAACACAACCTCTGGACAGTACTAATTACTTATACACAGAGTGTCACTTTCTTTAACAGTTTCCAATTCAAAAACCTTCAAAGATCATAAATAGATAATTACAAACAGTATCTCTTACAGAATAAGACTATAATGTAAACTTACCATACAAGCTTTGTGCCATGGTTGTATGAATATTAATGAGCTGACTTGCATCTTTTGTATTGAGACCTACACGGAGTAACATTGACCTAAGGTCACTGTTGCTATAGGATCCATGGCCATCCTATGGACAGAGAAAAACAAACAAATAACACTTTTGTCTCGTATCAAACAAGGACTGGAGAAAGAAGGGGCACCTCTTCCTAAATATCAACCAGATGGTGCCTCTGCCAATATTATCATCACGATATGTCCTATTGTATGTTTCAAAATCCCACTTTCCAATAACAATGATAAAGAAACTTAACCAGTCCAAAATTGCACAATAAAAAAATTCTCACTTAGATAAGAATGAAGTTTTTGTAACTCGCAAGTGTCAAAAAATTATCCTTTTTAATCTCGCTAGTCCCAAATTATCCAATTTTAAAAACCCATATGTACAAAATTGTACACTTCCAAACTTGAAAATTTCCAGACCTAATCATCCAATGCCCGACAACTTGCACAAACCAAAGAAATGTCCACGATGATGTCATGAAGAAGCACATCAGTATTACTTTGACAAGAATGAACTGGGTATGTATCATTACCAGATGAAGATTCATGTGTTGATAAGGGCCCGGGTAACATTGGTTTCATAAAATTCATCCATTCAATTCAGAAGAAAGAGGGATCACAAGTACAAAAAATAAAGACATTGTAGTATGCATTCAAGGAGGATAGGTGTTCTTTTTTCAGGGAGTTAACAAAGAAATTTGTATAAATATGGACCAGCAACATCTTGTACTAAAAAAATTTTTTGAAAATATAAGACCACAAAGATAATTTCACTTTTCATTGCTATCTGGATATGCACAAAAGAAAACTAGCTTCTGGTCATCAATGGACCAAGGAAACGTAGGGATATGATAACAAGCCATTTTTAATATGACAATAAATAATGTTTTCTGCAAAAGTTTGTCAGATGTACTTTTACTAGAGCCAAAGAGAATGATTAGAGACTGTCATTCATGCAGGCAGGCCCGGAAAGTACACTTTTGGGGTACATTTGTCTCATTTGATCAAATATTTGGATGAGTATTATGAGCTTATACCATCCCATTTTTCTAAATGATACATTTCAATCTCTCACCTTTATATTAATGCCCACCTTGTCCAAAATTCACAAGATCAAACCTCAATTTTCAGGATGAGAGATTTTAAGTGTGGATTGAGAAGAAATGGATGGAGAAGGTAAAGGGAGGGGTAAAATGGTGGGTAATAGGAGAGGTAAAAGAGTGGGTAATAGGAGGGGTAAAAGAGTGGGTAAAGGGAAAAAAAGTGGGTAAAAGGAAGGGTAAAAGGAAGGGTAAAATGGTGGGTAATAGGAGGGGTAAAAGGAGGGGTAAAAGAGTGGGTAAAGTGAGGGGTAAAAGAGTGGGTAAAGTGAGGGGTAAAAAGGGTGGGTAAATGGAGGGTAAAGGTAGGGTAAAAGAGTGGGTAAAGGGAGGGTAAAGGGTGGGTAAAGTGAGGGTAAAAAGTGGGTAAAGGAAGGGGTAAAGGGTGGGTAATAGGAGGGGTAAAGAGTGGGTAAAGAGAAGGTAAAAGGAGGGTAAAAAGAGTGGGTAGAGGGAGGGTAAAGGGTGGGTAAAGTGAGGGGTAAAAGCATGGGTAAAAGGAAGGGGTAAAAGGGTGGGTAATAGGAGGGGTAAAAGTGGGTAAAGAGAAGGGTAAAAGGGTGGGTAAAGGGTGGAGTGCGAGGAGGGTAAAAGGGTGGGTACAGGAAGGGGTAAAAGGGTGAGTAAAGGAGGAGTAAAAGGTGGATAAAGGGACGGGTAAAAGGTTGGGTAAAGGGAGGGGTAAAGGGTGGGTAAAGGGAGGGCTAAAAGGGTGGGTAGGGAGGGTAAAAGGGTGGGTAAAGGAGGAAAAGGGTGGGGGAGGGGGTAAAAGGGTGGGTAAAGGAAGGGAAAAGGGTGGGTAAAGAAAGGGGTAAAAGGGTGGGTAAAGGAAGGGGTAAAAGGGTGGATAAAGGAAGGGTAAAAGTGTGTAATAGGAGGGGTAAAAGGAGGGGTAAAAGAGTGGGTAAAGTGAGGGGTAAAAGAGTGGGTAAAGTGGGGGTAAAAAGTGGGTAAAGTGAGGGGGTAAAAGGGTGGGTAAAGGGAGGTAAAGGTAGGGTGGGTAAAGGGAGGGTAAAAGGGTGGGTGAGGGTAAAGGGATGGGTAAAGGAAGGGTAAAAGGGTGGGTAAAGGGAGGGGTAAAGGGTAAAGGGATGGGTAAAAGGGTGGAGTAAAGGAAGGGGTAAAAGGGTGGGTAAAGGAGGGGCAAAAGGGTGGGTAAAGGGAGGGTAAAAGGGTGGGTAAAGGGGAGGGCAAAGGGTGGGTAAAGAGGGGTAAAAGGGTGGGTAAAGGGAGGGTAAAAGGGTGGGTAAAGGGGAGGGTAAAAAGGGTGGGTAAAGGGAGGGGTAAAGGGTGGGTAAAAGGAGGGTAAAAGGGTGGGTAAAAGGAGGGTAAAAGGGTGAGTAAAGGGGTAAAAGGTGGGTGAAGGAAGGGTAAAAGGGTGGGTAAAGGAGGGGTAAAAAGGGTGGGTAAAGGGAGGGTAAAAGGGTGGGTAAAGGGAGGGTAAAGGTGGGTAAAGGAGGGGTAAAAGGGTGGGTAAAGGAAGGGGTAAAAGGGTGGGTAAAGTGAGGGGTAAAAGTGTGGGTAAAGGAAGGGTAAAAGGGTGGGTAATAGGAGGGGGTAAAAGAGTGGGTAAAGAGAGGGTAAAAGGGTGGGTAAAAAAGGGTGGGTGAGGGGGGTAAAGGGTGGGTACAGGGAGGGTAAAAGGGTGGGTAAGGGAGGGTAAAAAGGTGGATAAAGGGAGGGTAAAAGGTTGGGTAAAGGGAGGGTAAAAGGGTGGGTAAAGGAGGGCTAAAAGGGTGGGTAAGGGAGGGTAAAAGGGTGGGTAAAGGGAGGGTAAAAGGGTGGGTAAAGGGAGGGGTAAAAGGGTGGGTAAAGGGAGGGGGTAAAAGGGTGGGTAAAGGGGGAAGGGTAAAGGAGGGGTAAAAGGGTGGGTAAAGGGAAGGGTAAAGGGAGGGGTAAAGGGGGGTAAAGGAGGGTAAAAAGTGGGTAAAGTGGGGGTAAAAAATGGTGGGTAAAGGGAGGGTAAAAGGGTGGGTAAAGGGGAAGTAGGGTAAAAAGGGTGGGTAAAGGGAGGGGGTAAAGGGTGGGGTGGGTAAAAAAGGTGGGTAAAGGAGGGGTAAAAGGGTGGGTAAAGGGAGGGGTAAAAGGGTGGGTAAAACAGGGAAGGGTAAAGGGGTAAAGGAGGGGGTGGGTAAAAGGGTGGGTATAGGGAAGGGTAAAGGGGGGGGTAAAAGGGTGGGTGAAAGGAGGGTAAAATGGTGAGTAAAGGTACAGGGTGGGGAAGGAAGGGGTAAAAGGGTGGGTAAGGGAAGGGTAAAAGGGTGGGTAAAGGGAGGGGTAAAAGGGTGGGATAAAGGGAGGGATAAAGGGTGGGTAAAAGGAGAGGTAAAAGGGTGGGTAAAGGGAGGGGTGAAAGGGTGTGTAAAAGGGTGGGGGAAGGGGTAAAGGGTGGGTAAAGGAGGGGTAAAAGGGTGGGTGAAGGGAGGGGTAAAAGGGTGGGTAAAGGGAGGGAGGGTGGGTAAAGGGAGTGGGTGAAGGGAGGGGTAAAAGGGTGGGTAAAGGGAGGGGTAAAAGGGTGGGTGAAGGGAGGGGTAAAAGGGTGGGTAAAGGGATGGGTGAGGTAAACAAATCTTTAATGGAATTGACATCAAAATGGTTCTTTGCCAATTTTCTTCTTTAATAGCCCTCTATCATGTCAAGGAAAATGAAAATTTATGGCAATACTCCATTAAAACCTTACCTGACCAAGAATGTAGATTTCCACGCCTCTGTTTCGCATTGCCCGTGATATCTCTCCATACTTTGGGTCCATCGCCAGAAACAATCTGCAAGAAATACTTTAACATCTTAAACCCAAAAAGAATTTTTTTACAAATCTCCTTTCTTTCTTCATGAATACTAAAGGCACATGGACATGAAGAAACAACATAAGCTCAAATGCTTTAAAATTGATTAAAGACCATCAATATAGTGGCAAAAACTTCATCAAAACATTATTAAAGGCAAAGCTTAAAAATTTGGCATGCAATTTTCAAGCAACAAATTAGCCACATCATTCCACAAGATTAATTTTGCATCATAACATTAAGGTATAAATAGTTTTATGCTCATAAATCATTTCACCTATCCCCAGCAGCAAAGACAAACAATGCCAGCATTGATTACAGTTACTTCTTATATTACAAGGATCGCCAATATATTCAGATGTGTCACTAAAAATACTATGTACTGTAACACCAGTGGGAGTAGTTGTTATCTTGAAGAAGCATTGGAGAGGTGAAACTGTATACAGTTTTGTGGTTTGGGAAACAAAGAAATATATAACTTTTTCTTCGACCAGCCCTGCTTCATTTGAGGGCAGGTTGAGATGTTCCTGGTTTTAAGCAAAGGCATTTCTAATGATCGGTTCAAAATTTACCACTTTAGTGGTCAATAGTCAAGCTCATTGTTATTTCCAGGTCGGCATTCCTCACTTTGGACAGACCTATTGTCTTTTGAATCCTAAGTTGTTTATACTACCAGTGAATTATGCAAATCAGTATTTCAAGTTTGACAAATATGCCAATTAGTGTCTGGGCTAGCCAGAAGTTATACTTGTCTTAATCCCAGATTGGCTGAGGGCAACCATGTGACTTTTCTTATAGGGCGTTGCCCATTGCTAATGTAAGAGCTATGCTTGTAAATTTGTAGAAGTGGTCAGTTTCTGTTTAGGGCTGGTTTGATATAGTTGTCGGAGACCTGAGAAGTACAGGTTGACATTGAGGTGGTGCTACAGGAAACCTAGCCATCTTAGACTAACAGTATATGTGGATAGGACTTTGCACTTTTGAATTGATGGACTGCACTCCTCAGAATTAGAGGTCTAATTTATCCAACCGGCCGTACTTTGTTCAATTTTATGAGTCAGTTTGAGTTTGAATTGCTTTGGGAAAATAAACCAGCGTTATTTCAATCCTGTGTGTAATTATTCGAGCCTGTACGATAAGACTGGCGCATTACAATATGTAAAATGACAACTGACTTTGTAAAATACTCTTAATCCTATATTTCCTAGCTTAGTGAGCATTATTACAGTGGTGAAGTGAAGAAAATGATCATCCTTCTCAATCCAAAGAAAAGGGCATAATACCTGAAATCTGGGTGTGGTACCACAGTGGGGATTTCGCCATCAATGATACCCCGCTCGTTGATACTAAGTGTGCCATTTGGTTCCAGTAATCCATTTAGTCTATCCAGCACAGAAGGACTTAAAAGGGATAAAATGAATAAATAATTTAATCAAATTAACGTCAAGAATAGATGTAGGTTTTTTATTCATAGTGCGAGTTGAGTTACATCCACACTCGGGTCATGATGATCCGTCAGTGGCAGAAGACAAAAACAATAGCTAGAACAATAGGATACAACAATACATAGAGCAATAGGATAAAAACAATATAGAACAATAGGATAAAAACAATACATAAAACAATAGGATACAACAATACATAGAGCAATAGGATAAAATAAATACATAGAAGAATAGGATACAACAATACATAGAACAATAGGATAAATATAATACATAGAAGAATAGGAAAAAAACAATACATAAAACAATAGGATACAACAATACATAGAGCAATAGGATAAAATAAATACATAAAACAATAGGAAAAAACAATAAAATAGGATAAAAACCTACATAGAGCAATAGGATAAAAACAATAAACAAAACAATAGGATAAAAACAATACATAGAACAATAGGATAAAAACAATACATAGAATAGGATAAAAACAATACATAGAATAGGATAAAAACAATACATAGAACGATAGGATACAACAATACATAGAACAATAGGATACAACAATACATAGAACAATAGGATACAACAATACATAGAACAATAAGATAAAAACAATGCATAGAACAATAGGATAAAAACAATACATAGAACAATAGGATCAAAACTTGTGCTTATGTTGGCTGTGCACAGCTATGAGCCTCAGTGTCCATTGTAAAGTTATTTGAGTACGCACTGACAGTAGAAAGGTGCTACATAAGAACTATGTACGTATCATTAATAATTCAAACCAATTTACCCAATGCTGACTGTCCTGTCAAATTTAGAGAAAAAAGTGACAAAGAATCTATGATTATCCTAGAAAAAATTAACCTTCTATATCCACCCGCATTTCTTAATTTGTTTCTATCTTTTGTTTTCATCTTGCCCACACATGACATCTCTCCCACATGCAACCCAAAAATCATTACCCACTCTTCATACATGGTAGCAAAATACTCATTAACATATACTCGTAAACATTATGCATCTATCAGACAAAAGATTTACTCGTGATTTACTTAACCCTCCCATATTCTGTAAAGTATGTCAAAATATCAATTCATCATCTTAACTGTATAAAATGCATCCCCCGCAAAATAGTTTACAATCAAAACAATAGAAATCACAACCACACAACAGCTTCACATCGTTTATTCACGGAAAGCCGCAGAAACTGAAACTGTGCAACTTTTACGTCATGAATGTGACCAAAACTAATTACTAGGAAGTAGCTGACATGTGAGGGGGCTTTCACTTGATAAAGAAGTGTGGTTTTTGAAAAGAAACTGAAATGCTTTTCTGCTATTTTCTTTACTGAACATTACAAGTGCTGTGACATCACGAACGACTGCGGTTCAATAAAACCAGATGGGGGTATAACACTCTTTTGCATGGTTTACAATCAATACAAGTTTTGTTTGTTTGTTTGGTGAGGTTTTACGGCACCATGACAGCGATGTTTAAATTAGTGCCAGAGAGATTGAATTATGTCGGAGATGAACTGAGGTTGAGGAGAGCGTAGGAAGTGCGTAGGAAGTACTTAACAAGAACTTTAGATATAGTTATAGTAGTTGGAGTGATGTACAAAGAAGATAATTTGGGGGGGAAGTTTGTGGAAGAGATCAGCAATTGAGTTGAAAGGGTTAAGGGAAGCTCTTGGGAGGGGGAGGAACAGATAATCTATGAGGATGTGTTTGACAGTGAGAGGCCCTTGACAGTTATTGCAGGGTGGGGGGAGCGGAGCCGTTAGGGAGGTTGGAGTGAAAGACATACATATAATTTGGCTTCCTCAAAAACTAACTGATTTTCAGCCTTAAACGGTCAAGGGTCCAAAATAGATTTTCATAAATGTCAAATATTTTCTGCATTTTCTTTTTTAAATGCTAAGGTGAAGAATAGTTACTGAGGTATGACTTGATCAAACACAGATATAGGCAACAAGACACTGAGGTAGGACTTGATCAAACACAGATATAGGCAACAAGACACTGAGGTATGACTTGATCAAACACAGATATAGGCAACAAGACACTGAGGTATGATTTGATCAAACACAGATATAAGCAACAAGACACTGAGGTATGACTTGATCAAACAAGATCAAACACAGATAAGATAGTCAAACACAGATAGAGACAACAAGACTGAGGTATTTGATCAAACACAGATATAGGCAACAAGACACATGACTTGATCAAACACAGATATAGGCAACAAGACACTGAGGTATGACTTGATCAAACACAGATATAGGCAACAAGACACTGAGGTATGACTTGATCAAACACAGGCAACAAGACACACTTGATCAAACAACTGATATGACTTGATCAAACACAACAAGACACTGAGGTATGATATAGACACTGAGGTATGACTTGATCAAACACAGATATAGGCAGCAAGACACTGAGGTATGACTTGATCAAACACAGATATAGGCAACAAGACACTGAGGTATGACTTGATCAAACACAGATATAGGCAACAAGACACTGAGGTATGACTTGATCAAACACAGATATAGACAACAAGACACTGAGGTATGACTTGATCAAACACAGATATAGGCAACAAGACACTGAGGTATGACTTGATCAAACACAGATATAGGCAACAAGACACTGAATGACTTGATCAAACACAGATATAGGCAATACTGGGCAAGCAAGACACTGAGGTATGACTTGATCAAACACAGATATAGGCAACAAGACACTGAGGTATGACTTGATCAAACACAGATATAGGCAACAAGACACTGAGGTATGACTTGATCAAACACAGATATAGGCAGCAAGACACTGAGGTATGACTTGATCAAACACAGATATAGGCAACAAGACACTGAGGTATGACTTGATCAAACACAGATATAGGCAACAAGACACTGAGGTATGACTTGATCAAACACAGATATAGGCAACAAGACACTGAGGTATGACTTGATCAAACACAGATATAGGCAACAAGACACTGAGGTATGACTTGATCAAACACAGATATAGGCAACAAGACACTGAGGTATGACTTGAGAAACACAGTAGGCAACAAGACACTGACTTGAGATATAGGCAACAAGACACTGAGGTATGACTTGATCAGATATAGGCACAGAGATCAAACACAGATATAGGCAACAAGACACTGAGGCATGACTTGATCAAACACAGATAGAGACAACAAGACACTGAGGTATGACTTGATCAAACACAGATATAGGCAACAAGACACTGAGGTATGACTTGATCAAACACAGATATAGGCAACAAGACACTGAGGTATGACTTGATCAAACACAGATATAGGCAACAAGACACTGAGGTATGACTTGATCAAACACAGATATAGGCAACAAGACACTGATGACTTGATCAAAACACAGATATAGGCAACAAGACACTGAGGTATGACTTTGATAGGCAACAAGACACTGAGGTATGACTTGATCAAACACAGATATAGGCAACAAGACTGAGGTATGACTGATCAAACACAGATATAGGCAACAAGACACTGAGGTGATGACTTGATCAAACACAGATATAGGCAACAAGACACTGAGGTATGACTTGATCAAACACAGATATAGGCAACAAGACACAAGATCAAACACAGATATAGGCAACAAGACACTGAGGTATGACTTGATCAAACACAGATATAGGCAACAAGACACTGAGGTATGACTTGATCAAACACAGATATAGGCAACAAGACACTCAAACACAGATATAGGCAACAAGACACTGAGGTATGACTTGATCAAACACAGATATAGCAACAAGACACATGACTTGATCAAACACAGATAGAGACAACAAGACACTGAGGTATGACTTCAAACACAGATAGGCAACAAGACACACTTGATATATAGGCAACAAGACACTGAGGTATGACTTGATCAAACACAGATATAGGCAACAAGACACTGAGGTATGACTTGATCAAACACAGATATAGGCAACAAGACACTGAGGTATGACTTGATCAAACACAGATATAGGCAGCAAGACACTGAGGTAGAGGCAACAAGACACTGAGGTATGACTTGATCAAACACAGATATAGGCAACAAGACACTGAGGTATGACTTGATCAAACACAGATATAGGCAGCAAGACACTGAGGTATGACTTGATCAAACACAGATATAGGCAACAAGACACTGACTTGATCAGAAAGGCACAAGATATATGGCAACAAGACACTGAGGTATGACTTGATCAAACACAGATATAGGCAACAAGACACTATCTGAGATGTCCTTATGAGCCAATCAATGGTGCAGTGGTTTATAGAAATGGTATCAAAATAATATTCTGCTACTCTCATGGTGCTGACAATAGATGATGTTGGGCATAAGCTTATGATAGGCAGAGTGACTATAGATAGTACAAGTCATCAACTTAATTACTTATTTTTACCTCTGCCAACAGAGTTGGATGGAGGTTATGTTTTCGCCTCTGTTTTTTTGTCTGTTTGCTTGTCATCAAAATATCTCGCCGACGCCAACAAGTGCACACACAATTACAATGACGGGGTCGTTGCCTGCGTATTCAGTTATGATAGTAGCAATGCTATCACAAAACACTTAATACAACCGGACGAGAACACAGGTACGACGTACGGACAGACATAACATCGACAACCAAGTCAATGTCCACGGCCTTTAATAAGCAGTTGTGGTACACTGGCGTGTCTACCCAACCCAGGCTTGAACCCAGGGCCTTGTGGTCTATAGACAAGTATGATAACCGCTACACCACAGTAGGTAGATATCTCAATAACTGATGATTGGATTTTGATTGAATTTGGTGTGTGGTTTTGTTACTGTGTCAGGAAGAAGTGGGATTAATTAGAAGAGGGGAAGGGCATAAATTGAGGGGGTGGGAATGTTTTAAGATGAGATCTGAGGAGACTTCTATGGTTGAAACTTTACAATGGATTCTAATGGAATGTCTTAAACAATGAATTCATGCCCTGAAAAGAATTCAAAGCAATCATTTTTTTAGAGTCAAAGAAGATCAGATTAAGTTGTTTCTGGTATTAAAGAGAATCAAAACAATTGGCTTCTTGCATGAAAGGAAAATGATGGAATGTGAATCTTGGCTGATTAGAACTCAAACAAGGAATGCTTAGCCTGAATAAAACTCAAAACAATGATCAGAGGGTAAATTCTGTAGTGTTTAGAATGCAAATGGCAATACAGATCAACAGTGAGAAAGAGATTGTTTGGGGTTGAAACTTGGTGGGCCTAAAGTTTCAGAGGTAGATTCAGGGCCATAATTCCTGGGGGGACAGTAAAGTAAAGTTGTCTCATGCTCATTACTTAGATGTGACTTGGTAAGGTGCCACACTTCCTAAGCCACAGCATGAGGTAGGGTGGTCAGTTTCTTTCCTCGCCACCTGTAACCTTTCCCAGTTGATGTCAGGTACTTAAATTACTGATAGTTATGCAGCAGGAGTTTTCAAATCTCTGTCCCAGCCTGAGCTCGAACCAGAGACCATCACGTGAAAGTCCAGCTTTTTACAAACTGAGCTATCCTGCTCGCCTTCCTCAAGAAGGAAAGGGTAGAGAGGGAAAAAAGTGGAACGGGGTTGGGGTTCGGGGAGGGGTGGAATGATGCAGGGGAAGGGTACAATGGGGTTTATTCAAACAATCACCACGTTATTGTAAGTCAATAATATACTCCAAATATCTGAATGTTATGTTAATATTATATCAACTGGAAATAATCTCGTCTTCCCTTTTAAGATGCACCTGCACCAGTTGTAAGATAAGTTCTGTTGCATCTATATCAGAAAGATATTTGTATATTTTGCCTGAAAATTTAAACAAAGTAATTTCTCATGTAAATATTGTCACAATTAACAACAAAATATTGCAAACATTTTCAAATGATTCTGGCAAGAATTCCAAAAGTAGAAATGTCACAATTCACGAAAAAATATGCATAGAAATGTGCATAGAACTAAACCTAAAGTCAAGGTGTATGAAAATAATTTCATAAATACACCTTAAATAAATAAATAAACATGCAGTATGACCCAGGGGTATAAAAGAAAAATATTAAAAATGAGTAACAAATACAGATATGTTTTTAAAAATATTGTGTGAACTGTTTTTTCATAGGGAAGATAATAAAAGAAACGAACAATTGAAAAGTTTCACAAACTGTCACTTAAAATATAAAACTTCCAAACTGAACCAAACATAAAACCAGGTAGAAATGAACCCGTTTACAAATCGTCGACAATAAATATCTCAGATATAACCTAATTATCAAAAACAGGTTATAATTAAAGCTGAAAAACAATTAACGCACCTAAAAGACCGAAATAGATCATTCTAAAACAAACAAACATAAAACACCTTTGAAACACTACGACTTCCCCCAAATTGTGGTTTAACTTCCTAATATGGGAAAACACCTGATCTTTTGATTGGCTTACAGGCTCACAAACGCACAGTTATTAATAGATTAAAATAACGTCACAACTTGCCAGAAGTATACACAGAGGAAAATCCCTCCATGTGAAATAGGAACTTTCGTTTTTGATGGCACATAAATACACGAGCACATGACAAGTCATAGGAAAAAGTAATACAACTTGCGAACGACGAGGTTGTGTTTTAATCTGAAAGAATTGTTGGCTACTTAAGAGGTACTAAGAATTGTGTGCTAGTCGAGGCACAGTACTAATTGAGAACTGTGAGCTACAGTGCATGTACTCAAGAAATACTAAGAATTGTGTGCTGCTAAAGAGGTTCTAACAAAGGATATAATTCTTAAGGTAAGTTCATCTTAAATTTTTATATTGATAATAAAGAAATATTGATTTCAATAATAAAGTAATATTGATTTTTATAATAAAGAAATATTGATTTTGATAATAAATATTGATTTGATGATGAAGAAATATTGATTTCAATAATAAAGAAATACTGATTTTGATAATAAAGAAATATTGATTTTGATAATAAAGAAATATTGATTTCGATAAAGAAATATTGATTTTGATAATAAAGAAATATCGACTTTGATAATAAAGAAATATCGACTTTGATAATAAATAAATTTCAAGATGCATTAAAGGAATAACACATTTGTTTTATATATATATATATATATATATATATACACACATATATATATATATATAAATAGTATATATATATATTTATATATATATATATATATATATACATATATATATACATATATATATATACATATATATATATATATATATATATACATATATATATATACCCATCCTCAATGAGCATACGACTAAGAAGCTGGAGGTCCCAGGTTCGAGTCCAACGGCCAATTTAACCAGCAATTTTTCCACAGATATGCAGATCGATATACACTCACATCGAGCGCAGAGGTTTGTCTTCTGCATCACACCTTCAATGGTTGGGCCACCAAACCATTAGACTCAAACCTGGGACATACAGCATCTTAGTCGTACCCTCATTGAGGACGGGTATAACATGCACTTTACAAAGAGCATGCTTTGCCCATCTGCTTATGTACCATAAGACTCTGAAGGAAGCTTACTTTTTTATTTTATAGAAATATAAAAAATATATATTTTGAAATCCTAATAGAATTATGTACCATAAGACTCTGAAGGAAGCTTTCTTTTTTAATTTATAGAAATATAAAATATAAATATTTTGAAATCCTAATAGAATTAGTTCAGTGGTCAGCCACATCCATCTGTCAATTTCAGACAAAACCATAACTGTGAACAAAATAAACTGTGATACCCTTTTTCCATTCACAAGATATTGAAAGTTGCATGGAAGTGACTGGTGTAGAAAGTCTACTGAGGGCGAGTGATGTCACACCTTAAGTTTTGTTTGTTTCTTATCAATAAATTATTATCATTAATTTGTATTGCAATTTAACAAAACTTTTTTGGGTTATTAAGTTTATTCTTAAAAATTTCTTATGGTGTTAAATCAAGGTGAAATCTTACTTTGTTTTTAATATACTTTCGTTTTTAATACTCTCCTGACATTTCAAATGATTCAAAGTCACAAAATATCAGAAGATTTTTCAATAAATTAAACACAGACTTTTGAGAATTGTGAAGATGTGATGTCAAGATTAGTCTGATTTCAGCCATTTCTACACAAATCAGAATTTCAAACTTGAATTTCTAAGATTTCTGAATGCTCCCTTCAACCACTTAAATTGCTAATCAAATTAAATTTACAAAAAAAAAACTAGAGACCTATGCCAATTCATAAATCACAAAATGGCAAAAAATGTATAAAAAGACCTGAAAATCACAAAAACTGAGTTTTAAGGATAGAAATGACTCTTGACTAGTTGTGACATCACAGCCTAACATTTATCATTAAAATACACCGATTGGATATGAGCACTGCGGTGTATCACCTAAAGACAATTGACACAAAAATCTTATCGTAAAAGTAGTTAAATTAATCCTCAATGCAATACATTAAGAGCTGTTAAAAAAGTGAGGACGTGACATCACTCCTTTATACTTTCTACACTTTTCATTCATTTTCATCCAAATTTGTTACAACTTTAAAATCTTCTGAACGAACAAAATAATGAAGATTTTTTCTTCATAGTTCTGTTTGTATGTTTGCCTTCTATCATACAGACCAGCGAACCACAGTAACCCTTCAATGCATATTTTAAAGACTTTTTAATCCTAGCCATTTCCACAATCTAATCACAGAAACATTTTCATCACCTTTATTAATTAAAATTTCAGACAGAGACATGTTTTGAAAAGTTACTCAATTTTTGAGGAGTTGAAAACTAAATATCTTTTTTGCAAAACTGAAAAACTGTTATACCCAGAATGTAAAACCACACAGCTCCCTGAAAAACTGTTATACCTAGAATGTAAAACCACTCAACCCCCTGCGATAACTATTATACCCAGAATGTAAAACCACTCAACCCTCTGCTAAAACTATTATACCCAGAACTGTTATACCCAGAATGTAAAACCACTCAACCCCCTGCTAAAACTGTTAGACCCAAAATGTAAAACCACTCAACCCCCTGCTAAAATTGTTATACCCAGAATGTAAAACCACTCAACCCCTGCTAAAACTGTTAGACCCAAAATGTAAAACCACTCAACCCCCTGCTAAAACTGTTATACCCAGAATGTAAAACCACTCAACACCCTGCTAAAACTGTTATACTTAGAATGTAAAACCACTCAACCCCCTGCTAAAACTGTTATACCCATAATGTAAAACCACTCAAGCCCCTGCTAAAACTGTTATACCCAGAATGTAAAACCACTCAACCCCCTGCTAAAACTGTTAGACCCAAAATGTAAAACCACTCAACCCCCTGCTAAAACTGTTATACCCAGAATGTAAAACCACTCAAGCCCCTGCTAAAACTGTTATACCCAGAATGTAAAACCACTCAACCCCCTGCTAAAACTGTTATACCCAGAATGTAAAACCACTCAACCCCCTGCTAAAACTGTTATACCCAGAATGTAAAACCACTCAACCCCCTGCTAGAACTGTTATACCCAGAATGTAAAACCACTCAACCCTCTGCTAAAACTGTTATACCCAGAACTATTATACCCAGAATGTAAAACCACTCAACCCCCTGCTAAAACTGTTATACCCAGAATGTAAAACCACTCAACCCCCTGCTAAAACTGTTATACCCAGAATGTAAAACCACTCAACCCCCTGCTAAAACTGTTATACCCATAATGTAAAACCACTCAAGCCCCTGCTAAAACTGTTATACCCAGAATGTAAAACCACTCAACACCCTGCTAAAACTGTTATACCCAGAATGTAAAACCACTCAACCCTCTGCTAAAACTGTTATACCCAGAACTATCATACCCAGAATGTAAAACCACTCAAGCCCCTGCTAAAACTGTTATACCCAGAATGTAAAACCACTCAACCCCCTGCTAAAACTGTTATACCCAGAATGTAAAACCACTCAACCCCTGCTAAAACTGTTATACCCAGAATGTAAAACCACTCAACCCCCTGCTAAAACTGTTATACCCAGAATGTAAAACCACTCAACCCCTGCTAAAACTGTTATACCCAGAATGTAAAACCACTCAACCCCCTGCTAAAACTGTTATACCCAGAATGTAAAACCACTCAACCCCTGCTAAAACTGTTATACCCAAAATGTAAAACCACTCAACCCCCTGCTAAAACTTACTGGAAACGTTTCTATTATATTGACGAAGATGAATGGAAGATTATTTTGTTCAAATTGCTCATCTGTCATTCGTGAAACTCGTATTCAATAATTTCAATTTTTAAATCTTTATCTTGCTACCAACTCCTATCTTTATACAATAAATCTGCATGATAAAGGCCTTTGTACCTATTGTGATAACTTGTCGAGACTTTAAAGCATCTTGTTTAGTCTTGTGACTGTCAATAACTTCTGGAATGCTGTTGCTCGAAAGTTTCTCCCTTCCGCACTTGCTAATGACTTATCTTATCGTATTGTTTCCTTCGGCTATACAAGCAATGTTTGTTTCACTGTTTTATAACTACCTTTATTTCACGCGAAGTATTCTATATTACTTTGCAAGTCCAGAAACTCTAGACAGTCACTACCTGCCTTCTGCATTATATTGATTTCAATCTCGACATTAGAAATCACATTGCATCGAAAAACAATGAAACCAAGCATCTGGATAAGCTTAAGCATCTTTTTCCTCACTTTGTATTTTCTGTAAAATCTCTTTTGTTTTACAACCGTATACACCACATTATCATCTTATGATTTGTTATACAAACTTCCTAAAGTTATAAAGAGAAGTGATCTCAGTCTGTATATTTTAAACAATAAAAACTCACAAAACAAAACAAAAGAATGTAATACCATTTTTCAATTGATAATTAAACATAAAAATATGCAGCAATCAAAATAGACCTTTTAAACTTGTTTTCATACATTCAAAACAGTGAAACAAAACATTGCTTGAAACAAACAGTGAAACAAACATTGCTTGTATAGCAGAAGGAAACAATACGATAAGATAAGTAATTAACAAGTGCGGAAGGGAGAAACTTTTGGGCAACAGCATTCCAGAAGTTATTGACACAGTTACACCATCCTTGAGAGGGGACGTTAAGCTGTCGATCTTGATGGCAGGAGAGTCACCACTTTCTGGTTCTCTGAACACTATTCGAGAAGAGAAGCGTAAAAACGCGGTGTTCATTTACTTTCCCGTTCAAGTATTAAGTTCATGTGCGTCCATAGGCAGCCGGAGAACTAATCTGTTATTTGTAGAGCGCATTTGAATAGTTATTTTTAAAAAAAATGCGCCATATAAATTGTTTATATAATATCATATCATATCATATCTTTCCTTTATAAAAATTTAAAAAACTTAACCTTCCATCATTTGCAACTTGAAAAATCAAGATGTTTTATAGGAATTTCTGCTGGTTGGCAGTAATTGAATATAAATTTCTTTACCAATCTACAGCCCTTATAACTTTTCCACATACAGAATTATGAATTCTCCTCAAACTTGGCAAAATAACATTGTGCAATTCTATTTTTTTAAATCAAAAATTGCACCAAAAGCATAAAACTGAAAGATTTCATCCATGTGAGTCACATGTTCGGAAAAAGTGAAAGGCAATCAAAAATAAAATAAACACAACTCAAAAAAACAAACAAATTATAATAACATCAAGGAAATAATGATCATGGCGACTTCCTGCTCATCTTTCACATCGATCAGAGTAGCGAAAGTGAAATAATCTAGGCTGCAATGCTTCCTGTTTCGAAAGAAATTTATGAATGGAAAAGGGCACAGATGGGAAAGCTTAGCAAGTTACAACACCTTGATAGACGTTACGTCTGAAGTATTCACTATCTTAAGTGTCATACACGGATGTGACAGAAATGAAACTTCATAGTTGCTCAAGTGTTTAAAAAAAAATGACCTACCTTTGTCCTTTATAACATGTGTGTCAGGTAATGTGTGTTGCTTTTCGTTCAACCATAAGATATAAAGCATTAAAACCACCCCCTCACTTAAATTCTTTAAAAAATGAATGAAAATTCAATTTCAGTGTCATCAATCATTGTAACTGAGAGCAATCTATGTAGATTATTACAACATTAACCCTGCAATCAAATTCCTGCATTCTAAACTTCACACACCAGCCATATTAAGGAAGTTATTGAAAGAAATTACTGAGAGACTTAAGCTTCAATCTTTCTTTAAACTAGAATAGCAGCACCCTGTAGAGCGCATACCTCCACCCAGTTGCAATTCCAACATGCCTAGAATAGTTTTAGAGTTCATTCGATCTCCATACCCACAATAATCTACCTCAGAAATCCTAGGCCCACCAAGATTCATCCCCAAGTTTTGTTATGTAATGATCATTTGCATTCTGAACACTTGAAGATTATCAATTGACTGATTTCTTTCAAAGCCATATCATTGTTTTTATTCAGGCTAAGCAGTCATTGTTTGAGTTCCATTCAGTTAAGATTCACATTCCATCATTTTCCATTCATGGCAGAAACCAATTGTTCTTATTACATTGACAGTAGAGGCCACTTGATTTAATTTTCAATGAGTCCAGAAAATTGATTGCTGGATTTTTGGTGTGAATTCATTGTTCATCACATTCCATTGGGAAGTTTCAACTGTGTCTTGACAGACTATACCCAAAACATACCCCCTTCCCCCTCCAATTTCTGCCCTTTCTTTGTATCAATACATTCCAAATTTAAACCACTTGTTCCTTAGGCAATAATGACAGACAAACTCGTCTTAAGATGGCCCCACCCCTCCATTTGCACCCTTCCCCTGTTCCAATATGTCTCAAATTTTATGTCACACACCAAATTTAATTTAAATCCAATCATCAGTTCTTGAGATATCTTGATGACAAACAGACAAACAGAGGGAAGCGAAAACATAACCTCCGTCCAACTTTGTTGGTGGAGGTAAAGACTAGATCATGAGATCATCATTCAATGCTTGGAACTTTTCCATAATTGTGACTTATCATATTGGACTAAAATGATTTACTTCGAATTTTATCCATTAAACATAAACTTGTTTCTGTTTTGCCTACAGATTTCACCACCATGCATCAACACAGGTAACCAGTGAAATTTACACCTGTCCTTGTAGTCACATTATCAGTGGGTGGTCACCGAATCAGCGGACTGCCACCTAATCAACTTGAAAACTTTTAAAAACCTTTGGTAACATCAGGCACGATCTTTGTTTCATGAAAACATTAAAGATGGGAACTTGCATATTCTTACAGCTGTAACATAACCAACAAGGAACTAAATCTTAAATCATCTGCAAAACAAGACCACAGATATTTCGCTGTTGTTTTCTAAACAATTCCAGCATTTTGTGAGCTTTCACAGAGACTAAATCCCACATTTAACAAAATGGAGTCATTCATTCCGTTCAATGAGGACGAACTGACATGTCCTATCTGCTTAGGGGCTTTCAGCAACCCTAAGACCCTTCCATGCGGACATACTATTTGCCTAGACCCCTGTCTGAAAAAAATTGTGGCAAAACATTCTTCAGTTTGTCCTCTCTGTAGAAAGAAATTTCCTCTTCCCTCATCAGGCAATGTTGAAGATTTTCCGACAAATTTCATCGCCAAATCATTGGTTAACCTGTGTTTCCATGGAAACATGGCTGAATGTGGTTTTGTTGGGAATGGCAACCAATGTTTTTCTTGTAATGCAACGATCAGTTCCACTCCTGATCATATTTGCTGTAGACCTGCAACCAATCATGGAGATGATAATGAATATTCATGTATGGTACATTCAGCCAATCAAACACAACAATTTAGAAAACAAAATGCAATTCTCCCACAGAAAGATTCAAAACAAATTCAAGGAAAATATCCAATTGAAGATAACATTTGCAAAGCCAGAGATGAATTGATAGAAAAAATGGCATCTCTCAAGGCACAAATAATCAATGCAAAAGACTCGCCGACATCTCCCAGGTCTGATACAGTCAAAGTCACAAGCAACAAACTAGTGACATGTTTGGCTGCAGCTTCTTCTGTTATTACATCAATATCAGAAGCCCTGCAGCAACAAAATGGTGCTGAACTTTTTGAAATCGATGAGAATCTCAATCTCGTTCAGGCACAGGTAAACGAATATACCAAGAGCTATAGGAAAGATGTGAAACATTGTCACGAAATCTCAGACAATATGTCTGTATGTACCAACCAAGATTCAAATATCGGTACAACTTCATTGGTCGAAACACAAACTCTGCATCCTTCCCAAGGATTGCGAAATTGTCGAGCCTCTGATTCATCTTCACGTGAGATCAACAAGACAAAGAACGTGCAAAGAGGGAAAATGGTCTGCGCTTCAAAGAACGCAAACTTTACCGCGATGGTGCTAGATTACAGAAATGTTAACAGTACTCTGCGAATCTGTAGATGGCAAAACACAAATGGCGAGATAGAAAGCTGCACAATTTATCCACGTGAGATGTCTTCATCAGTCTGCTTGAGCTCTTTGAAGGACAACCAACCTGGCACCCTCTTCATCGCAGTGGGGGAAGAATACTGGATCGTGAGAAATGGTACTCATCTGTCTCCTTCACAACGACTTGAGTTCCCGATAAGTCTACTTTCTCTCAAATAGTACCAGTTATGGAAGGTTTTCTCATATTTCTTAAGAACCCATTCCAAGTGTGTTTGTGGACACCGAAGGACGGACTGAAAAACATCCAGAATCAGCTGCCGACAAAAATGAAACGGACGCTTAACAATTTTCAAACTAGAATGGTCCCATGCAACTTCTGCTCAAAGCACATTCCCATCTATGATGTCGTAACCAAGGAGGTCACTCTCTACCCGTGGCCATTTTCCCCAAAGAAGCGTTTGCACCGTTTTGTGACAGCTCCTCGAGAGTTGGAAGGAGCAGAAGCTATATATGCGTTTACCAATCCCGAATTGAGCCAGATATTCTGGCTCGGCCAGCAGAAGCACAAAAACATTGCCCGGGAATGGATGGTGATTGAGTATTCAGACATGTGGACCAAGGAGGAGGTCGTGGCCAGAGGATCATCAGCCCTGGATGATGACACTATAATGCTTAATTGGAACTTGATGAATTTGAATGGCAGAATTAAGATATAACTCAATTCTCAATTGAATTTAAATTAGAAATATTTTGACCACCAAGATGAAGAAATATTTTGACCACGAAGAGAAAGAAATATTTTGACCACTGAAAACTAATGAATATTTATAGAAGAATATATGAATACAATATAGCAATTGTGATTAAACGACAAGGGAATGTAAACTAAACTATAAAAATGTTGTCATATAAGATCATCTTAGATTACAAAAGATGGAGCATTTTAAAGAAAAAAAAGGAAATATCAATTTCCCTTAAATGTACAACCAAAAACATATTGGATATTTATCATGTGGTATATGTTGGTCTTAATTCTGTTTACTACGTAAACTATTTCATGAAAGGCAATAAATAGCATCCATTAAACAACACTTTCTTTTTAATTTTTTTAAATAAAAAAACCCCCATCTAATTGTTTCTGGAATTCATCAATTGATGACTGAATATTAGGCTTTTTAATACAAACATGGATAAACAATAGATTACAGCCATCTCAGAACGTAACTTGTGTTTGACATTTGAACCACACCCCTTAATTAGGAGGATGAATTTTACAAATAAACCCTTTGTATACATCCACTGTCTTTCCTTATGGACATTGTTTCAAATTATCAACATACAAAAACTGAATGTCTAAGATCCACGGAAGAAGACTCAACATGCAAATCAGCTGATACAAAAAAATTTTTTGTCATCTTCCGATTAACGTCTCAAACATCAACAGGTTGATGACTATAGAAACCGAACTTGACAGGAAGTGAATAAACACTTCTCTTATTTTATAGTGTTTTAGAAACCAGGCTGGGGTTATGTCCTGCTGTAGAAAACACCATTTAATGTCCTAATCCAAGAAAGGGAATTGCATCATCCAGTCTATGTAGATTTGGCTTCATATAAATTAATAACTTTTGAAATTTTTTGAAAACATCAGGCATGATCTTTATTTCATAAAAACAATCAAGATTGAAACTTGAAACTCTATATTCTTGTAGTTGTATTAAATGATTTACTTACTATTCGCTTTCACACAATATATAGCACATCACTAAGACACTTGAAGGTCAATGGACAAGCAGCACTTTCTATAATGGTTGAAAGAGTGTCATAACCTGAGCAGACCAATTTTTTTAACTTTGCAAAATACAATTTTAGTTTTGAAATAAGGCTGATGGTTTGTTTGTTTGTTTGTTTGATGATGGCTTAACAGCACCAACAACGAGGGTCAAATTGTGCTTGAGAGGTCAGATCATTCTAAAGGTAGGAAGTAAAAGAAACAGGGGGAGAATCAGAGAAATACAAGAACAAAAATCAGAAAGCTGTAATCTAGAGGGGAGGTGCATGGTTAAAACAAAAAGTAAACAGAGAGGGGATGGAAGAGGATAATTAAATATGGTTGTAGAGGGAAGCATGATGAAGGAAGGAGATCATTTTAACCAGTGGGTTTTTCTGGAAGAACTCAGCAATTGAGTTGTGGGGAGCGAGGGAAGCTCTGGAAGGTTGTATAGAGGGCAAGCAAGGAGAACGTGAAAGCTAATGGAAGTTTGATCAGAATTTAATTCATATGAAAGTTGTGATATATGACTGGGCAGACTACTCAAAATCGTTATTTAATTCTTGAAATTTCTTCCCTAAATCTTAGTCACTGAAAACGATGGAAAAGTCTTTTCCTAACATAATTTTATTGGGGGCTACTGGGGCATGGCAAAGACTACGTTTAGTCAGAATATGCAGCACCACTTGAAGAATTGGGATGGAAATTTATTCAGCCTAGGATTTATAAAGGAAAATACCAAGGTAGCGTTGTAATACATTACAAAATTGCATTACATATCCACTGTAAAATGGTCAATTTGATCCGATATTGATGACCCTTTTCCTACGTTCATGGTTTATAGAATATCGCCGCAGGAAAGTAACGTTGTGCGATGTCCAAAAATGCCATTCTGAGATGACCGCATTTTAAGTTTTTAATTCTGCATTAATTCAGTAGAAAGCACATTTTCGTTTTCCACATTATTTTTTTTCCATAGATGATATATGTTAAGTAAGAGAGGTAAAGAAAGTAGCCTACATGGTCATAGAATTTTAAGTCAATTTTGCCAAAAATGGACCTAGGACAACTTTAATTTCCTGTGACGATATTATCTACCAGTTGTTGCTAACTGTCCATAGACCTTTCAAATTTATGCACTGCAAGCATGAAATATCTCTCTCTTTCTCTCTCTAGTTGCCGAGTCTGGAACAGACATTGGCGATCATGGCCCTCCAGTCACTTCTGTTTAGAGCTAAATGCATAAACTTATTGTTACTTAGGCTCTTGTTGGTTACACAGTTGTTTAAGCTTTGGACATATTTAACTCGCTGCCTTCCTCTGCTTCTTTTGCCCTCAATTTTCCCACATACTGCAAGCTGTTCCAACCCACCCTCCTGATAAACATGCCCGAAAAATTCCATCTGTCTCCTTCTGATGGCATTGAGTAGGGACCTGTCCATGCCTGAAGCTATCAGGACATCATCATTTGTTTTCCTTTCTGTCCTAGATATTTTTAACATTCTCTTAATGAACTGCACTTCCGTAGGTTCTAATCTTTTCTTGATGTCACTGGTAATTGTCCAGCATTCACAGCCATAGAGAAGAGTAGACCATACATACGCCTTCAAGACACAGACTTTTGTGTCCATTCCAATATTTCTATTCTTCAGAATTGGATTCATTTTTGTAAACATGTCTTTGGCAATTGCAATGCGTTTTCTAACTTCGTTATAGCACCGACTATCTGATGTTAGTGTGTAGCCCAAGTACGTAAACTGTTGTACTTCTGTAATTATTTCTCCTTGGCTTCGTATACTACATAATGGGTTTATGACTTTTTTTGAAACCACCATACATTCTGTTTTCTTTACATTTAGAGACAGACCTCTCTTTTCATGACGAATACAATCTCAAAATGGCTGATTGTTAAGTATGATTTTTACACCATGATGCAATCATTTCATAATGATTGGTGGTGCAATTGAGACTAAAACATTTTCACGAATAATATATTTGATAATAATTTCTATAAATTTCTACAGATGCAATAGTCTATGACAAGGGTCCTTAATTAATTCTTTTCAAGGACCATCATTTCACAACAGCCTCAGGCTGTGGGCCAATCGCATGACAAAACCAGCATCAACTGACAAAACACGTCAAAACAATCCCTGAATACAAACAAGCTGATAGCGCACGCGATAAGCAGGATTTATGCCAGATGTTGGCAGTTCTCTTATCAGCCTTCCTTTGACAAGCCGCGAGTCTGCCCATCTTATAAGAGAACTAAAGATAACATTTTGCTGGATAAGCCGCGATGTTAGTCTGCAGATATGCCTAAGAAAAACCCAAAATAAACAAGTATTTTGAGATTTATACTAATTTCATTCAGATTTTCTTTCCCTGCTATGACAATTGTTCGCAGGCCATGGTGGATTGTCTGGCAGGCCAGATTTGGTCCGCGGGCCGCCTATTAAGAATTGCTGGTCTATGACAACCTAATGATGGCAAATAGAACCAAACTTTGTTATCAATTTCAAAAGTCTTTCAAATTTGAACAAACTTCTGTAAATTCTACACAAACTGATACAATTTTTAAACTAATTTCTGTAAATTTTGCACCAACATCTGTAAATTTGCGCACAATTATGTAACTTTTGCACAAAAAAACATGTCAATTTTCAGGTATTGTGCAACAAAAGTTAGATGTTTTAAAGGCGGATTCAAAAGCAATATTAAAATAAGAACTACCATGAATAAAAGGACTGCCATCCTAAAGAAAATACTTTTTTACCAAAGAACTGAAATCTATAACTACTTTCAAGTAAATTTCCAGATGTTTTTTTTTCTGTGCTTTTACCTATGATACCTATGATGTTTCCTGGACAAAAGGCTAGTAGCCTGAGATTCCAGACCTAGAAGTGTCAAGTAATTTGTGACTCTCGGCCTTAAGGTAAGAGAGAAAAGCCTGATTACACCAGTGCTTATCCAGCCTGTTCTTAAACTAATTTAGATTGCATGCTTTCACGACCTCCTTAGGTAAATTATTCCAGAACTTGCAAATCCGATTGGAGGAAAAATTATGTCAAATGCTGGTGAATAAATATGAATGAAGAATTTTCCTGTTTTTAGAACCTCTTGTTCTATCTAGTATTATTACGAATAGGTAATAAATTTGCAACTCTTGTATCATATATATGTGAGACCATCTTATATACTTCAATCATATCACCTGTAGACCATCTTATATACTTCAATCATATCACCTGTTGCTCTTCTGTAAGTTTGGTAGTTTGAGATTATTAATATCATTTAACTTTCAGATTATTAATATTATTTAACTTTACTTATCATATAACTTTTGAGAAATATTACTGCAAGATATTATCATAAAAAGGTTAAACTGACAAACAATGACAAAAAGGAAAATAACAGTCGCTACTAAAGAGAAACAACAATGTCAAAAAAAATATATAAATACTGCAACTGATCAATTTTAAATTTTGAAAACAGACTTTTATTAAGAAGTGATTTGGTGCTTAAAGACTCTTTGTTTTTCAATGCAACAATAGTGTACTGCTATGTAAGTTACCATTCTTAATTGCAATGTTTACAGGTGTATAAGAAAATACATATGTGTACCTATTTCAATTAAAACTAAATAAGTTACATTTTATGGAATGAAATATGTTTTCATGTAATTTACAGACCAATACTTTTGTACATTGTTAAGAAAAAGCTTGAAAATATGCAAATAAAATATTGACAGTCAGTCTTTAAATTGTGGTGCATATGTGTGTGTTTCTATTTCGTATCATATCAGTAAGCTTTTAGGAAAGGTTCACAAATCCAAGTGCCCAGACATGGCCAGTGACGTCAAGCTTCAGTGCATACATACTATGCACTTTTGTGTATATGTGCACTGAAGCATGACATCACTGGCCATGTCTGGGCAGTTGGAATTGTGAGCCTTTCCTTAGGGTGTCCACATTTCAGCCGGGAGGCCCAGGTTTGATCCTGGGTCAGGCAACTAAGCTGTCACAAGTACAGCATGCTCCGACTGTTCAAAGCTACAATCGTAGCCAAAAGTGTTGGGACAAAACCGCTCAACAATTTAAAACAACATTTCCTCCCCCTCCCCCACAAGCTTGGCCAAAAGTGTTGGGACAAAACCGCTCAACAATTTAAAACAACATTTCCTCCCCCCTCCCCGCCCTCAAAGCTACAATCGTGGCCAAAAGTGTTGGGACAAAACCGCTTAACAATTTTAAACCACATCCCCTCCCCCTTTTTTTTCCCCACCTATCCTCTTTTAATGTTGTGTTTGCAAAAAAAAGACATGGTAAAATACGACTTTCAACATTGATCGAGGGGAGTGGGGATTTGTCCCAACTACTTTTGGCCAAGATTGTACCAGAGGGAATTGGATATTGAGGGATGTACATGCTATTTCGTGTTGTTTCAGTAAGCTAACACTGCAACCATTGGTGTTGGTTGTTTGTGAAGGATGAACCTAAATGAAGAATATACCACCAGGCTAGGGGGAGCTCCACTTAACCCTTTAAATTTCTACTCCATACAGGTGTGTCGACTGCAACCTGCAAACTCCAAAGTTTATTTTAGTGCTGTCCCCTTCTTCAGACACAATACCATTTGCAACCTCACATCTAGTTTTTTCACATTCTATCAGTTCCTAATGACGGTTATCACAAAAGTCTATTTTTCAAAATCTGTGCCTAAATCACACAAACAAACCTTTTTCTCCATATAGTCAGGGCATAGAAAAATAGTTTCACATTTTCATTTGAAACTTATTAAAACACAGGTCAAAATCCAAATTCAATCAAATTTGGTAATACCAGAGGCCCCACCAGTTTCACCCTGTTCCAGCCACTGGGTTGTTGGCTTTGCATTAGAAGGCCCAGGTCTGATCATGGGTCAGATCGGATTAGAGCTGCTGCTCCTCCTAGGCCATCATTCCTAAATGCACAGAATGGGGTACTAATGTGGTTAGTGACACGATGTGCCATTATTGGCTGCACCAGGGGAGAAGGGAGGGATGGGGGAAGACCTTGGGCCTTGAGAACTTTCTTGGTTTGTTTGGACTTTTTTGTAAAGGTTTTTTGTGGAGGCACACATACTATGGAATATAAAAGTTAAATCCATCCGAGCCATGAGGCTCATAGGGCCAGTGATTATCCCCAGTTTCCATGGCGCAAGGGGATGAGAGTACATGACTCCCCTTAGACGGGACGCCAGTCCATCGCAGGTTAACTCCCCAGCAGCGCTGGTACTCATTTTACAGCCGAGTGGACTGAAGCAAGTACAGTAAAGTGCCTTGCTCAAGGACACAATGCAGCGCTCACGGCGGGAATCGAACCTAGTACCTCTCGAATACGAGCATGACTCCTTAACCATTGAGCTACAGCACCTCTAACTATGGAATATAAACAACACAAATTTTTATTTTTGTACTTTGTTTCTTTCTATTGCATGTTGTACCATTTGAAACCTCCATTTTTATCCCCTTCATATTCTATCAATTTCAGATGATTTTTTGAGAATATATCCAAAAATAGCACTTTTCAAAATCTGTGCCAAAATAAACCCCTTTTTCTTTAAAAATTCAGGGTATTGAAAAATAGGAATTTTTATTAGATTTTTTGGTTGAAGTAACTATGAGAACAAATTATCCAAATTAAAATGAAATTTTATTAATAGAAGGATTTCATCAAGTGACTCTGACTCAATTGGACTCCATTTTGCAGGGCAGTGGCGTCGTTGCATTTCATGCGTCTTCACACAGCTCAGTCACATCACACGTACAACAAACATACTACACGCTAACCTACCAGTACCAGTTCAGCGAATTTTACTTGATTGCAGTTTTTTGCTCACTTCCGATTTTTCTTCATATTTTCCTTAAGTAAGTTATATTTTCACCGGGTATATGAAAAATAACTTTAACGTTAACTCTATCTGATTGTTCGTTATACTCAGACAAAGCCTACATACCTGATATGAATTGCTCGCTGCAAATCCTAGTGTGTAAGGCCTATCATGGATTGAAAGCCGTTGCGCCATACACCAAAAACCCACTTCGAACGTCGATCAGGATCAGATGGAAATGAGAAAATGTTTTTATTTTCCGCACACATTCTATTAGTGCAACCAACAGCACAGCAAGATTCCAGCATATCTTACAAAAATAATCTTATATAACAAGATGCAAAAGTATGTAAGTCTAATTAAGTGTACAGCATATGACATTATTTTGACCAACAAAATGGCGATGTTAACAAAGTCACGTGACCTCGTAACATCAGCTGAAACACCCTAATAGCTAAAAAATCCAGTATTCTCACCCTGCTCTAAACATCACATCCCTATGACCTATATAAAAATCTGCATGAGAAGGCCTGGACAAAGCATCTCTCCACTTATATTCCTTATCAAAGAGCAATTCCACAATTGTAACGTCAGTTCCAGAGTGTTGACTAACCCCCAATTAACCCTGGAAGGATCCCATGGATAAGTGGGTGTGATTCCACAATTGTAATGTCAGTCACGGAGCATGGAATCACCCCCATTTAACCCTAGAAGGGTCCCAGCGATAAGCAGGGCCGATTCCATTACACAGTTCTCCCTGACAGTAATAACGGACCTTCGATATTAGTAACTTAATTAACCCCCAGCATGTCCAACACTCTATGTACTCACAATTGTAACATCAATTACGAAGTGTGGAATCGCCCCAACTTCACCCCAGGAGGGTCCCAGCAATAAGTGGGGGCAATTCCATGACACAGCTTTCCACGACAGTATTCGATACCAGTAACTTAATGTACCCCCAGCATGTCCTCAGTGTGCTCATGAAGAAAATGTAATTATCTTGGTCTGCCAAAGAAGATATCGCATGTGGTGATATACGAGTAGAAGTCAGGTCAGAAAATTACTTTCCCCCGCAAATAGTACTATTGTCCTCTCACCTGCATGTCCCGGGTTCGAATCCCGGTGGGTCTGCAACCAGTTGAGTTTACAACTGGTTATCAAAGGCCATGGCTGTCTTGATATAATGTCCAGCACTGTATGCTTTTGGGACGTTAAACCTTGCTAAGCTATTATAGGAAATCAGATAAACCATTTATCTAGAAATGTTAATTTCATGATGGGTGCAGTTAGTACCCTTCAAGGAATATCTCCAAAACTCATTACAAAAATGCTGCCTAATAACTTACCTGCAGAAGTTGACGTTATCTATGAGCAACCAATCACCTTTCTGAAGAGCCTTCACCAAGAGTCCATCCACCCATTCAAACCTCCCTCCGCCACCAAGCAGTTGGCTCTCATCACTACAAACTTGTTCTTCCAGTTTGCTCAAGTTTATCTCCAACTTTTCTAAATCTTAAAAAAGAATGTCAAGATGGAAGGGAAATTGATTAAAACATCCATTCAGAATAATTAACCTCTCTGGGTTTGATGATTGACAACTTGTTTTAACCAATCACCGTACAAATTTGCCTAGCAACAAAATCTGTGTAACTAAGTGGGGCAAACATCCTACGCTGTACTGGTACAGTACAGCTAGATAGAAGTGCTGCCTCATGTTGTCAATGCATATACTGTACAAAACAAATTTCTGTACAGACAGGCTGAGTAACGACCAAATGGTGAACAGAAATTGTGCTTACAAACGGTCTTTGTTAATTTGATTCCCATTATCCAGAATGGTTAGCAAATGGAATTTTGTTTATTCCTTTTGCTAAAAACTTAAAAGATCTGGAGAAGTGCCATAAATGGATCAAAACTTGTGGAAGGCAGAATGATCATCTAAATGTCATTGCGTTGGTTATGTATGATCGTGTATTTGAGGTTTGTTTGCCCCACCTAATTACCATGTTGCTATGGTTGTTAATTATGGCAGACCAACAAGGTTTATTGCAACTCATTCATGTTTCGGTACAATATGAGGGAAGAATAATGCACCATCTACATACAATCTTGAACAAAATTGTTGTCGCACTTTCCCCCTTGGACCCATTTTCAATGTCGGTTGAAACTAATGTGTTCCAGGATATTCCTTTTTAACCCCAACATTGAGACAAGAGTACAGGGGGCTTAAGAATGTAAGAACACGACAACTAATTTGGTCTAAGATTGTAGATAACAAGGGTACAAGAGTGAGTTCTAAAATAAGCACAAAAATGTTGCCTTCATTTGTCAAGTGTATTAACATCATTTCAATTGTTTTTAAATTTATTTCAAACCAATACATAGCAAAGAAATGATTTCTGCCTGTATTCCTCCAGCTCCTTGCTATAGATATGCCAGTCTTGATGCTCCAAAGCATTTACATGCTTTGAATGATTTATGTTTATGGTAAAAAAGAGTACCAATTATATACAGCCACTCTTTTTACACACAGCCACTCTTTTTACACACAGCCACTCTTTTTACACACAGCCACTCTTTTTACACAGCCACTCATTTTACAGCCACTCTTTTTACACAGCCACTCTTTTTACACACAGCCACTCTTTTTACACACAGCCACTCTTTTTACATACAGCCACTCTTTTTACATACAGCCACTCTTTTTACATACAGCCACTCTTTTTACACACAGCAACTCTTTATACATACAGTCACTCTTTTCATATACAGTCAACTCTTTTTACATACAGCCACTCTTTATACATACAGTAACTCTTTTCATATACAGTCAACTCTTTTTACATACAGGCATACCTGATGCAAGGCATAGAAAGTGAAATTTTTGTAGACCCATATCCCCCCACCGCTTACTCTTTTTGCAAGCAGGCATCCCTGATGTAAAGCATAGAAAGTGACCTTTTCTTGAGTACCCCACCCCAACCCGTACTCTTTTCACATGCACACATTCCTGATACAAGGTGTATGAAGAAAAAGAGGACGATGGCCCGGCTTTGATTACTGGGTCAACTCCTTTTATTCTCACCAATAGTGAAGCCATCAGACGAATTCTTCTCGGCAGCTTTCCTTAGAGCTTCAGATGCTGACGAAGTTCTGCCAAGTTTTTCTGAAACAGCGCAACATTTTCTGATGGTATATCTACCTTTTGTGAATCTGGCAATAAAGAAGGACTTGAATTCTACAAACAGTTTTAAAGGTGTATCGAGAGGTAGCAACAACATTTGAGCTTAAATGGTTTAAAATTGACTAAAAACCATGAAAACAACAACAACAAAAAGCAAAAGCAAAATTGGTTAAAAATTGTCCATTTTCCAATATTTTAAAACTTAATATGCCTTAGTAGCATACACTGTACACAATATTTTGTGCCTTAGAATGGTACAACAGGAGAATTGCTCATTTTAACTTGCTTTTTGATCCTTCTCTCAAGTATTTTGAATGGGAAAAGTTGGCTATAGTGAACAGGAAATTGAAAATGATTATAATTTTGACTCAAGATTTAGCAGTAGAACACAGTTTGAGAATATTTAATATCTGAAATACTTAAAAAGTACATTAAACAAGATTTTACTGGTCATACATTATCATTTTTCCACATGCTGAAATTTTGTACAAACTCTGATTTGTCAAAACTTAAAGGGTTATTTCCATGTTTTTCCGTAACCTTTCATAAGAAAGAAAACAAATTTAGAAACAATTTAGTACAAAAATCATGTTGATATGTTATTTCTACCAGAAGATATTCAAATATTGAGGTTCACAAAAAATGGCAATAAACGAATAGGAAAAGGCTCTGTATGACATCACAGCGACACATTTCCCGCAAAGTTTATGTATTTCATTAAAATCTTTCAACCTTTCATAAGTAAAACCTGCTAGAAAAATAGATTGATGAAAGTTAGGTATTTATATATATTGCCAATTATACCCTACTTCAATAAGTTTTAGAAAATTGTTTATAATCATACAGAAACAACCAATTAACTTTCAAAAAAATACATAAACATTTGGAATGGAATTGTCTCTATGACATCATCAAACAAATTCATCATATTGTACAAAACTTTAAAATGCATTGGAAATCTTTAAAAATCTATATTTCTCCTGAATGGAAGGAATATGATATCAACATGATTTTTGTACCAAAAGGGCCCTAAAAGTATGCTCTTTTAAATAAAATTTTACAAAAAACCATGGGAATATTACAAAACCCATGGGAATATTACAAAAACAATGGGAATATTACAAAAACCATGGGAATATTACAAAAACCATGGGAATATTCCTTTAAAAACTGTATGTGCTTTTGTGGCTGCTTAAAGACTGCCAGTTCTGCTCAGAAACATATCTCTACCTGTCCATATACCTTTAACATACGTTCACATATGTTCAAAGTCATGTGATCAGAAAGCAGGTAAATGGTTATACACTCTTGAGGTGTCACTCAAATTTCAACAAAAACAAAAACATTTCTTACTCATTTACATGTATATAAAAACCAAAAATTCACAACATAATAATGTGAATTACACTCGAGAGTGACAGAAATGGCAACACATTTACAGACACATTTTATGAGCAACAGACTTCTTGTATTAACTTATTTTCTATAAGTTCCGATCGCATTCCATAACAGCCATGCCTACCTTTTTCCTACTCACTAAAGAAAACTTAAAGAATTAGTTCAGTGGTCAAGCATGTCCATCTTATGTAAGTCTTGTTCTATTAAGGAGATATTCAAGTTTAAAGCTCTTGTCTTATCTTTGTAGAAATGACTGGTGTAGTAAGTCTACTAAGGAAAGTTGGTGTCTTCATCCTCACATTCTTAACAATTGTTAATGTATTTAAAGAAAATTTATTTAAATTTTGCACAATTTAATTTTTTAATACCCTTCCTAGATTCAGTTTTACTACTTTTTTGACATATCCAATGGTTTTTATTCGCAGGACAAAATATGATAGAATACATAAAGACTTTGAAGAATCTGAGGCTATGACATCACAACTAGTCTGAATTCAGTAATTTCAAATGATACCAAACTTCAAACTTATATATCTCCTTAACGGAATAAGATATTTGATTGCATTCTTCGCTATTTTGTTTCTTTTGAAGTTCCTCTTCCATATAAGATAGACTTGCTTGACCACTGAACTAATCCTTTAATGACAAATCTATGGAACAAAGGCCTATAAATAAGTCATGTAACATGCATGAATTTCAAAAGCAATTTTGTAAGGATAAAATCATGAACTACTGACCATCCAGATGGAAACTGGCCAATTTAGACAGCGATTTCTGAAGTTGTTGGGCTGTGCTCATATCAAGATTTCTGTTAGTTAGAAGTTGCTGCAGGAGAACGGTGGTGAGGGATTCTGTCATTCTTACAAGCTCCTCCAGATGCCGATGAAAATCAGCCTGAAGAAAAAAAGTAAAAACACATTCTTAATTCAAACTTTGTAGGAAGCAGGCGTACGTGATTTCAAGAATTTCATGAAATTTATTCAACCAAATGAGTGGTGATTAGAGAGGAATTAATTACAAAATTTCCCAGTTCTGAATGAAGGTGTCAAAAATCTTCCCACCAAAAATTGTGACATAAAAAATATTAATGTAGTGAATACGTCTTTATATACTTCCCCTTTTCGCAATTAATGTACTTTTCATCCACAATTACATGGGAGCATTTTTTTTAGAGCACATATTTACCACATACATTGTTTACTCAAGAAATCTATCCAAAAAAATCTTCCCGCGATTCCCGATTTCCCCATGGTTAAAACCACCAAGAACCATAGATTTTTTGCAGCTGCAGACCGTAGAGCATAGTGTGATATACAAAGAATACGAAGAACCAAAATCATATACTGTTGAAGTATTCAAACGTCTGAAGAAAATTGTAGATTTGTGTATTTCAATGTTTAATGAAGAATTAAAAATGGAGCCGTCATTGAAGTATTTTTACTGTAGTGGTTTAAGAGAGGATATATTATACAGATATGTTTAATGGTGAGTTTTTCATGGCAGAGATGACAAGTGAGGTGCTGTGGAGGAGGTATGGATGGGAGGAAAGGGAATGGCCTATTCTCAGATAACAAATGAGGATCTCTAACAAACGAATTAATGTGCTTTATGTTCCATGGTTTTCAAACTGACCTGCTCAAAACCACCTAAAAGCTCTGTGGTATCCATGGCGCTGTTCATGGCCAGGATCTTCAGTTTATGTCCGGTCAGGGTGGCCAAAAGTTTGACTAGACTCGTTTTTCCACATGCACTTGGTCCAACCTACAAATGCAAAAATAAACACAATTCAAGGATTACTTCAGGGGTCAAGCAAGTCTATCTCATATAAAATAGGACTTCAAAAGAAACAAAATGGTGAAGAAAGCATTCAAAAAAATCTTATTCCGTCATGAAGATATTTACATGTAAGTTTAATGTTTGGTATCATTTGTGTAGAAACGACTGAAATCAGACTAGTTGTGATGTCATAGCCTCAGATTCCTCTATGTCTTTATGATTTCTATCATATTTTGTCCTGCAATTTTGTGGCTTAGAAGCCATGGGTTATGTCAAAAAAGTAGTAAAACTGAATCTATGAAGGGTATTGATAATATACCACCTGAAGAAAGTTTGAGGATAAATAATTTAAATAGTGAAAAAATTAAATAAACTTTCTTTAAAATACATAAATACTGAAGAATTTGAGGCTGTGACGTCACAACTAGTCTGATTTCAGTCGTTTCTACAAAAAATGATACCAAACTCTAAACTTGAATATCTCCTTAACGGAAAAATATTCTTGAATGCTTTCTTCACCATTTTGTTTCTTTTGAAGTCCTCTTTCATCGAAGATGAACTTGCTTCACCACTAAACTAAGCCTTTACTCAATTTTAAAGAAAGTTTTTCAATCTGTAATAAGAGCATAATACAAGAGCATTCTATTCTGAATTAAACAGAACTTCAAACTTTAAACTGTCTTTCAATTCTGAAAATTGCGTATCAAATTTGCAAGTGACATGTCAAAGTTCCAGGGGATTGTACCACATATGTAAAATTTGTGATGCATGCAAGAGCAGACATCTGATAATAATAATAATAATAAATAAGATTTATAATGCCCACATATCCATCCTAATGGATGCTCAAGGCGCCGTACATATAACATTAAAATTACAGATAAGTTTACATGAACAATAAAATAAATTAACTGATTTTAAATCACCTACATATTTGCATAGGCATCACACATGAGATGGGTTTTTAGATTTTGTTTTGAATGAGTCAACAGAACAAGACAACCTGATATGGAGGGGTAATTTGCATGATATTCTTCAAATTACTTAATATCTCAGTCATTGAAAATGATGCACCTTTAGAATGAACTATTCATGAAGTTTGCAATTATCAAGAAAGAAATTATCTTTGTTTGATGAGGGTTTATTGGCACCATGACAGCGATAAAAAAACTTGTCAGCTGTTCCAATTTGATGCATAAACACGCATGCAAACCCATGGTAATTCTTGGTATTTGCACTAGTTTGACACTCTTTCTCACTCATTCCACAAAAAACAGTATCTGCCACTCTTTTACACATAAAACATGGAAACTACACTTCACAGGTTTTCCTGTGTCCAACAATACAATGCGTGTCATACAGGCAACAGGAGAAAACCTGTGTCATAAGTACCAGACAAAGCATTTACACCATAAAATATTTCTTCATGCAAAAGCCCATTCAGCTAGTCCAAAGTGACTTGAAAGTTTGCCACGTTTTGCCACATTTCTTGACAAAGGTTGGGACTCGTTTTACCACACTTTTTCCTGTCTTGATAATGTTTGTTTGTTTGTTTGATGATGGCTTAACGGCACCACAACAACTAAAGTCAAATTGTGCCTGAGAGGTCAGATCATTCTAGAGGTAGGAAGTAAAGGAAACAGGGGGAGAATGAGAGAAATTTAAGGACAAAAGGTCAGCAAGCTGTGATTGAGGGAAGGTGCATGGTTGAAACAAAAACAAAGTAGAGAGGGGGTGGAAAAGGAGAATTAAATATGGTCGTAGAGGGAGGCATGATGAAGGAAGGAGATAACTTTATCCGGAGGATTTTTCTGGAAGAACTTAGCAATTGAGTTGTAGGGAGCGAGGGAAGCTCTGAGAAGGTTGTACAGGGGGCAAGCAAGGAGAACGTGATGGATTGTGAGGGTGCAATGGCAATTGTTGCAGAGGGGTTGGGGGAAGCCAATTAGGAGGTGGGAGTGGGTGAGATGAGTGTGACCAATTCTAAGACGGGTAATATGAACGTTGTCAATACGAGAGAGGTTGTTGATGGTGGCTTTGATCGGAATTGTGGGCTGGATGACATGGAGTTTGTTATCATTTTGGGACTTCCATGAGGTTTGCCAGCGGTCCCGAACAAAAGAAGCGATAAGCGGTTGGATGTCAGAGAGGGTTTTGGGAAAAGGGGCAGGGAGGAGGGTGAGGGCAAGCTTAGCGGCTGCATCAGCCCTGTCATTACCCTGGATGCCAACATGGCTGGGTATCCAGAAGAAAAGAATACTTTTCCTGCAGAGGGTGGGAGAAAGGAGTTTGCGGAGGAGGTGGCATGTGAGGTTATCCCATTTGTCTTGTTAAAACACTTATTTTCACACATTTACATGCATGTCAGCCACACATGAACACATGTGGGATTACCTGTTAGACACGCAGGGAATTAGTTCCAATTTCATACATTGTCATGTGTGTCACTTTTGTTTGCCACACGTGAAGTCCTTTGTCTGCCACATGTGTTCCTGCAGAAACACAGACAAGGTTTGACACACTCTTTTTTGTAAGGGAAGGGTCAATTTGTGCCTGAGAGGTTAGATCATTCCAGAGGTAGGAAGAAAATAAAATAGGTGGAGACTAAGAGAAACACGGGAACTAAAAGCCAGAAAGCTGGGATCGAGAGAGAAAGTGCATGGGTGAAAAAAATGGGCAAAAGTAGAGAGAGGGGGTGGGAGAGGAGGACTAAATATGGTTGTAGAGGGAAGCATGATGAAGGAAGGAGATCATTTTATCCGAAGTTTTTTTTTGGAAGAGCTCAGCTATTGAGTTGTGGGGAGCGAGGAAAGCTCTAGGAAGGTTGTACAGGTGGCAAGAAGGACGTGGTGGACTGTGAGGGTGCAATAACAAATGTTGCAGAGGGGTGGGGGAGCCAATAAGGAAGTGGAAGTAAGTGAGGTAGGGGTGACCTATTCTAAGGCAAGTAATGTGGACATTGTCGACACAGGAGAAATTGTGGATGGAGGGTTTGATCGGAATGGTGTGCTGGATGACGTTGAGTTTGTTATTAATTTGGGAGTCCCATGAGGTTTACCAGCAGTCACGAACAAGGAAAGCGATAAGTGGTTTGATGTCAGAAAGGATTTTGGGAAAGGGGATAGGGGGAGGTTGAGGGCAAGCTTAGAGACTGCATCAGCTCTGTCATTGCCAGCTTGTAGATTGTAAAGTTACTCTCTGCAGTAAAGTATATGTATCCAATATATTCACAGAATCTTCCACCCTCAATGTTATTATCTGCATTTCTGATCAAATCTGCAGTCTAGAAAACAATCTGATCAATAATCTGAAAAAATCTGCAGTTGAGATCAATATCTGCAGTTTTGATTAAAAGAAAGGTATCGTCCCATAAATAAATTCAGAGGTGAATGCCGTCGTGATGGTAACGTCACTTCCGGTTTTCAATTTTCCTTAGTGATTGCGAAGGAGCCTATAGGTGCGATCGATGACATCACAGATTTCTCGCAATCAAAAGTAAAAATTGAAAAGCGAAAGTGACACCGGCATGGCTGCGCTTACTTCTAAATCTATTTATTGACCGATACCTTTCCTATCAAATATGCAGTTTGAGAAATATGCAATTTTTTTGATGTACAGTTTGAAAATATCTGCAGTTTAGTCTTTAATCTGCAGTGCTAAATAAATCTGTAATTTTACTATAAAAGCCCCAGTTTTGAGAGAAAATCTTAAATTTGAAAAATTCTGCAGTTTTGATTAAAAAAAGTAACTTTGATTAAAAACTTACCAAGATACTCATCCAATACAGCTGCACACACTTCATAATAGCTTCCAAGGGTTCAAGGTCATGATGTAATAATTGAAGAGAAATGGTGTCTCTATCGCCACATGATTCTCGGGCAAGAAAAGAATGTCCGGCCTGTAGGTAGACAATCAGTCACCAAATCAAGACTACAAATTTGCAAGTATGTGGCCTTACCAAATATCTCAAAGGATTAGTTCAGTGGTCAAGCAAGTCCATCTTATACAAAAGAAGACTTTAAAAGAAACAAAATGAAGACAAAACTAGTTCAATATCTTATTCCGTTAAGGAGATATCGAAGCTCTTGTCTTTATCTGTGTAGAAATGACTGGTGTAGTAAGTCTACTACGGGAGGTTGGTGCCCTCGTTCTCACATTCATAACAAATGTTATTCTATTTTAAAGAAAATTTGTATTGTATTTGAATAAGATTTTTGAATGCTTTCTTCACTATTTTGTTTCTTTCGCTTGACCCCTGAACTAATCCTTTTAAGTTCTTCCATAACATTTCAGTACACAATTACACATACACAATTCTGGTTCCTAGATTACATAATTTTCTTAATCAGAATTTTTTTTTTTTTACAAAACGGTGTTGAACATTTTACCTTATCAATATGCATACATCATTGGTCACCAAGCACAACGAAAGATCTTTTCCTAAATTATTTTTAATATTACGAATAAAAATGTGAAGGAATGTTGAAGTTTGATTGTTTGTTTGATGAGGGCTTAACAGCACCACGACAACAAGGGTCAAATTGTGCCTGAGAGGTTAGATAATGGAAATGGTTTGCCTAAGTACCCAGGGGTGGTTAGTTCCAATTCTATACATATTTTCAATGTCAACATTGATGAGTGTTTTACTTTGATTTTGTTTATTTTCTTTTGTATTGGTGGTGTTACTCTGGGCTTTTTATTGGGTGACTAACCCTTCTTAGCCTGTCATCTAGTTATGTTATAATATGCTATGCTATGCTAAGTTGCTATGCTATGCTATGCTATGCTAAGTTGTTAGGCTAGGCTAGGCTAGGTTATGTTATGTTATGTTATGTAACTCCAAATGAGCTTATATTTATTTTGCAATTGGCCACAACATTATTTAGACCTTTCCAAGAAGAACAAAATCAATGTCGGGGAAAAAAACATTTAATAAGAAAATTTCTTACCTGAACATAACTTGGTGTAATTTGAAACTGTCTGCTGGAATGGTACACTGCCACCTCACCTTCAAAAACGGTGTCAAATAGTTTCAAAACCTGAAAAACAATTTGACCAAAAAATGTACTTCATAGATCTTCTGAATTAAGAAATTTATGAACCTAAAAATGTACACCTGACCACATACATTGAACTATATTCCTATTTTCTTAGGAAGGGGAGGGGCATAAGACCACCCCCCCCCCCTCCCACATACACACACACACACTCACATGGCATAACCCATGCACACCTTTAAGCATACTTTCTGGACCTTTCCTTTAATTTTTTTCCCTTATTTTAAGGAAGTCGTTAAGCTACACTCATGTACACAGTACAAGAAATATGCAGGGGTAGGATTTTAAACATTTAAGATTATACATAATGTTGAAAAGCCTCAAAGTACATTAAGTGTTGACTTCTTTCAAGGATAAATAGCAATAGATGTGTATAAGTCTATAAATATACATGAGAGCATCAACCACTCTCTACTTTACTAAGAATTACAGAGAGAAATGTTAGAAAATGTTTTTCGCCTTCAGCATTTCTATAAATAACGGATTCATTTAAAGCTTTGTCTCTATACTGATAAAGGATCAGCAAGCTAGAAAATGTAGTTTTGCCCTCTGAAAATAACTGATTTCTTTATGGCTTTACCCAGCTTTGTCACTACATTAATGATAGGATCAGAAAACTGCATTTGATTTGTAGCTTCATTGTTAATGTAAAGTAATTGTAAACTAACCAATTGGAGAAGTACCTGTATTCTCCCAAATATTAACTTTTTTTTGGCTGAAAATGAGAAAACTAAATTGTTGAACCCAGAAAATATACAAGTTACTTTTGTTTGTCTGTCGAAGATCAAGCTGTGCATCTAAAATGCAACTTCATTTTGATATTTTAGTAATCTGATGACTTTGCTGAAGCACACCTTCAATAGGGATGTACCGGATCCAAATTTTTGGATCCGGCCGGAACCGGATTTTGCCAGATCCAGGTTGAAATCCGGCCGGATAAAATCCGGCCGGAACCGGATTTTTCATTGCTTACAACAATTCTCATAATCTTAAGAAACAAAGGGAAAGGGGTGGGGGCAGGGGATTGTCAAGTTGGCTACTAATGGCTAGCAACCCAAAAATTTTGGAAAATAATAATTATTGGGCATATTGTGATGAAATCAAATCAAAATTAGTGAAAGTTCTGGATTAATCCTAACATCTTTAATATTATAAAACTTGAGACTGTCATACATGTGTTCTTACTGAGGAAGTCAAAAAGTCAAATGACACTATGGAGGGAGGAAAGGGTCATTTTATCTAACCTTAACATGTATTTGAAGTGCATGTATGTGCAAATTGTGTAAAAACTAAATTAAAATAATTAAGGACAGTAACAAGGTAATAGAAATGGATACGAATTCTTTCATGTTATACATTTGGAAAGTAATTATTCTCTGAATTATTTTTGTGTTATTTCATTAAAACACCTTGGTACCCTGAATTACTTGTAAAACAGTTCGCTTAGATAAGTGCGGGGAAAAAACATTTTTCTCTTTTTCAATAGCAGGAGAATCTAAGCAATGAAAAATTGTGGAAAACAAATTCAGTCAACCTATATGTACATGTACTTTTATCTACAAATTTCATTAATGTCTCTAACTGTAAAATTGTTAACAACTGGTGTGGTTTTATTTATTATCTGTTACAGCCCAATCGGTTTCAAAATTTCTATTGATTTCAAACAGCTACATGTCTTTATTCCGTTTTAAATGATCATACGCGTAACATAAGCCAATTTGTTCAGTGTTTTCAAGAAGAAAATACATTATCTATACTGAGAAAAATCCAGATATTTATCTTTGTTTTATATTTCATATAGTTGTAATGTACCACAGTCTCATAATGTAAATTTTCAATTGTTAAAATTGCCAAAAATCCGGTTCCGGCCGGATTTGGAAAAAAATCCGGCCGGAACCGGAACCGGATTTTTCCCCCAAATCCGGCCGGATAATCCGGCCGGACCGGATATCCGGTACATCCCTAACCTTCAAATTACATTACTTCACATTAATGGCCACCAACATAATGTAAACCATTTGAGGTAGGTGGAACGGGTAGAATAGTTTACATCCCTTTCTCATGGAATAGCTAAAGGTTAGACAGAAATGTCCACGGCCGTTTGATAAACCAGCTGATATGCACGGGTGAATGAAAACCCACTGGGTATAGAATCCAGGGTCTCTAGCTTGCCAAACTGATGCTATGACCGCTAGACCATGGAGATCTTTTATTTGAGATAATTATCTACATCAAACCTTGTCTATCTCATTAGCATAGTCAGAGGAAATAATAATAATAATAATAATAATGATAATGATAATGATATTAAGAACCACCACCACCACCCCTTCCTCCACCACCACCACCATAACCACCACCACCACCACCATAATAACAACAACAATAATAATAATAATAATACAAATATGACATGAACTCTGAAAGAAAAGCAACCAGGTCAAAACAAATCTCAAAAATGCATATGCATGACTTTGGAATCTCCCCACCCCTCCCCTACCAACCCCTCCCCTCCCACCCCTCCCCACCCCCTCCGCTTTTAGACCAATGGCCTTTTTTTTTTCTTTTAAAATTTTTGGTCACTGGATCAGTGATAAATCCTGGCTACACCAATGGTCTATCTGCCCTATGGAATAATACAAAGGACAATGAGGACAATCATATCCATACCTTCCTTTTGTCCTCCTGTGTTCTCATTCTTTGGCCATAAATTAACCTCACATGTTCCCCAGCATCCCATGATGCATCTGTCTGACCTTGATCCTGATCGTGCATCATGAGATCACACCACCTGAACAGATCTCTCAGGTTGAACTCCCATGGTCCACCTCTCTGACCAAAAGCGTGCTTGACGCACGTCTGCTCCTCAAGCTGAAAAAACAATCAAAGAGAATTTACAAGTGTTCTAAAGGATTAGTTCAGTTGTCAAACACACTTATATGAAAGAGGACTTCAAAAGACACAAAAAGGTGAAGGAAGTATTCACAAATCTTATTCCGTTAAGGAGTTTTTCAAGTTTAAAGCTCTCTCTTATCTGTGTAGAAATGACTGGTGTAGTAAGTCTACTATGGAATGTTCGCGCCTTCATCCTCACATTCTGAACAAATGTTAATGTATTTTGAAGAAAATTAATTTGACTTTTCTACTTTTTAAATTATTTTCCCTCAAGCTTTCTTCAGGTGGTGAATTTAAATAAACCTTACTGGATTCCGTTTTACTACTTTTCTGATATATCCAATGGTTCTTAAGCCACAAAATCGCAGGACAAAATTTGATAGAATACATAAAGGCTTTGAGGAATCTGAGGCTATGACATCACAACTAGTCGGAATTTCAGTCGTTTCTACAGAAATGATACCAAACTTAATCAACTTAAATATCTCCTTAATGGAATAAGATTTTGAATGCTTTCTTCGCCAGTTTGTTTCTTTTGAAGTCCTCTTTCATATGAGATGGACTTGATTGACCACTGAACTAATCCTATATCTGTGGAAAGGTACTGTAGCTACAACTTGAGCTTAATTGCAAGAAAATAAGCTATAAACCTAAAAAAAGCAAAAAATTTCATCACAATTGGTTAAAAATTACTCATTTTACAGCATTTTGAATTTTAGAGCCTATTATAATACATTATGCCAATTTTATTGTAATTTTGTGACATCACCACATTAAAATTTTGAATATTCTTATGTTACCTTATTGTTTTTAACATCTTCACCACTGTTCTTTAAATGGGAGCAGTTAGATATGAACAAGAGGCTTTATATATCAAAATTTAGCTGAGAAAATTTAGTCTTCACCCCAATCAAAATCTTATAATTATAATAATAATCTGCATAATAATAATAATAATAATAATCTGCATACTAATAAGATGCATACTACTACTACCACCACCAAAAACAACAACAAAACACACCAACAATAATAATAATAATATGCATAATATAATAATATGCATACTAATAAAATGCATACTACTACTACCACCACCACCAACAATAATAATAATATGCATACTAATAATATGCCTATTAATAATATGCATACTAATTATATGCATACTAATATGTATAATAATGTAATATGCATAACAATATGCATAATAATGATATGCATAATGATGACTAAAATTTAAAAAAAACATATAAAATAGTCAGCAAATAGTAATTGCTATCATATCTTTACATTCACTAAAACTACAAATCATAAATTCAGCGTAGATTTGTTTATTTTTGAAGTTTAAATAATACTTAAAGTAATTGTTACCTTCTGGGAGAAATCCACCATTTTCTGGAGAGTGTGCTTTGGAATTCTGGAATACATTGTGCTTGCAATAAACATCAAATCATTTGCCGATAACGGTTCCACATGTACCTGCAATGAAAAGGTGCAATGTCAAGTTAATACAGGACGGAAGCATTCAAGTTAATTCCAATCTTGGTTGGTTGGTTGGTTTAACTGCACCACAAATAGCGATGAGTAAATTGTGCCAGAGATATTAGATTATGTCAGAGGTGAAGAGAGGCAAAGAGAGGTTGAAACGGAACGTGACGTGAGCTGTAGGCATAGTGAAAGGTGCAGATGTTGTTGTATTGGTTGGTGCAATGCAGAAGGAGAGGATTTGGGGGAGTTTTTGCACAAGAGGTCGGCAATAGAGTTGAAGGGTTGAGGTAATGCTGAGTCAGGAACCCACCCAAATCGTCGGATACCCAGAACAAAAATATTGGCTACGGGTGCCCAAAAAAGAATAGAAATTATATCTAATTGTTTTTTGTATTTTTAGCTCTACAATTTTCATACAGCTGGTATTTTATTAGGCTTACACTAAAATCATGGTAATTTCACTAACTCCGACCAAAAATAAGCTCAAGAATATCACTAAAAATATTGGTATGAGTTAATGTAGATCTAATGTTTTTTTGGTGCCTGATCAGAACCAGGTAACAGTAACAGGTACCTTGTTCTAATTTTTTGCTACCTGACTCAAGCTTAGGTTGAGAAAAGCTCTGGTGAGGGTGAGGCGTGGGCAGTCTACAAAGATGTGTTCCACTGTGAAAGGTTTGTGACAATTCCTTATATGTGGCAAAAATTAAATCATGTCAAATGTGATTTTTTTTTTTTTTTTTTTTTTTTTGGGGGGGCTCTCCCTGTGTCATGTCATCATGGTATCACCAAATGTAGATATATACAATATTGAAATTGATGTTTCCATTGTATAAATCTGAATGTGTGAATTATGAGAAAACAGGTAAATTGGAAATAAACTTGCATTAATGTTTCAGAAAATTGGCAGTAAATGCTGAAATCTACGAGCTTGAACAAACCTTGTTGGAACACTTTCATGTACATACTTTTCTATTCTTTATTATTTGACAATCGGAGGCTCTTTTCCTAGTGGTTCATCTTTCCATATTCTATCATTTTTATTTACTAGTGTTTTTATTTTTAGGGCATTTGTATTATAATTTCCTTGACGTCCTCAGTGTTCCTTAACCTACATGAATACCTTAACCTCGCCCCCACTCCATAAAATATTGACCATTGTTAATAAGTTTTTTTTTTCTTTTCTCATATTAGGCTAAAACACAACAAATGACAATGCCACAATCTATTCATAGCAAATAATAGTACATATGTGTAACAGACAAATTATATACATCTTCAAATTAACAAAATACATTTTTGATCTTTGTCTTGTGTCTAATCCATAAATTATTGCATAGAAATGGAGAAAAGTGAAGTGTAATACTCATAAAATGTTTTCCCCCAAACACTATTTTCAACATATCTCGGAAAAATTTCAAATAAAACAACATAAATGTGTACAACAAGATACCATAAGAGAAACCTTGAGAACAAAATGAAAATGGTAATTAAAAGAAAACAAAAAGAAATAAGAAATTATAATGTTAGTTTGTCTGTTTGATGATGGCTTAACGGCATCACAACAATGAGGGTCAAATTGTGCCTGAGAGGTTAGATCATTCCAGAGGTGTGAAGGAAAGAATACAGGGGGAGATTGAGAGAAACACGTGAGCTAAAAGTCTGAAAGCTGGCATTGGGAGAGGAGGTGCATGGGTGCAGAAAACAAAAAGTAGAGAGAGGGAAGTGAGAGAGGAGGATTAAATATGGTTGCAGAGGGAAGCAAGATAAAGGAAGGAGATTATTTTATCCAGAAGGTTTTTCTGGAAGAACTCGGCATTTGAGTTGTGGGGAGCGAGGGAAGCTTGCCTTGTTCGTAACCGCTGGCAAACCTCATGGGACTTCCAAACTGATAACAAACTCCACGTCATCCAGCCCACCATTCCGATCAAACCCACCATCAACAATCTCTCTCTCATATCATCTCTGTTCATATTACGCGTCTTAGAATAGGTCACACCCACCTCACTCACTCTCACCTCCTTATTGGCTCCCCCCAACCCCTCTGCAACAATTGCCATTGCACCCTCACAGCCCATCACATTCTCCTTAATTGCCCCCTGTACAACCTTCCAAGAAATTATAAGAATCTAATTTTGGAAAGAGGGAGCGGGGTGGGGCATTAATAAATCAAGGAAGAAAATATTTAAAAATCACAACACTAAATATCAAACTCTTTGCGATGCTTAACCATTCCAACAGTTTTATCCAAAACTGTTGGTGTAGCATTCATTTAAAGTGACTTTGTAATACTAGTCGGAAATAGTGGACTGGCATATGCAGGTCAATCAACCAATGACCCTGACTCCTAGCCATGACTGTTGCTAAGCAGCATGTCAGATTATTAATAGTTCACGGATGACAATTTTAAGCAGGAAACAACCAACAAACATATGCAATAGTTTCCTCGAAAAGTTTTTCAATCTTAAACAGAATTAACCACTAAAAAAATTAAGTGAGGAAAGTAGCTTCCCTATGAAATAGTAGAATGACCCTCTATAATGTATCAATTGAACATCCGTTTGTCAAAGGATAATGTATAATATGCAAATTAGGGTGGTTTCCCCTCACGTCCAATCACATTGCAGAAAATAAACTTATGCATTATATGCAAGAATTGCAAATTGACCTATATATATGTAGAAAGAAGGATGAATAACATAGCATCAAAGGTAGAAGAAAATGGTATAAATGCCTCCCACCCCCTCCCTTTTCAAAGAGTATAGAAACGAAGGTTGTCATCAACTTGCCTGCGTAAACCTATTGAGGAATGACTTGGGCAGGCCCTTCCTCCCCCCGCCTTGCTTCAGAGGGTTCTGGCACGCAAAGATCCTCGTCTTTTCCGGCTGAATTTGGAAAGTCTTGCTCAGTTCAGGAACGAAGACTTCTCCCCGGTGATCAAGACAGGCATTGAGACCCTCCAAGACGCTCTGAGATGCAAGATTTAGCTAAAAACAAAATGATAATTCACATACTAGAAATGGAGAAATTGCGAAGAATGTTCTTTATATATAAAGTATATGTTATACCCCATCTCAATAAATAAATCAACTAGAATGGTAAATACTGTCATGGTTCACATGACCATGCAAATTGACACCCATATTATATGACCCAGCCAATCATGAAAATGGCATCTCACACTAAGTCTCACATGGCATCCCATGTTCCACATGACATCCCACATGATATCCCATCCCATGACCCACATGGCATTCCACCATATCTCCAACATGGCATCCCACGCTATGTCCCACATGACATCCCATCCCATCCCTTGTCCCATGTGGCATTCCATCATATGTCCCACAGGGCATCCCATCCTATGACCCACATAGCATTCCACCCTATGTCCCACATGGATCACATCCCATGTCCCAAATGACATCCCACCTCATGTCCCACATGACATCCCATGCCTTGTCCCACATCGTATTCCACCATATCTCCCACATGGCATTCCACCATACGGTGTCTCACATGGCTTTTTACCATGTCCCACATGGCATTCCACCATATGTCCCACATTGCATCCCAAGCTATGACCCACATGGATCCCATCTTACATGTATGTCCCACATCAATCCAGCCATATCTACCACATAACATCCCTCCCAATATCCCACATGGCATCCCTCCCTGTAGCCTGCATCAGTGGCTTCCCACTTGATGTCCCACATGGTATCCCACCTTATTTATGTCCCACCATATGTTCCACATGGTATCCCTCCCAATATCCCAATGACATCCTACTTTATGTCCCACATGGCATCACATCCCATTTCCCCATAGCCTCCTACCCTATGTCCCACATAGCCTCCTACCCTATGTCCCACATAGCCTCCTACCCTATGTCCCACATAGCCTCCTACCCTATGTCACACATGGCATCCTACTTTATGTCACACATGGCATCCCAACCTATGTCACACTCTGTGTTACTCGCGGCATCCCACCATGTCCCACATGAAATTCTACTCTTCCACATGGCATCCCACCCCATTTCCCACATGGCATCCCACCACATGTCCCACATGGCATCCCACCCCAAGTCTGGTCAGTTCATATGCTCTAGCAACTTTATGCAAATGACCACAATACTAAAAGAATTTTAATAATCATCCTTGGTACAACTGTTGGTGCCCAAATATTTTGAAGAATTTTAGGGATTTTAAATCTCCAGTGTTATGAGAGAGACGCTTGAGGATCTCTGAAGAATATTGGAAAATTATATCATTTTACAGTTATCTTCTAAAAAAATATTAAATGTTTTGTAGACTTTTTAAGGAATTAGTCTTTAATCTTGTCTTAAGTCTCTCTGAAAAACTTTAACATTTTGTAAGGAAATTCTAACCTTCCATAAGGATATCTGAAGAAACTTAACATTTTCTGAGGATGTCTCAAAAAACTTTAACATTTCTGAAAAAATCTTAGAAAAAACTGTGAACGGCCGGACGGACGAAATTGGCATTACATAGGTTCGCATTATGCTTCACATGCTCACCAAAAACAATACATTTGTTCCAAAAATGTTTTACCTCATCCAGTACTATCCATTGTCCAGCTTTAAGCGCTTGAAGCAGGGGGCCATCCCTCCAGGCAAACTGACCCCCTTCTCCACCCTCCACGGGAAGGTCAGCTCCAAACAGGTCTGTTACATCCTAAAGAAATAACAACATTATTATCCAAAAGTCAAACCAGAAAGAATGAAATTGGTAGATGAACAAAAAAAAATCATAAAATAAATTGTAGAGCAGTATCCGGGTCATAATACGCCGATTGTGGACAATTACCATCCCCCTTCCCCCATGGAATTACAGCCCTGACAGTGATAAAACCTTTCTAAGCAAAGTGACTCTCAATGTTTTTGAGCCACAAAGGTGAAGGGTCTGTAAGCAACTATATACTCACTGCCTTTAGCTTTAAATTTGACTTAAAATAACCCACCATCTTTTAAAGGAGACTTTCTCCCCTTAATTCTTTAAAATTCTTTTATTTCTTCTTAATTCTTTCTTTAATTTCAGTCACTAAAAATATAATTAGAATAATTACCTATTCCAATAAGGTTTTGATTAAAAATATGAATCAGAATTTGCTGGTTTTTTTAAGTAATTGTGACAGACAATAAAAGAAAAATATAAAGATTTTACAGTAAAAAAAAAAATAGACCAGTCTGCAGGTCATGTCACAAATTTGCATATAAAAGCATAAAAATAAAGGAAAAAAAGTATTAAAATGACCAATTAAAACTGATATTGATCAATTGTTCGCCAGCTTTCATGATAATCTATCTTCATCTGTTGTAAGTTTTGTCCTCAATAAATTCCGTTCCCTTTGAAAGTTGGAGAAGCAAAACAACTTGACACTTGACAGAATTTTCAACACGGATCAATAGCTCTAACCGCAAGTCAACAGCTTCCACCTGGGTCAACAGCTCTAAACGCGGGTCAACAGCTTTCAACGTGGGTCAACAGCTCTAAACGCAGGTCAACAGCTATAAACGCGGATCAACAGCTCTCAACGCGGGTCAACAGCTCTTAACGCAGGTCAACAGCTCTCAATGCGGGTCACCAGCTCTCAATGCGGGTCAACAGCTCTCAATGCGGGTCACCAGCTCTCAATGCGGGTCAACAGCTCTCAACGCAGGTCAACAGCTCTCAACGCGGTTTAACAGCAACGCGGTTCAATAACTCTTAACGCGCGAATCAACAGCTCTCAACAGCTCTAAACGCGGGTCAACAGCTCTAAACGCGAGTCAACAGATCTCAACAGGGGTCAACAGCTCTAAACGCGGGTCACAGCTCTCAACACGGGTCTTCAGCTCTCAATGGATTTCAACAGCTCTCAACGCGAGTCAACAGCTCCTCTCAACGCGGGTCAACAGCTCTCAACAGCTCTAAACGCGAGTCAACAGCTCTCAATGCGGTTCAACAGCTCTCAACGCGAGTCAACAGCTCTCAAACCTTCTCCCTAGTTTTGACACAGGGTCGACCCTTCTCCCAAGTAGTTTTAGTTTCAACGTGTGTTGGGCTTACAGTGTGACAAGATCAGGCAAGATTACACATGTCAGACCTGGGTCCAACACAATAAATTTTCCGTAGTGTGAAAAGGCCTCTAGTTAATATTTTCTCTACAAATCCATGCAAGCTTACTGTTTGTTCTGATAGATTAATCCTGATGATTTCATGCCCGGATGCTTTGGCTAAAGCTGTCACCAAACTCGTTTTGCCCACACCCGGTGACCCTTCAAGTAGGATGGCTCGCTGTGACTGCAAACCCCTTAATAGCCTCATGGCATTAAGAGAGGTTGTTGGTGCTTCAAGGGTATACTGGTAGACTTCACAATCTTTCACTGGGCCTGGGGGGAAAATTAGGAAAGAGCAGATAAAAAAAAAGTCAGTAAAAAATTTGTGTGGCAACAAAGTAAAAAAATCAGTAAACTAAATAAGTCAGTAATAAACTTGTGTGGCAAAAAAGTAGAAAAAGTCAGTAAAATTAATCAGTTGGTAATGACTTGTGTGGCAAAAAAGTCAGTAAAAAAATTGTATGGCAAAAAAGTGAAAATGTCAGTAAATATCGTATTGCGTTTTTATTATCAGGCATCGAGATGCTAATTCTTATGCACATCTGTGATGTATTACAGCAGGGATATGCTTGTTTGTTTGTTTGATGATGGCTTAACGGCACCACAGCAACTAAGGTCAAATTGTGCCTGAGAGGTCAGATCATTCTAGGTAGGAAGTAAAGGAAACAGGGAAAGAATGAGAGAAATTTAAGGACAAAAGGTCAGAAAGCTGTGATTGTGAGGGGAGGTGCATGGTTGAAACAAAAACAAAGTAGAGAGGGAATGGAAGAGGAGAATTAAATATGGTCGTAGAGAGAGGCATGATAAAGGAAGGAAATAATTTTATCCAGAGGATTTTTAACTTAAGTAACACACCCCTGATTACAGGGTGACCTTAGTGGTGTTTTCTTATAAAAAACCCTTTGGTTTTTTTTTGTCTGTCATAATTCTTTAAAGGGGGTGTAACAATGTATTTGCCATACCCCCAATCAAATTGCAGCAGGTATAAACTTTTCCATCATTTTCAGTGACTGAGATTTAGGAAGGAAATTTCAAGAAGAACATCAAGATTTGAGTTATCCACCCAGTCATACATCACAAGGTCCAACACCAAGCAAACTGTGATCAGTCATAACTCAAAAATCTAAGACTGCTATTTTCAAAAATCAAAAATCTGATCAGATTTAAAAACTCTTTTACAAGGTTAGTTCAGGGTCAAGCAAGTCTATCTTATATGAAAGAGGATTCAAACGAAACAAAATAAAAAATTCAAAAATCTTATTCCGCTAAGGAGATATCTAAGTTTAAAGTTTGGTATCATTTGTGTAGAAATGACAGAAATCAGACTAGTTGTGATGTCATAGCCTCAGACTTCTAAAAGTATATGCTATCATATTTTTCCTGCAATTTTGTGGCTTAAAAACCATGATATATATTTTGTTTTAAAGTAGTTACACTCAATCTAGGAAGGATATTTACAATATACCACCTGAAGGAAATTTGAGGAAAATGATTTAAATAGTGAAACAATTCAATAAACATTCTTTAAAATACATTAACAATTGTTAGGAATGTGAGGATGAAGACGTCAACTTTCCATAGTAGACTTACTAGACCAGTCATTTCTAAACAGATAAGACATAGCTTTAACCCTTTAAGACCCAGGGGTTCAAAACTGTGACAACAAATTATCGGAATTTTCTTTTCAAAATTAATTTTCACAACTTTTCTTTCGTTTTCTACCACTCTGAGTTTATTTTATATGTTTGATAAGACAATCAACTTTTCAATAAAAAAGTCAAAATAAAGAAATTATAGACAAAAATATGCAAATTTGCACATTCTTAGGCTAAATTAGGCGAATTGTTTTTGAGCTTTTATTTTTTCTTGTGAATGATGAAAAATGAGGATTTTTTTACATATTTTGATTGTTTGTGAGATTTTCTTTCCATTGATACCTGTCTAATTTTTTTTTTCTCAAAGCAAAACATGCAAAAACAATAAGGAAAAAAAAAAAAAATTTGCTGCTGTAATTACTAGCAGAAAAACTGAAGCCTTGTGTCCAGTGCGGGGATCGAACGCAGGCCATCCGCGTGCTGTGCACAGAGATTTGCCACTAGACCAAAGTGACTAACTGTGAAAGAAAGAGCTTTATAATTACTTAAATAAATGTGATTAGAGAGGGGGTACTTACTCTTTTTGATATCAATTGAAAGTACATGGCTTGGCCATTCTTACGATACATTATGCATACGGTAGGTGTATTGCGATCAGAACTTCCAAATTTTTTTCCAATTTTGGTCTCAAAAAGGCTAAAAATCATAAAATTTGGCACATATTTTGCCAAAAACAGATAATGATGGTAAGAGAGTTTTTAATTCTCTCTTTTTCAATCCATTTTTTTTTGCAAAATTCTTCAACATAACCCCATCAAAAATTTATATTTTCTGAAGAACTATTGAAGCTCTTTCAAATGATACCAAGACCACTGCTGTAAGCCTATTTGACAAAGAACAATATTTTTTGAAAAAGTATTCCCTAATCGAGCGTGACATGCTTGGTCTGGGTATTTAAGGGTTAAGCTTGAATATCTCCTTAACGGAATAAGATTTTTGAATGCTTTCTTCACTATTTTGTTTCTTTTGAAGTTCTCTTTCATATAAAATGGACATGCTTTTGTAACACTTGGTCATTAGAAACGTAATAAAACATTCTTACCCTTTGCAATAAAGAATGGAGGTATGCCAAAAGAATCATCAGATGAAACAACTCTGTTACAAGGCTGCATGTCAGAGGTCACTACCAACATTGAAATGTCAATATCCTGACCTGATATCTTATATACTTGCTCATGAAGGAACTTTAGGCACACAGCACGAGCATCAGAGCTTGAAGAAGCAGCCTGCTGGCTTGAACCTGTGTGAGAAAATATTGTATTTTTCTCAAATATTCATGTCTTTCGAGCCAAAAAATTTATGAAAATACTCACAATCAGAAAATAAGCATATAATTTCAGTTTTATATTGTTTAATGGCATGTTGAGAGCGTGGGTCAAATTAACCTTTCTGGGTTTAATGATTGACAGCGTGTATTACCAATCACTGCTTGAATTTGCCTAGCAACAAAAACTGTGTAACTAAGTGGGGGCAAACATCCTATGAGGTACTGATACAGTACAGCTAGCTAAGGGCACGTGCCCATGTAGTCAATGCAACTTACTGTACAAAACAAATTTCTTTACACACAGACTGAGTGACGGCAAAATGGTGAACAACAGTAGTACTTACTGCAGCTTTGTAAATCTGATTGCTGTTACCCAGAACAGTTAGCAAACTGAATTTTGTTCATCCTATTTGCTAAAAACTCTAAAAATGTGGAGAAGTGCCATAAATGAATCAAAGCTTGCGGCAGGCCTCGCGAACATCTAAATGTCAACGCATTGGTAATGCACAAATGCAGATTTGGGGTTTGTTTGCCCCACATACTTACCGCGTTGCTATGGTGGGCAAGGCCTAAGTAGAAACCTGGACAGGTTTATTGCGCCACAGAGGTTTAAACTTAGATCAGTGTAACACAAGATGTCACGAGATAGAAGTACAGTAGGTAAACAAAACATGTTGCAGTAATGGAATCATGGAATCACAAATGCTTATTCCCAATAGTTAATGTGATCAAAATTGTCTGCGTTATATAATTTACAATTTATATTGCGCTAAAATCTATGTTAATAATCATTGGCGCTGTACTAATAAAATATTACATAAATATATATTAAAAATAAAGTTAAGAAAACTAGCCCTAAAATACTGAATGTAATTAAAACATGCAACAAAAAAATATATACAAAGTAATAAGATTTAATATAAGTAAAAATAGAGAAAAACTAAAAGGATTTAAGAACAATACATCTACACCAATAAAACATTAAAAGGTAAAATAACTTCTATAAGTGCTTTAAAATTATGACTTAAAAAGAACATATGATATACTAATAGGATTGAAACACTGAAACAACCAAAGTTAGTATGGCATGTGGAATAGATTGAGTATCAAACTTTTGTGAAATCTCTCTAAGTTTTTGGGAAATATTAAAATAAGGAATATCTATTTCTCGGCAAAATTCTTCTCATGCTTTCACGAATACATTTAAAAGTTCGAAATGATTTCAGTACCTGATCCAATGCCGTCCAGAAACACCATACATGCTCCGTGGATGTATGCTTCAGCCGAGTCCATCTTCTGAATCACACGACCCGCCTCTGAGTCTGAAGGAGCGCAGCAGGTATTGATGAACGTGACCCACGAGAGAAGGTCACGTATGCTTACCACACACCTACAAGATTGAACACATAATCCTGTATGTTACAAACATGATCCTGTATGTTACAAACATAATCCTGTATGTTACAAACATAATCCTGTATGTTACAAACATAATCCTGTATGTTACAAACATAATCCTGTATGTTACAAACTTAATCCTGTATGTTACAAACATAATCCTGTATGTTACAAACATAACCCTGTATGTTACAAACATAATCCTGTATGTTACAAACATTATCCTGTATGTTACAAACATTATCCTGTATGTTACAAACATTATCCTGTATGTTACAAAGATAATCCTATATGTTACACACATAATCCTGTATGTTACAAAGATAATCCTATATGTTACAAAGATAATCCTGTATGTTACAAACATAATCCTGTATGTTACAAACATAATCCTGTATGTTACAAACATAATCCTGTATGTTACAAACATAATCCTGTATGTTACAAACATAATCCTGTATGTTACAATCATAATCCTGTATGTTACAAACATAACCCTGTATGTTACAAACATAATCCTGTATGTTACAAACATAATTCTGTATGTTACAAACATAATCCTGTATGTTACAAACATATTCCTGTATGTTACAAACATAATCCTGTATGTTACAAACATAATCCTGTATGTTACAAACATAATCCTGTATGTTACAATCATAATCCTGTATGTTACAAACATAACCCTGTATGTTACAAACATAATCCTGTATGTTACAAACATAATTCTGTATGTTACAAACATAATCCTGTATGCTACAAACATATTCCTGTATGTTACAAACATAATCCTGTATGTTACAAACATAATGTTGTATGTTACAAACATAACCCTGTATGTTACAAACATAACCCTGTATGTTACAAACATAATCCTGTATGTTACAAACATAACCCTGTATGTTACAAACATAACCCTGTATGTTACAAACATAACCCTGTATGTTACAAACATAACCCGGTATGTTACAAACATAATCCTGCATGTTACAAACATAATTCTGTATGTTACAACCTAATCCTGTATGTTACAAACATAATTCTTGAATAGTCGAGCTTAAAATAAATTATCCATGATTACTAGCACTGCCCACGGCATGTTTATCACAATAAGTACTGTCCAAAAAAATTGTTATCAGAAATGGATCAGGCCGATTATGACAAATAGTGATCGGTAATCAGCAGAACAGAAGATAGAGAAATCGTTAAAACACTATTATTTTTCATAATCAATTTCTCATAATAAAAACAACGAATCAAAAGAATTCATGCTTACCTTCTGCCAGCGTCGTTGTTACGGAACCATTCTAAAAACTCCATCATGGCCTTGCCGATCCCGCTAGAACAGTCTTCCTGGTTACACAGTTGTATGCCCTCTGTGATGTTATGCTCGATGATAGCAATCAGGTCATTTTTGAGGTCACTCTGTTCACACCAGATTTCTGTGAAACGATTTCTCAAGGCAGGAGATAACTGCCAGGAATGAAATTTAAAACATAAATATTTAATACCATGTTCGATGTATTAAGCGCCCACGCTCTAATAAGCTCCCACCCAAAAATTTTGACTGATTAAATATGATATTTCCATGTCTTTAATTATGTTTTTGTATAATTGAGTGAGTCCCTCTTATGCACTGTCAATTGTGTGACTCACCCCTACACCCCCTGACACAAGGTGAGTCATTGCACCAAAGTGGGTGGACAAAACATGTACATTGATGCACCCATCAGTCACTTAGGTCACTGACATTTTTTTGTGAAATGATTTACCCCAAATCAATCACCTCTATAAAAAGTCAATGGGTCTGAAGTAAATTGACTCACCCCAGAGTCACTCTGTTGACTGACAATTTGGTACAATGATGCACATGTGAGTCACTATTTCATATGTAAATGACTCATCTTTGAATGACATTGCTGGAGGTAGTAGGGGTGAGTCTTGCAACTGACAAGTGCGAAGAGTGGAGATTAGAAGCAATTACGTATGAAATGGGGATAACTTTACCTTTGATTCGTCAAATTCATGGTGAATATGCAATAGGCCTGGTAAACAATACTACATTAGGTACAAATCTCAATAACATTTGACCAAGACCCTTCTTGCAACTATACATACAGCAAAACTGACCCAAATAAACAGACAAAAAAGATTCTATTGTTATGTTCACTAGAAATAAATTCAAAGATTTGGGAAGATACTAAGTGGCCTACGTTTATATAGTATATATAGTTCCCCTATATATGTATACTGCTAGTGCAATTCGAACAGTGCACGCGACCAAGGAAAACTTAGGCTGTAAAAAGTGGCACAATTCTAATTTCATAAGCGAACTGGGTGCTTATTACTTCAAATATGGTAATTCATATTTCCAAAATTGTCAAATGGACTCTCATGTATTTATAATGTTTTGTCTTTGAACTTATGAATGTCTATTTCAATTACATTTGGAAAAGAAAGTTAGAAAATCAGAACACTGTTTTCACCAAATGTTATTCTTTACATCCCTGCCCATATTTGAGTCCTAACAAGAAATGAAACCACATCCACGACATGTTTATCTATCATAACCATTTCGTAAATGTTGGTAAATCTGTCAGAATATAAGAAAGAAATCTGGTCCATCATAACTTAGAAATAACAACATAAAACAATACATAATACTATTAATAATTTTAATATTTACATCACATACTATCTGTCATTTCTTTACAATGAAAATACATCTACAAAAAATGTAACTACAGTTTCTAGTAAAATGTTAAATTCCTGACCTCTTTTTTCCCATAATCCCCTCCTGGATTCATGGTTGCCATGACACGGAAGCCATGACCAGCAACAATCTTCTCAACTTCATCTTGCTTTTCGCTACTTCCCTTCTCAGCCAATAGGAGTGTCTGTTCCGGCTCTAAGACGCTGTTTAACCTCTCAAGCACCGAATCATCAGCCAATGAGACTTCGTCAATCAGAAACGGGGCACCCTCTCTCATGGCCAGGACAAGTGGTCCATCACACCATTCAAACAGTTTCCGCTTTTCCTCGTCCTGTAATTGGACAGAAAAATAATCATAAATCACACCTAATGAATGAATGGAACCAAAAAAGATATATTCATGCACAAAATATTTTTATAAAAATATGGTGAATCAAGAAAAGGACAAATTCAATATTTTGTTAATTCTACTGAAAAATTTACATTATGATCATGATAACTTCAATGGAATATACAGTATGTTGCGGTTTCTATACAGTTTGTTTGTTTGATGAGGGTTTAACGGCACCACGACAGCGAGGGTCAAATTGTGTCTGAGAGGTTAGCTCATTCCAGAGGTAGGAAGGAAAGAAAACAGGGGTAGAATGAGAGAATTCAAGAACAAAAAGTCAGAAAGCTGAGATCGGGAGAGGAGGTGCATGGGTGAAGAAAAAGAAAAAAAGTAGAAAGAGGGAGGGGGAGGATGGGGGTAGGAGAGGACTAAATATGGTTGTAGAGGGAAGCATGATGAAGGAAGGAGATAATTTTATACGGAGGATTTTTCTGGAAGAGCTTGGCTATTGAGTTGTGGGGAGCAAGGAAAGCTCTGGGAAGCTTATACAGGAGGCAAGCAAGGAGAAAATGGACGGGTGCCATGGCAATTGTTGCAGAGGGGTTGGGGAGAGCCAATAAGGAGGTGGCAGTGAGAGAGGTGGGTTAGACCTATTCTAAGATGGGTAATGGGAACGTTGTCGACACGGGAGTGGTTGTGGATGGTGGGTTTGATCGGAATGGTGGGCTGGATGACATGGAGTTTGTTACCAATTTGGAAGTCCCATGAGGTTTGCCAGCAGTCACGAACAAGGGAAGTGATAAGCAGTTTGATGTCAGAAAGGGTTTTGGAAATGGGGTAGGGGGAGGTTGAGGGCAAGCTTAGCAGCTGCTTCAGCCCTGTCATTGCCAGGGATGCCAACATAGCTGGGTATCCAGGAGAAAAGAATACTTTTCCTGCAGAGGGTGGGTGAAAGGAGTTTCTTTCATTTATTACTAAAAGCAAACTGAACTCCTTTTTTAATTTGAGACTTCAATTAAAGACATATATATGGATGACAAATTAAATAACCTCACAGCCCTTTCTAAACAGACGCAACCCTTCTGATAGATTCCCATAATTTTCAAAAGATTACCATGCATTTTTCAATATATTACCAAGCATTTCCAATAGACTATCATGATTTTCAATACATTACCATGATTTTCAATACATTATCTTAGTTTTTAATAGATTACCATAATTTTCAAAAGATTACCATGCATTTTCAATACATCACCACACATTTCCAATAGATTATCATGATTTTCAATACATTATAATTTTCAATACATTATAATTTTTAATACATTACCATGATTTTTAATACATTATTATAGACTTTATTAGATTACCAAGCATTTTAAACAGATTATCATGATTTTCAATACATTATCATGATTTTTAATACATTATAATAATAATAAGTAATACAATATATTTATAAGCGCCTTCCGCTGTAAAATACAACCCCAAAGCGTGTGCAATAAACCCTATAAAAAACAATATGCACATAAAAATACAAGCAAAAGGTAAATACACAAAATGAAAAAGCTAAGATCTAACAATAAAACAAGAACAAAATAAAGATGGAAAAAACTTGACCAACAAGAACAATTAAGATATAAAATGTTGGCAATGTACAAGAAAGTTCAATGGGATAAAATGGATAAAAATATATTGCACTAAATCATTGCTTGAAAAGATAAGTCCTAAAAGATGCATTAAAACGATGTACAGACAGAGCACATCTCACAGAATAAGGTAAGTTATTCCATTCTTTTGGTGCCACAATCGAGAAAGCTCCGTTTCTGTATGTAGATTTAGCACTTCGTGCAGCACGTGGAATATGAAGCGGTCCTTTGGAGCTTGACCTCAGAGTCCAATGGGACGTAGGAGGGTGAGAAGATCACTGACGTAGCCAGGAGCCTGATCTGCCAGAGACTTATATACAATTAACATCATCTTAAACAAAATGCGTTTTCTAAGAGGTAATAATGAAGGTTGTCGAGGATTGGTTGCAAATGGTCACGTCTCCTGGCGCCAACAACTAGACGTGCCGCTGTATTTTGTACACGTTGCAGTTTAACAATTTCAGCATTGGGTAGACCAGAAAGAAGGTAGTTGCAATTATCAAGTCTTGATGATATGAAGGCATGTTCAGTTGTTGCTCTATCAAGGTATTTCCGCAGCTCACCGATTGTCCTGAGGGCAATAAGCCCACTACGGCACACATTGCAAACATGATTTGTCATTGTTAGATGTCTATCAATAAACACGCCGAGATCGTGTACACCATGGACAGGTATGATGTCAGTAACTCCAATTTTGACACAGTACAGAAATGAGAGACTGGAATCGTGTAGATTATCATGATTTTTGTTGACTGGGAAATTGAATAACATAATCACAACCCAAGAATTAAGTTCCAAACATACCTACAAATCTAAAACTGACCTCATCTGTGTTGTGATTTCTTACTGGACGCAACCCTCCCAAGAAGTCTGATGTTTCTGTGTGCAGATGACAGTTGACTGCATAGAGTGTTTGATTGGCCAGTTTAGTAAAAAGCTGACAGATGGTTGTTTTTCCACATCTACAAATAGAAAGACAAGAAGGAAAGAAATTGTGAGGGTGCAATGGCAATTGTTGCAGAGGGGTTGTGGGGAGCCAATAAGAAGGTGGGAGTGAGTGAGGTGGATGTGACCTATATATTTTTGTACTAAATTGTTTCTAAAAAAAAAAAAAATCTCTTTCTTATGAAAACTTATGAAAAAACATGGAATATTTCTTTAAAAACATAGGAATATTCCTTTAAGTATTCAATTTTACTGCAATGGACACATCTGGTTGCTGTTTTAGCTTTTGAATGATTCAGTTTCTCGGATTAATCAACATACTTACCCTGTTTCTCCAACCAGAAGAACAGGTTCATTAAACTTCAGTGCCTGGCCAACATACACGGCAAGCTGACGCAGACTGGATGTCCACACTAGATGCTGGAAACCAGGTGGTAATGTTGACTGGACCACCTTTCAGAAAGATAAGATAAGAGGATTTGTTTGATTGATTGATTTCTTTTAACTTCAAATCAGTTTACAACAACATGTACAGAAATTATAGCAAAATGTTCGTACAAAAAAATATTTTTTTTTTTGGTATGTATGACGAGTAAATAAAACAAACACTTCTGCAATTAACATGTGATGTAGAACCATTAAAAGAAGATGAAGACCTGAAATAAGTATTCTTTCTAGTCTAGCTCTTGAAAGTAAACAATAATGATGAATAGAAATGCAACCCTTACACCCCCTGTACACCCCTACCCCCTAGGTGCACCTTCCCCAGGTACAACTCCCTGTACACTACCACTAGTACGCCTCCCCTAGTACATTCCCTATTCCCCTAACGAAATATAAACAAACATTTATCAACATAGGAGATCGTAAACATGGAAAGAATAAAAATCTATTTGGAGGTTTTATTTAACAGATGGGTTTTAAATTTCTTTTTAAATGTGTACAGGCTAATCATGTTGCACACTGAGGAAATGCAGTTACTGTGTGTACATAATATGTAATGATACTGCACGCTGCAAATATATGATTTTAGTACAGATATTCTTTGTTCTTACATGAAATCAATATTGCCTGTTTTGTTTTCTTTATAAATAGGTGTTTTGGTTATTTGCATCTTAAGTTTTCCTTGATAATTCAACGAAGAACCACACACACGTTACAGTATTAGGTTTGATTTATCACTCCCACAGATCCTGGAAATAAGCCATGATTCCGGTGGTTATAACTGCGAAAAAAACAAGAATTTAAACAATTTTTTTTATTTATAAAAAAACATTTAGATATGTATTTTGTATTTGTTCAGTAGGCAATGTTCAGTAGGCAATGTTCAGTAAGCAATGTTCAGTAAGCAATGTTCAGTAAGCAATGTTCAGTAAGCAATGTTCAGTAAGCAATGTTCAGTAAGCAATGTTCAGTAAGCAATGTTCAGTAAGCAATGTTCAGTAAGCAATGTTCAGTAAGCAATGTTCAGTAAGCAATGTTCAGTAAGCAATGTTCAGTAAGCAATGTTCAGTAAGCAATGTTCAGTAAGCAATGTTCAGTAAGCAATGTTCAATAAGCAATGTTCAGTAAGCAATGTTCAGTAAGCAATGTTCAGTAAGCAATGTTCAGTAAGCAATGTTCAGTAAGCAATGTTCAGTAAGCAATGTTCAGTAAGCAATGTTCAGTAAGCAATGTTCAGTAAGCAATGTTCAGTAAGCAATGTTCAGTAAGCAATGTTCAGTAAGCAATGTTCAGTAAGCAATGTTCAGTAAGCAATGTTCAGTAAGCAATGTTCAGTAAGCAATGTTCAGTAAGCAATGTTCAGTAAGCAATGTTCAGTAAGCAATGTTCAGTAAGCAATGTTCAGTAAGCAATGTTCAGTAAGCAATGTTCAGTAAGCAATGTTCAGTAAGCAATGTTCAGTAAGCAATGTTCAGTAAGCAATGTTCAGTAAGCAATGTTCAGTAAGCAATGTTCAGTAAGCAATGTTCAGTAAGCAATGTTCAGTAAGCAATGTTCAGTAAGCAATGTTCAGTAAGCAATGTTCAGTAAGCAATGTTCAGTAAGCAATGTTCAGTAAGCAATGTTCAGTAAGCAATGTTCAGTAAGCAATGTTCAGTAAGCAATGTTCAGTAAGCAATGTTCAGTAAGCAATGTTCAGTAAGCAATGTTCAAGTAAGCAATGTTCAGTAAGCAATGTTCAGTAAGCAATGTTCAGTAAGCAATGTTCAGTAAGCAATGTTCAGTAAGCAATGTTCAGTAAGCAATGTTCAGTAAGCAATGTTCAGTAAGCAATGTTCAGTAAGCAATGCTCAGTAAGCAATGCTCAGTAAGCAATGTTCAGTAAGCAATGTTCAGTAAGCAATGTTCAGTAAGCAATGTTCAGTACGCAATGTTCAGTAAGCAATGTTCAGTAAGCAATGTTCAGTACGCAATGTTCAGTAAGCAATGTTCAGTAAGCAATGTTCAGTAAGCAATGTTCAGTAAGCAATGTTCAGTAAGCAATGTTCAGTAAGCAATGTTCAGTAAGCAACAGTAAGCAATGTTCAGTAAGCAATGTTCAGTAAGCAATGTTCAGTAAGCAATGTTCAGTAAGCAATGTTCAGTAAGCAATGTTCAGTAAGCAATGTTCAGTAAGCAATGTTCAGTAAGCAATGTTCAGTAAGCAATGTTCAGTACGCAATGTTCAGTAAGCAATGTTCAGTAAGCAATGTTCAGTACGCAATGTTCAGTATATGTGGTAAAAAGTTCAGGTTTCGGCCACACTGTTTTGAGTTTGTTGCTCTTAGAACATCCCCCCCCCCCCCACATAATTGTGCAATAAAAAGTACATTAATTGCGAAATAGGGAATATGTGTGGTAAAGCGTGAGTATATAAAAATGTACTTGATATTATTTTTGTCACAATTTCTTGTGGAAAGATATTGAAACCTTTATTCAAAACCATGGGAAGTACCCCGCTAAGCGTAGCGGGGATATTTACGAGAGTTATACTTACCTTCCATGCTATAAATATGCAATCTGGTCACATGACCTGATTCTAACGCACTTCTAACCGACCTTGAAAACGTACTTACCAGCCCAGCCCTAACCTCCACATTACCTCTACTAACCCTCACTTAACAGTCAATTGTATACTTAATTCCAGCTCTGTCACTCCACCACGAATGTATGTAGGGGAAGGGAGATCAATATGAGATTCTTATGGACGGCCCCAACAATGGAAAAATCTTTACCTGCTGTAAAATTGGTTTTGTAACAGGGGACGTTTTTTCGTGGAGGCTGAACAGTTGCTCTGGGTTGACGGTCCTCCGTAATTTCAGCTGCAGTACCTCCTGGATGACGTTGCGCTCCTCTGCTCGCCGTACTTTCCCAGCCAGTAAGAGATAGCCTGCATAATATGGACAAGCTCAATGCGATAACGGTTCATTGAGAGTTCTAGTAAGACTAAGTATGACACAATTAAAGCTGAAGAATGTCAAGCAAATGGCAAGTCTGTTTCAATTGATGTAAGCTTACAATGCCTTTCTTAATTTATTCAATTTATCTTCTTTTCTTTTTTTTGGAGGGGAGGGAAACTGAAATTTAATGATTTACAAAATAATTTAACAAGAATATTTTCAGTTTACATTAGTAAAGGCACTGCTTAAAAATTTGGCCTGCAATTTTAAAGCAACAAATTAACCACATCATTTCACAAGATTAACTTTGCATCATAACATTGAGGTATAAATAGTTTTAAGCTCATAGTTCATTTCATCTTTCCCCAGCAGCAAAGACAAACAATGCCAGCATTGATTACGATTACTACTTATATTACAAGGATTGCCATTATATTCAGATGTGTGTCACTAAAAATACCATGTAACACCAGTGGGAGTAGTTGTTATCTTGAAGGAGCCTTAAAGAGGTGAAAGTGTATACAGTTTTGTGGTTTGGAAAACAAAGAAATATACAACTTTTACTCCGCCCTGCTCCATTTGAGGGCCGGTTGAGATGTTCCTGGTTTTAAGCAAAGCCATTTCTAATGAATCATTTAAAAAGCTTGATCAAATCTTTCAAAATGTCTTCAAATTTTCCGTTATTTTAATAAGAGGATAAAGTTCTGTTTCAAGAAACTCATTTTGCCATAAGTGGACAGAAAGGAAAACAAATGATGATGTCCTGATAGCTTCAGGCATGGACAGGTACCTACTCAATGCCATCAGAAGGAGACAGATGGAATTTTTTGGGCATGTTTATCAGGAGGGTGGGTTGGAACAGAAAGCAATATGTGGGAAGATTGAGGGCAAAAGAAACAGAGGAGGCAGTGACTTGAATATGTCCAAAGCATTAACAACTGGGCAACCAACAACAGCCTAAGTAACAATGAGTTAATGCATTTAGCTCTAAACAGAAAAGACAGGAGAGCCATGCTCGCCAATGTCTGTTCCAGACTCGACACCTAGAGAGAGTACAGCCATACTGATATTTTACCCACAAAATCATACCATATTTAGTCCTAACATAATTGCTTCAAGTAGCAAAAGAAAGTATCATTCTACATTTCATAGTATTCCTGTTACAATCCATATATCGTCACAAGAAAGTAACGTTGTCCTATGTCCAAAAATACCATTCTGAGATAATCGCATTTTAACTTCTTAATTCTGCATTTATTCAGCACATAGCACATTTTCTTTTTCCACAATACTTTTTTTTTCAAAGATGATATATGTTAAGTCAGAGGTATAGAAAGTAGCCTAGTTGGTCATTAAATATTTCCCAATAAAAAAGACAATTTTGCTGAAAATGGACATACAGTAGGACAACTTTACTTTCCTGCGATGATATTTGAAATTTGATGATATATCAATCAAGCTGACCAATGGCTTTACCTTCATCAGCAATGTGTTGATCCCAGTCATAAAATCCTTCTTGACCAGCGTTGGACTTGTGGTACCTCTCCGCCCATCTGAACAAATCACGCAGTGTTATAAAGCCATGCTTACCAGCAAACACCCTGATCCTTTTCTTCTCAACTGTTGATGAAAAAAAATATTTTTTAAACAAAACAATATTAAATCAATTCAAATCCTTTGATGATTTCATCCATTTTTTTCCCCTTTCTTTCTTTGGGGATTTCAAGTACTTGTTTCCTTGTGACCCATTCCATCATGATCATCACTGATCATCATCATCAATCAGCTGCTACACAGGCAACTACAAATTTCTTCAAATTATAAAATTTATATTGAGTATTTGCATTGTCATGACCCGTGCATTAAATTCCAGCAATGCACGACCTTGATTTTTTGGTTTAGTCCATTTTGACAACAGGTGAATTTCTTAACAAGGCGAAAAAATGTATGTAAACTTTCTCATTTTTCATTCTTTTTTATGCATTTTAAACAATCTAACATGGAAATTTTATAAAAAGATGAATGTTTTGGCATTCTATTCATAGGTGTATTTAATGCATGGTTCAAAGGACTTTGCACTCACGAACGGCTCTCCTAAAGTCAGGTCATGCTACTCATGCCAAAGTCCATTGTCCTGTGCATTAAACATGCACAAAAACACTCCACCTCAATAATAATCTTTAATTATCACGAAATGTTTAATCCATTCTCAGGCCATGACCCGAGGGTGTTTATCCCCAGCTTCCTTACAAATGAGAGCACATGGCTCCCCCTGGAGAGGACTCCAGTCCATCACAGATTAACTCCCCAGCAGTGCTGGTACTCATTTTACAGCTGAGTGGACTGGAGCAAAAGTGTCTTGCTTAAGGACACAATGCTGTGCTTGCAATGGGAGTTGAACCCAGTACCTTTTGTATACAAGCATGATTCCATAACCACTGATCCACTCTTATAATTCCATCATACAACAAATTACTCTAAATACTGACACCCACCTGCAATTCAAGCATGACAGCCACCATCTTCTGGCAGTAAGAATGCGGTATGGCGCATCGCTCATGAAGAATTGTCTCCAACTCTCTGCTTGGGATCTCGTCAAAGTGAAGCTCGACAAAACGATTTCTGAAAGCTCTTGAAAGTACCTAAGAAAATGTTTTTTATAACCAGAACCAAATGGTTTTGTGGTTAAGCTGATTGATTTGCAAAATTTGTATTAACTGTCATGTCATTGCATATTATGAAATATTTGTTCCATGATATTTATTCATAAGCCACACCCACACACAGATCAATACAAATGTTGACAACATTAGCATTTGCACAATAACTAACAACATTATCACAGCAAGTATGATGCAAAAACAGTTCCTCGTTTATCTTATTTCAAGAATTTGTCAGTAAGCCCTGCCTACTCATTTATATTCATGGTATAACTACCACAACATTAGAACATATGTAGACCATGAGTAGTGATATAGCATAAATCTGATATATCATTCATGAAATGCAGTATGTTTACATCATTTAGGACATTCACATTGGGCCACGCCTACCATGCATATCAATGACATCTGTTGATAACATAAGCAGGTACACAATAACCAACAAAATTATCATACCCAATATGAAACAAAACGGACATACAGTTGCTCATCATTTTTTCAAAATTTTCACTTTAAGCCCCGCCCACTTATTAATATGCATGATATCACCACCAAAAACAATTAGGCACAACTACGGACCATGTACTACTTGTGAACCAAATATGACATGAATCCAGTTCACCGTTCTTGAGATACCATGTTTACAAGCTCTATTCAACAAAATCATATTAAGCCCCGCCCACTATGCATATCATTAAAATTCAACCTTTTTTTTTTATAATCATGAACATGGACACACCAGCTAACATCATAATTATACCAAGTATGAAACAAAACAGACATACGGTTGTTAAAATATGAACAATTCAAGATTTTTACATTAAGCCTGCCCACTCATTAATATGAATGGTATCACCATCAAAAACAATAGGGCACATCTAAAGAGCACGGGCTATCTGGGTACCAAATATGACATTAATCCAGTTTACGGTTCTGAAATACCATGTTTACAAGCTTTTTTTCAGCAAAATCATATTAAGCCCCACCCACTATGCATATTAATGAAATTCAACATATTTACATCATGAACATGGACACATCAGTTAGCATCGCATTTATACCAAGTATGAAACAAAACACACACACAGTTGCCAAAGTATAATTATTTCAAAAAATTTATATTAGGCCCCGCCTACTCATTAATATGCATGACATCACATCAAAAACAATAAAGCACATCTACAGATCATGGGCTATAATTGTACCACATATGACATAAATCTAGTGTATCATTCTGGAAATATCGTGTTTACGAGCTGGCCGTCACAAACATACACACATACATACACACACTCCATCATGACCGCTTAGGTTCATCATGCTATCGCATCGGAACAAAAAATGATTTCAAAAATACCAATCTTTTCCTGTTCTTACAATCCCTAATTACATCAACAATTCATTATCGCACTCTCAACTTTTGCAAAGGACACATTTTTCTACTTTTTAAATTGTTATAACTTCTAGACGGAAAAAGATATTAACATAGTTTTTTCACCACTTTGTTTCTACAAATTTTCTCTATCATATATGACAATTTATGGGAATATTTCTTCAAGTAAAAGTTAGAAGAACGTTATTTGCTATTGCTTCAACATCAGAAGAATAGATATTTCTAGAAAGACTTGTGGAAATTTCTCATTTCAGACTCTCCCACAAATAAAATCTCACTCAACAGTGTCCCACACTTTTTATTACACAAAATCCAAAATGGTGGTGTGCTGCCATCAGCCACACTTACCTTTCTGCCGCCATATTGTCCAGGTGGATTCTGGGTAGCAAACAACATAAAGCCAGGATGAGCAGAAATTGTCTCTTGAGTTTCTGGGATGAAGAGTTCCCTGTTGTCATCTAAAAGCTGAGAAAAAAAAATGAAAAAAAATTGGTCAAACTAAAACCTTTGGCAATTGGGCGCAACGAACACTTAGTATTACAGTAGATAAATTACAGAATATTTATCTTGTAACCATTTTTTTTCTAATTCTTTTTTCATTTCATATTGTAACATGGCTTCTTGGTGGTTAAGCTAAATCCATCCGAGCCATGAGGCTCATAGAGCTGGTGCTTATCCCCAGTTTCCATGGCGCAAGTGAATGAGAGTACATTACTCCCCCTGGATGGGACACCAGTCCATCACAGATTAACTCCCCAGCAGTGCTGGTACTCATTTTACAGCTAAGTGGACTGAAGCAAATAGAGTAAAGTGTCTTGCTCAAGGACACAATGCAGCGCTCATGACGGGAATCAAACTCGGTACCTCTCGAATACAAGCATGACTCCTTAACCACTGAGCCACAGCACCTCTTGGTAGTTAAACAGAGAAAAGAGGATGAGACAATTATTAGAAGATAGTATAACCTTAAGGCTAAGGAACTTGAAAGGTCTTGTGAGATGTAGTACTATTAACATATGTGAGGAAACATTCAATTCTGAATCAAAAACTTATTGACTTAAAGACAGATTTTTATTTTGTGGGTTTGTAAGCCTTCTTAAAACAAACTTGATACTTTGAAGCATTTACTCTGTTCAAGGCAGGTTTTGTTGATTTTGTGTTTTTTAAGCCTTCTTGAAAGAAAAAAAACTTGATACTTTGAAGCAGATTTTTGTTGATTTTGTGTTTTTTAAACCTTCTTGAAAAAAAAGTTGAAACTTTGAAGCACTTACTCTGTTCAAGGCTTCCAAAACATCTGTTGGTGCAAGGTTAAGCTCATCCAGAATGATCCAGAAGCCCTTCCTCATGGCATCAACCAGCACCCCTACAGGTGGAAAAATATATGAATGTTTATTAAACAAAAAAAAAGATTCTTAATTCATCATTCAACTTTATCCTCTTTTCATTCCAATAAGGGGTGCTGTTATGTCCTTATCTCCATTACAATTGACCTCTCTGACTAAGGAAATAGGCCATGCCCCCCATCGCAATGCGGTAACTAAGTAGAGCAAACAAACCTCAAATCCGTACTCGCAAGCTTTGATCCATCTATGGTACTTCTCTGGATCTTTAGAGTTTTTAGCAGAAGGAATAAAAACAATTATGTTTGCTAACCATTCTGGGTAACGGGAATCAGATTTACAATGCCCATAGGCGCATGTTTTGTTCACCATCTTGTCTGTCACTCAGTCTGTGTGAGCAGAAATTTGTGTTGTGCAGTATTTTGCATTGACTACATGGTTTTCATGGCTAGCTAGCTGTACTGTATCACGTAAGATTTTTTCCCCACTTAGTTATGCAGATTTTGTTCCTGGGCAAACTGGTTTAGTGATTGGTTGAAAAAGTTGTCAATCAACTAACTCAGAAAGGTCAATTGTAGTAGTTTAGCCCTATTAAACTGTACTGTCTTCAATTCGTTGAACTATGGTTTCATTAGAAATTTTGAAAATTACAAAAAAAACTCATAATTCATAAGACTTAAAATGACTGAAAATGCTAGGAAAGTATTAAATTTTATCTTAAAACAGCTTTGATAAGAATATCTTCTTTAGTGAAACGATGCAATGAACCAAAAATGTAAAAGAGAGAATCTCGTCTCAAAACAAAATAGCTTGACCTTTACCAATACAAATTACTTGGCATGTCGGTGTGTGATTAAGTAAACATTTTGACCAATCAGATATGTAGGATTATATCGAATTTCTGATCTCTGTGGTATCCACGTAAGCACAATATCTGGCCTATAGGAAATACACACCTTCCTTGAAAGCTAATTTGCCGTTTTCGTCAGCGGCGTAGAATCCCACGTACTCTTGCAGGTCAGTGTGCTCGTGGTTGTTGACCCGCAGGCAAGTGTTACCCGTCAGCTCAGCCAGATAGTGGATCAAACTTGTTTTTCCAACAGAAGTTTCTCCCTGAATCAAGACAGGAAGCCGTCTGGAAAGAAAAGAAAGGTAAACCCGAAAAGAAGAACGTTAAACACAGAAGAAATAACTGATGTTTGAAGAGTTAGTTCAGTGTATCAGTGGTCAGGTACATGTATCAGTAATCTTTCCACAAAAAATTAGGACAGCGATAATATCACAAAATGTATCTTCATATACTTCCCTCTTTCTCAATTTAATGTACTATTCCTCACACAATTACATAGGGACATTTTTAGAGCACATATTTACCACATATATGTTGCCTAGTCAAGAAATATAATTTTTTAAATTATATATTTTTAGTTTCTTTGTAATTATTTTCAATTTTCAATGATGAAAATAATCTTCCTACGAATTGCTGATTTTCCTATGGTTGTAAAACCGCCGGAAACGTAGATTTTTTTCTAGATTTGGTCTAAGTTCCTCTTAAATGAAGAACAACGTTAAGAGAAACAAAATGGTAAAAAAAAACAATTAATATCTTATTCCCTTAAACCCTTAAATGACAACGCGGGTGTGACACAACTGATTGGACATGCACTTTTTAAGAATGTATTTTGCTTCTTCAAAAAGGGCCACAGCAGTGATTCTGGTATCATTGGAAAGAGCTTGAATAGTTCTTTCAGGAAATGTAAGATTTTGATAGGGGTTATTCTGAAGATTTTTGAGAAAAAATGGATTAAAATAGAGAGAATTAAAAAAATGCACAAAATGTAATGAATCTTTTTCTTCAAAAGCTTACTTGCCATACTTCCAGACCTAGCTTTCGCTTGAAAGGCCATGAACAACTGTCCAAGACATCAAAGATTTTAAAGATTTCACCAGTGTCGACGCGTAAACACACAATTACAATGACGGGGTTGCGCCTGCGTATTCGGTTATGATAGTACCAATGCTATCACGAAACGCTTAATACGACCCGCACGAGAACACAGGTACGACGTACGGACAGACATAATATCGACAACCAAGTCAATGTCCAGGGCCTTTGATAACCAGTTGTGGTGCACTGGCGTGTCTACCCAACCCAGGCTTGAACCCAGGGCCTCGTGGTCTGTAGACATGTATGATAATCGCTACACCAAAGTTAGTAGACAATTCACCAGTGTGTTAAAGGGTAACCTTTTATATGTAATATGCACCCGGGCATCTGTTGAGGTTGAGCATTTTTTATGAGAACCATACAAAAGCATTTACTTGACATTGGTGTTGAATATGCACAATTTGTTTCTTAATTATTCCTATACCACATAATAAAAATGAATAAGAATACTCTTTAAACAATCAAGAGTCTTTACCCTGCGCTGACAATCCTGGCAAGAGTCTTCAAGTTTGATTTCACCGACGCTGTAATAACGTAGTCCCTTGGGTTATGAGGCTCATCAACCCCCAAACCTATCCAATATCCCTCCACTTTTGTGTACCTTCCCTTTGCTGGGGGTGGAATCTTCTGTCCCAGAACACCTTTCACATTGCTTTTGCCGAGGATAAGCTTACGAACAAGCTGCTCCACGAGAGGAATGGAAGATTTATCCAGCTGAGTCAGGAAGCTAAGACAGAAACTCTAGAAGAAGAAATCGTGAAATGTAGTCAAACTTTTTTTTTTAAATAAACAAATTTTACGTAATGGTTACCATATTGTGTGGAAAAAAGGAAGGGCTGAAGATCATTTTTAAACAGTAAATGTCCATTTGAATATTTCAACTTTCTAATATTTAAAGAATTTGTTGAGTGGTCAGTGTGCCTAGTGTGCTTAGTGTGCCTAGTATGCTTAGTGTGCCTAGTGGGCCAAATGTCCAGAAAATGGTCATGAGTTGAATCAAATACACAAATTACAAATTAAATTGTCATTTGTCTAGTTTCTCAAGCTCTGATTGGATAAAACTGTACATATGTTTGATTTCTTCTTACATCCAACTCCATTAAGTTTTAGTCTGATTTCAGTCATTTCTACACAACTGATATAAATACATCTTTTAAATGATTCAATCTGAAAGAGTATCTTATTAGAGTATTCAGTAATCCGGGCATTTTAACATCCGGGACTCTTTGTCGGTAAAAACATGGTATAATTTGTGCACATGTAAACACCATGCTTTAACCTACGTACGTTCGATACATATTTCAACCTTCAAAATGATTTTCTACAATATTTCCACCAAATTTGCAACAATTTCCTGCGAGAATAATACCCAAGCAAATGTAAAGATTTAGGCCTCTAAAGGTGACTGATTTCACACTGGCTGTAATGGTAAACTGCTTTGTTTTCACCGACAAACTGGTTGTTCAGATTTATGCACATTATTATGACATCATCCCGAATACTCAAATATAGAACATTCCCCAACTGTCAATGGTGTTCTTTGAATTTTGACTTTAAATATGTAGAGGCAACAGTATCTAAATTGTTATAAAATTGATCAGAAACTATGAATATAGTAATCCTATCAAAATTGGTTGAAAAAAGACATTTTTACAGTGTTTTCTCTTATAGGGAAGAGCAATAGCCCAGTTGTGAGGGCATCGGTTTCATACTCAAAAGGAACCGGATTGAATCTCTGCCAGTGGAGTCAAGTACTCTTGTCTGCTTAGCACCATGGAAACTGGATATAAGCACCAGCTCTATAAGCCCTCGAGGCTTGATGGAATTCAACATATTTTTTTGTCTTACCTCATATAGGGATCTAGGTACACTCCCCATAGGATTGGTGGCAGCGTAACTCAGAGCACGGCATAGAGTCCTGAGACTGAAATGAGGTCGATGACCTGTTCCATCCAATAGCTTTGTTTCCGCAAGATCCCTTACAGACATATAAAATCTAACGAGCAGAGAAAAAGTAGGAAACAGAGTTAGCTTTATTGATTAACAGCACATCAAGTTCACAATGACAATTTCTTGTTATCTCTTTTATATAGCCTCTCCTGTCTTCTCCTTCCAGTCCTCCCCTCCAGCCTTCCCCCTCCCATTCTCCCCCTCATAACTTCCCCCTCCAATTCTCCTCCTCCCGACTTCCCCTCCTGTCTTCCCCCTCCTGTCTACTCTCTCCATTCTACCCCTCATGTCAGCCCCTCCCATATACCCCCTACTGGCTACCCATCCCATCTATCCCTCCTATCTAGACTCCACAAACTAAGAAATCAGCATGTCAGAGACACTCTGACGTGTTGAGTAAAGAAATGAGTCAGCAAGGCTCAGATATTTGACTTAACGAGATTGAGCCATACTCGATACCCCATACACACACTCAAGAGGTCAGATACAAGGCACCAGACCAAGAAGTAGGCCGCCCAAAAGATGGGCAGACTTGTGTCAAGGAGGACATGCATTCTCGAGTCATCAACTCTTTAGTGATGGCAAAAAGCTGACCCAAGTCAGGAAAGGGAAACTAATTAACATTCTGGGTTTAATGATTGACAACTTATTTCAACCAATCACCGCACGAATTTACCTAGCAACAAATTCTAAGTGGGGCAAACATCCTACGCAATACTGGTACAGTACAGCTAGCTAGCGGCGCGTGCTCATGTAGTCAATGCAATATACTGCACTAAACAAATTTCTGCAGACACAGACTGAGTGATGGCAAAATGGTGAACAAAAATTACGTTTACGCTCTGCGGGCTTTGTAAATCTGATTGCTTTAACCAAGAAGAGTTAGCAAACTGAATTTTGTTTATCCTATTTGCTAAAAACTCTAAAGATCCACAAAAGTGCCATACATGAATCAAAGCTTGTGGCAGGCCTCGCGAACATCTAAATGTCAATGCATTGGTAATGCACAATTGCGGATTTGAGGTTTATTTTCCCGACATGGTTACCACGTTGCTATGGTGAGCGTGGCCTATTTAGAAACCTGGAAAGGTTAATTATGGAGTAGCCAACACGTGGAACCTGAAGGAACTAGCGTGGAAGGGGTAAAAGTAAGTAAGTTTGTATATAAAGTTATACCCATACAAATAGGAATGATGGACTTACTTGACGATGTTTCCAATCTGGAGCGCGTCCAGAGCCAGACCCCTGAGGTAGTCGCTCACCAGGATCTTAAGGTCTTGAATGTCTACCAACTCCTCCACATAAAATTCTGTAAATCTGAAAAAGTGCAAACAAATACAAATGGCAAATTAAAAAACAAACTTGTTTGAACTGGTACAGGTGTGTTAGCATGTAGTATGTTTGTTATACGTGTGATGTGACTGAGCTGTGTGAAGACACATGAAACGCAACGATGCCGCTACCCTGCAAAATGGAGTCCAGTTGAGTTAGAGTCACGTGACAAATCCCTCTATTGGTTGCCTAGTGGTTTATTGCTGTTACCATTGTTGTTTTTGTATTTTTACATTTTGTATTCCGTCATGAGAACCAGTTTTGGTGAATATTATTTTGCACTTTACAGGTTTACAATATTATTATCATATAAGAAATAGGACAATTTCTTCTCCTTTGCAGTTTATTTTACTTCAGTTATTTCTACGGTTAGATCCCTTTTCTTTCATCTTTTTTTGTTGTTGTGATTTTCCCTTACCTGTTTCTAATTCCAGGTGGTAATTCTTTCTTTCCAACATCGGTGGCAGGATTCATGCAGGCAAACAGTCTAAAATCAGGATGACGCACAACCTGGTTCCAACTCCCTAAAACAAACATAAATTAAAAGAATATTTGACAATTTCTTTTGTTTCACTAAAGACTTCTTGTTTTTAACTCTCTGATGTTATATTGATCTTTGACAATGATTGTAAGTGAAGAGAGGTTGAAGTGTTCTTGACTAAATCATGATTAATCTCTTTCATATATAGAATTTTAAGTGCCCCCCCCTCCCCCACCCAACCTGGCAATTAGGTACCATGACACTCATCAGTGATGTGTTATTTGTCAATGGCAAGCTGGTGACTGTATTTGTCAAGGCCTTGCAACCACAGTAAATTCTCAAAATTCATTTTCTGTATCAGGATATGCAAAACTTATTTAAGATTTCTCAAATAATGAATATCTTAACATTAAATGACATACCTCATACAATCATCTTTTGTTTTTTTAAACTGTGTATATGATGTCATAGAGAACAATTAAAGGATTAGTTTATCGATCAAGCAATCTTATACGAAAGATGACTTCAAAAGAAACAAAATGGTAAAGAAAGCATTCAGAAATCTTATTCCATTAGGGAGATTTATCCCGCTAAGCATAGCGGGGATATTTACAAGAGTTATACTTACCCTCCATGCTCTTAATATGCAATCTGGTCACATGACCTGATTCTAAAGCACTTCTAACCGACCTTAAAAACGTAGTTACCAGCCCAGTCCTGACCTCCATATAACCTCTACTAACCCAGACTTAACATTTCATTGAGACCTGAACGAAAGGGGAGGCGGGTCAGGTCATGTGAGCAGATTGCATATTTATAGCATGAAAGGTAAGGTATGACTAGAAGTAAATATTTAAGTTCAAAGCTCTGTCTTATCTGTGTACAAATGAACAGTGTAGTAAGTCTACTATGGAAAGTTGGCATCTTCATCCTCACATTCTTAGCAATTGTTAATGTATTTTAAAGAAAGTTTATTTAAGTTTTTTATTATTTCATTTATTCTCCCTCAAACTTTCTTCAGGTGGTATATAATAAATACCCTTACTAGATTGAGTTTTACTACTTTTTTGACATATCCCATGGTTTTTAAGCCACAGAATCGCAGGACAAAATATGATAGAATACACAAAGACTGAGGAATCTGAGGCTATGACATCACAACTAGTCTGAATTCAGTCATTTCCATACAAATGATATTAAACTTAAACCTAGGTATCTCCTTAACGGAATAAGATTTTTGAATGATTTCTTCAGTATTTTCTTTCTTCTAAGATCCTGTTTGATACAAGATGGACTTGCTTGACCCCTGAACTAATCCTTAAAAAAAATAATCCATGTAGATACCTTATTCCGTTAAGGAGTTATTTACATTTCAAAGATTTAGCGTGTTAAAAAACAACCTTGTGATTTTATAAGTGCAGACCCAGATGGATGTTTAATGTATTCCTTTGCAATCTAAATTATTGGAAAAAATATTTGTTTAATTATTGAGATGGGGCATATCACACTCTTTACAAGAATGAGCTTACACCAGGCTGGGACTAAATACACAAGAAAACTCACTCGCAAGCCTCTTGTACAGCTTGACAAGTAAATTCAATAAAACCAGTATTTCCACTCGCCAAGTATTTTCAACTACTCGCCAACACTTTCAACTGAAATTTGACCATTTTTGCGCAAGTAGCATACCTCTGTATTGCCCTTTCCTGGGCCTAACTTCATGACCTTACGGACACAAAAAACATAGCAAGACTACCCACGCGCACTATCAAATAAAGTAGGTGGTTGAAAAAAACAAATTAAATCAACATGCACAAACTTATTTGGGATTTTTAAACATTAATTTCAGGCCTACTGGCAGAAACAAGTTGGCCCCTATGGCAGAATGTTTACACTCAATGCCTGTCGTGGCCCGACCCGTATATGTATATCTGTACTGTATGTAGTACATACTGGTCCGGTATCAATGGCAGCTTAGTGAATTTGTTTCTGGAATAGTTTGGAAAGTACAGTATCTTATGCATAAGGAGAGCTCCGAAGCTCCGCCTACTTAAAGAAAAAAGATAGCAATAGAGATAGCGAGTCTAAAACTTTCAATTTCTGCAAGCAAAGACATTACTCAGAAGGAATAGCATTCCTACCCATATCGACACTAACGCATTTCTTGCAAGCTACGTGAGCCAATTAGAGTTATCTGTGTAGTTAGGTCACGCCGTAACTTGCTAAAATCAACGAGATATTGCACAAGTTCCTCAGGTACGTCCATTGCCTTGACACCATGCCGTTCGCTGGATGTAAACAGTGTATATAACTACACAAAATAGGTGGTGTTTTGGGCAATTAAGGTTGACGGCTATCGGCCAATATTAATATATATTTTGAATTTTAATGGAAATATCACTTATTTTTGTGTGTGTGGAGGTATTTTTTAACAGAGAAAAAACAAGACAGTATTGTAAGTAAGTTACACAAGTTTTTTTTTTTTTTTTTTACTCACCCACCCATGGCGAGTAGGTGAGTGATTTTTCCACGCTTAACATACACTCTACATGAAAGTGAAATTAATTTTCTTTTTGCTGAGATACGTAAACAATTATCTTGGATCTGCAATCATGACATCACACGTTTAACTGCAAGGTCACTTTTCAACTCACTCGAGAAATCTTTGAAATACAATTGCTCCTAGACGGTATATATCCACATGGTTTTTACACCAATTTGTTTCTTTATTAGTCCTCTAACATAAAAATGAAAATTGAAAATTCACGGGAATATTCCCGCCATTAGATTATTGGTCTAAATTTGGTGTTTTTCAGCACTTACCCTTTTTCCATCAGCATCAGAGATGAATTGGGTCCTTCCAACAAACTGCTGAGACATTCCAACGTTTCTGCATTGGCAGATTGATTTCATCCAACAGGATCCAATACCCATCATGCAATGCTCTCACCAGTGTACCCTAATAAACCAGAAGTAATATTGCTGATATATTAATAGTGAAATTCAAAGCCACGGGCCAGTCACATCACACGTACCACAAACATACTACAAGCTAACCAACCAGTACCAGTTCAGCAAATTTTACTGATTGCAGTTTTTTGCTCGCTTTCAATTTTTCTTCATATTTTCCTTTAGCTATATTTTCACCGGGTATACAAAGAGTAACTTTAACGTTAACGCCAGCTGATTGTTTGTTATACTCAGACAAAGTCTACATACGTGATATAAAGTGCTCACTAACCAGATTGCATATCTATAGCATGGAAGGTATAACTAGAAGTACATTTCATAGACTTAGAAACAGTTCACCAATGTTACCTTTACACAGAGCCATCCACATACCTTGCAAAATATATGATGTAAATGTGGTGTATTATTGTCAAAATATGATCATATATCAATCTAAATAAACCTGGCATATCCATGGTGAAAGCTTAGATTTAAAGAACTAGTTCAGGGGTCAAATGAATCCATTTTATATGAAAGAGATTACACAAGAAACAAAATGGTGAAGAAAGCATTCAAAAATCTTATTCCATTAAGGAGATATTAAAGGATTAGTTCAGGGGTCAAACAAATCCATCTTATATGAAAGAGGACAACACAAGAAACAAAATGGTAAAGAAAGCATTCAAAAATCTTATTCTGTTAAGGAGATATTTAAGTTAAAGTTTGGTATTATTTGTGTGGAAACGACTGAAATTAGACTAGTTGTGATGTCACACCCTCAGATTCCTCAAAGTCTTTATGTATTCTATCATATTTTGTCATGCGATTTTGTGGCTCAAAAACCATTGGATATGCCAGGAAAGTAGTAAACCTGAATCTACAAAGTTTGAGAAAACTAATTCAAAAAGTTAAAAAAAAAGTGAAATTCAATTGTTCAGAATTTGAGGATTAGGGTGCCAACCTTCCAAAGTAGACTTACTACACCAGTCATTTCTTTGCAGATAAGGTAGAGCTTCAAACTTGAATAACTCCTTAAGAGGATCAGATTTTGTAATGCTTTCTGTACCATTTTGTTTCTTTTGAAGTCTTCTATCATATAAGATAAACTCACTTGATCACTAAACTAATCCTTTAGATATTATCACAATTTGATCATTGACAACAGTTTTCACCAAGAATGTGTCACAAACCACAGACACTTACCTCAACAAATGTGAAAGCTAAGGCCTGATCTGCATGTTCCACCTGTGCTTTCAACTGACCCAACCTCTCAAACATCTGTGTCCACTGAGGAAGCAGGGAAGAAGGGTCAGTTTCTGTGGAGAAAATCACAAGATATGAAACTGAAGGATAATCAATTAATTTGCATAATAGGTCTTAAAGGAATATTCCTAAGAATGTTCATATGTATGATAGAATAACTTTAATTAATTAATTTGCATAATAGGTCTTAAAGAAATATTCCTGTGAATTTTCATATGTATGATAGAGTAATATTAATTTATTAATTTGCATAATAGGTCTTAAAAGAATATTCCTGTGAATTTGTATATGTATGATAGAGTAATATTAATTAATTAATTTAAATAATAGGTCTTAAATAGATACTCCTAAGAATTTTATTAATTTGCTTAATAGGTCTTGAATGAATATTCCTGAGAATTTTCATATGTATGATAGAGTAATTAAAATCAATTAATTAATTTGCATAATAGGTCTTAAAGGAATATTCTGTGAATTTTCATATGTATGATAGAGTAATATCAATTAATTAATTTGCATAATAGGTCTTAAATGAATATTCCTGTGAATTTTTTTTCCAAATAAAATGTTATCTTTAGTTCCGCTATAAATTGGGCTCGCAGCTTTTTAAAGAAAGGTGGATAAGAGAACCGCCAACATCTGGCGCACCTCCTTCTAACAGTCTAATTGCACACGCTCTCAACTTGTTTGTATTTAGGGATTGTTTTGACAAATTTTGTTTGTCACATAATGCTGATTTTGCCACGTGATTGGCCCATGGTCTGAAGCTGTTGTATAATGATGGCCCTTCAAAAAATTTAATTAAGAACCCTTGATGTACAGCAATAAAACAAATGCCTGGATTAAAAGATATATCCTAGAAGAGAGATTAAGAAAACTGGATTTACCTGCTTTCATTTATCGACAAGGACATGGGGATATGATTGAAGTTTATAACAATATTAACTGGCAGGTATGATTAATATTCAAGAGAACACATCAGAAGGAATCACTTCTGTTAAAGTCAATTTATAAGGTCTACAGGAGATCAACATACTAACATATAACATAACATAACATAACGAGATGACGGGCAAAGAAGGGTGAGTACCACCACCACCACACACACACAAATAAATAAATCAAAGACGTCTAAAGTTCGTAATGAACTTATCAATGTTGACTTTGAAATTGTGAACAAAATTGGAGCTAACTACCCACTCAGGCAAACCATTCCACTCATTAACAACTCTTTGCGAAAAGCTAAAACGCTGAATATCTATCCGTAAACAACATTGACCTCCAATCCTTTCAAAACTGGTAACATTCCTGGCATTTTATAACTGCAACCAAATCCAAGCAAATCAATTTAAAAAAAATATTTACAAAACTCTAACAAATCCAAAGAGATTGAGTACCTTGTTTCTTGTTCTTGCATCTTTCCAAAGCAGCCTTCATAGAATGCTCCATGAGTTTCAGGAGGTCCTGTCCATCGCTGCTGATTGTAACACATCTGAACGTGATGTAAAAACTGTACATTCTGCTTGCGAGAGAAAGTCTTGATGAAAAGTTGCTCAAACTCTTCCCTAACTGGTAGGATGAGGCGCGGATGTCCACTGGTTTGTAACTAAGATGAGATCAAATATGATTTACCTCACTTTTTCCTTTGAAAATATAACAAAATTTACTGATATTTTTTCTTTCAAAATTTCCAATTCCTATCTGGTAGTGATGCTTTGACATCCTGTCATTTTCTGTATGTTTGGCTAATCCTCATGTGACAAATGGTATAGTACCAGTTGACCAAAGAGTTCGCATGGATTGATGTTCAGCGTTTCAGCTTTTTTTTAAAGGGTTGAATAAGTTATTGAAGTAGTTTCTTCACCATTTTGTTTCTTTTAAAGTTTTCTTTTATATCAGAAACTTGCTTGACCAATGAAGCATTAAAGGAGACATACAGTCTAGGGACAAAAATATATGGAAAATTCAATCAAGAAAACCATTTGTCATAAAAATAAGCAGATTACATGAAAAGGGTTTTAGGCAGGTTGCCATATTGTATGCATAACCCACCACTTCAGCCGATAATCAAGTGACATCGCTTCAGCTGATAATGACATCACTTCAGCTGATAAGTGACGTCACATCAGCTGATAAGTGACGTCACTTCAGCTGATAGGTGACGTCACTTCAGCTGACAAGCAACGTCACTCCAGCTGATAAGCAATGTCACTTCAGCTGATAAGTGACGTCACTGCAGCTGATAGGTGACGTCACATTAGCTGACAAGCAACGTCACTTCAGATGATAAGTGACGTCACTTCAGCTGATAAGTGACATCAGCTGATAAGTGACGTCACTTGCTCAATTCCGGTCAGACTTGGAGGACATGTGTTATGTGGACAACCGACATGCTATGGAATGGTCTCTTTGCAAGACTACTGTAAGCCTATCATAAGCTGAATCTAATGAGCAGATGATGTCATTGTTTAGAGGGCGCACAGACAAAATGGCGGCTCCCAATTTAACTTATTATTATAACTTACCTTCAATAATAAAAATAAAATTCTGAAAATGCTTTTGCAGAAGCAAAACTTCATAGTGTGAGTTATCATTATTATTTGTATGACCTCTAAAAAAAAAAAAAGGCAAATTTTATTTTAAGTCTCCATTAACACAAACAAAGAACTGTAAGTTATACCAAGGAGCGTAAATGCGCAAATGGACGCTCTGTGCTGAATGCTAAAAGAGAGTCAGTCAACTTCAATCCTTTATCAAGGGGTAAATTTACTTCTAGTTATACCTTACCTTCCATGCTATAAATATGCAATCAGATTGCAACCGAGGATAGGAAGGAAGGAAATTCAGGTCGCAGCACAATTTTCCAAGGCTGCTACTAAAACTCGCACTAGTCTTATCCTGCTTAAAGGACGAAACTCCTTCTCTCTTATTTATGTGTGACTTCTTGTACACATAATATCAAGCGAAGTCTGTACCTAGCGTATCACTTTAATCTTTTTTCTAAAAATGTACACATGCCTCATCACTTTAATCTTATTACAAATACATGCGCACATGCCTCATCACTTTAATCTTATTTTAAATACAAGCGCACATGCCTCATCACTTTAATCTTATTTCAAATACATGTGCACGTGCCTCATTACTTTAATCTTACTTCAAATACATGCGCACATGCCTCATCACTTTAATCTTATTACAAATACATGCGCACATGCCTCATCACTTTAATCTTATTACAAATACATGCGCACATGCCTCATCACTTTAATCTTATTTCAAATACATGCACACATGCCTTATCACTTTAATCGTATTACAAATACAAGTGCACATGCCTCAAAACTTTAATCTTATTTCAAATACGTGCGCACATGCCTCATCACTTTAATCTTATTTCAAATGCATGCGCACATGCCTTATCACTTTAATCTTATTACAAATACATGCGCACATGCCTCATCACTTTAATCTTATTACAAATACATGCGCACATGCCTCATTACTTTAATCTTATTTTGAATACATGTGCACATGCCTCATCACTTTAATCTTATTTCAAATACATGCGCACATGCCTTATCACTTTAATCTTATTACAAATACAAGTGCACATGCCTCATCACTTTAATCTTATTTCAAATACAAGTGCACATGCCTCATCACTTTAATCTTATTTCAAATACATGCGCACATGCCTCATCACTTTAATCTTATTACAAATACATGCGCACATGCCTCATCACTTTAATCTTATTTCAAATACATGCGCACATGCCTCATCACTTTAATCTCATTTCAAATTTACCCCGCAAAGCATAGCGGGGATATCTATGAGTTATACTTACCTTCCATGCTATAAATATACAATCTGGTCACATGACCTGATTCTAACACACTTCTGACTGACCTTAAAAACATAGTTACCAGCCCAGTCCTGACCTTCATATTACCTTTACTAACCCTCACTTAACATTCCACAACGTGCTGAAAAGAAGTGAGGGTTAGTAGAGGTAATATGGAGGTCAGGGTTGGGCTGGTAACTATGTTTTTAAGGTCAGTTAGAAATGTGTGAGAATCAGATCATGTGACTAGATTGCGTATTTATAGCATGGAAGGTATTAAGGTATAACTAGAAGTAAATACATGCGCACATGCCTCATCACTTTAAACTTATTTTTTATCCCATTTAAATGTGTATTTATGTCTTATCTTTTACTCTACCTATTATGTACCTTATTACATAATAAAATAATTATGTACTGCATTACATATAAGTCCGCATGTAAGATTAGCCAAGTGCTAAACTGTGTTACCCCATGTGAATGTTTCTAAAATAGAATAAAAGCTAAATACTCCTCAAAGTCAGCTCTCTTTAAGCATTAAGCACACAATGTCTATTTCTGCATTTACACCCTGTGCCTATACCTACTACTACTAACTTAAAACATTAACCAACTAACTTCACTGAGTTAGATGATTGACAGCTTTTTCAACCAATCACCGCATGAATTTGCCTAGGAGCAAAATCTGCGTAACTAAATGGGGCAAAAATCCTACACAGTACAGCTAGCTAGCAGCGCGCCCTATGCAGTCAATGCAATGTACTACACAAAACAAATTTCTGCACACACATACCTAGTGAAGACAAGATGGTGAACAAAAATTACGAGCTTTGTAAATCTGAATCCTGTTAACCAGAATGGTTAGCAAACTGAATTTTTTTTTTTTTTTTTTTTTGGTACAATCTCTAAAGATCCGCGGAAATACCATAAATGGATCAAAGCTTGCGGCAGGCCACACAAACATCTAAATGTCAATGCATTGGTCATGCATGATTAGAGGTTTGCATGCCCCACCTAGTTACCGCGTTGCTATGGTGGGTGTGGCTTGTATCATAACTCGGAGACATAAACTCACCCTCCAAGCAAGTCTGTACTGTCACTCTGTTGGTTCATGTTTATAACCTTTAATCTCTGACCCATCAACTGGGACATGTACTGCACCGTTGCCGTCTTACCGGTGCCAGTTTCACCGACAAGCAGCACTGGTTCTTTTCTCTCGATGCACGCTGCAATCCTTTCCAGCAGAATAAGCGAATGGCGGGTGAAGGAGAACTTGCTCTGGGTTTGCCTGTAATAGATCAAATGTTCTGTCTTTAATTCAAAAAGAAAATCTGTGAATTTTCATTTTCAGATATATGATAGAGGACAAATTTGTTCATGAAACAAATTGGTGTAAAACCCATAATTCCTATTTGGAGTAATTACATTTCAAAGATTTAACTAAAATGTTGCAAAATGGCCTTGCATGGTACACTGTGATGTCATATTTGCAGATCCACAGACAATTTTATGCATTTTTTGAAAAAATTAATAGTCTTGTTTCTAAATAATTGAAAACTTAACTGTTTTGTTTCATTATTAAGATGGGAGTACCATACACAGTTTACAATAACATGCTTTGCCCATCTGCTCATGTACCACACACTCTAAATAAAAGAAAATCATTTTTATTGCTTGTAGATATTCATAAAAAATGTCTTGATTTGTAGGTGCAGAGTCTGAATTGATTATAAAATTTCACAAGGTCCTGAATAAAGGTGTCCTAAATCTTCCTCATGAAAAATCGTGACAGAAATAATATTAATGTAGTAAATACATCTTTATAAACTTTCCTCTTTTACAATTTATTGTGAATTCCCGATTTTCCTGCGCTTATAATTGCCGGAACCATCGATTTTTTTCAGCTTCGTGTATGTTTGTTTGTTTGTTTGATGAGGACTTAACGGCACCACTACAGCGAGGGTCAAATTGTGCCTGAGAGATTAGATCAATCGAGAGGTAGGAAGGAAAGAAAATAGGAGGAGTCTAAGAGAAGTACGAGGACTAATAGCCAGGAAGCTGGGATCGAGAGAGGAGGTGTATGGGTGAAAAAATGATGTAGAGAGAGAGAGGGTGGGGAAGGAGGACTAAATATGGTTGTAGAGGGAAGCATGATGAAGAAAGGAGATATTTTATCCGGAGGGTTTTTCTGCAACAGCTCGGCTATTGAGTTGTTGGGAGCGAGGGAGGCTCTGGAAAGGTTGTACAAAAATTGTGACAGAAATAACATAAATGTAGTGAATAAATCTTTATAAACTTCCCTCTTTACAATTTATTGTACTTTTCATCGCACAATTTACATGGGGGACGCTTTTAGAGCACATACTTACCACATAGGTCTGTACTGTGGTTTATCTAAAAATTTGAATGATTTGGTTTTTTTCTTCCTGTGGAATTCCGATTTCCCAGCGCTATAATTACCAGAACTGAAGATTTTTTCAGCTTCATGTAGGTGTGACATAAGACTATCATATGAGGTTACTTTTCAACACACTGGTGACATTTTTGAAATGTAATGACTCCTAAACAGAATAAATTATCTCCATGTCTTTCATAAGTTTCTTTTAACAGTCCTTCATCATATAAATGAAAACAATACTTAATGGGAATATTCCTTTTAATATAAATTGGAGAAAAATCATTAACAGTACTAGAAGAAACTAGAATTTGAGCACTCTGAAGAGTGCATACCTCTGCCCGTTTCTAATTCTAACATGCCAAAAATATTGTTAAGTTTGTCTCAGAAATCCCAGACCTGCTAAATTTTACCCCATGTAATCTCTTCCTCACTAGATTTGATTTTCTTTGATACCCAACAACTAGATTTGATTTTCTTAAGAGTCCAGAAAATGGATTGTTTGGAAATCCTTTCAGGGCATGAATTCATTGTTCAGCAACATTCCAATGGAAAGTTTGAACTAGAAGTCTTGACAGATCTCATCCCAAAACATCCCCACTCCTCCTTTCTGCCCTTCCCCTATCCTAATATTCCTCCTTTAGCCGTAACAAAACAATACACCAAAGTTAATCAAAATCCATTCATCCGTTCTTGAGAAAACTGATGACAAACGGATAAACAGATAAACGGACAAACAGAGGCGAAAACATAACCTCTGTCCAACTTTGTTGGCGGAGATAATCAGTTTTCATTGCTCAAAAATCTAAGGTCACCGAACCCTCCCCATCAATATGCTTTTCACTAGTCTATCGATGAGATGAAAGTTTCATTTATGGCTAAACATCACAACCACAACTGAGGTGAGGTCAGATCATTTGGTCACCAGTTGACATTCATTGGTCCCTACAGACCTCCAATAAGATGATGTAATCATGATTACATCGAGATGTCCCACAGCCATTTGATTAACCAGTTGTGGAGCACTGGTTGTGAACCCACATAGAGATCAAACCCGGGACGATAGATTGGAAAGCAAAAGCTTAACCGCACTGCCACAGATGTCACTGGAGTAAGTGGTCAGCAGATTGATAATCAATTATTTATCCATGGCAAACCTATCAACAGAAAGAAAGTGTCTGTTTGCAGTGAGATCTCTTCTTTTATAATGTAGATTCTAAAACTTATAATATCACAAGTTGTCGGAATACACTTTTGGGACATTCCCAGTTTCTGCATTCATTAGAAAATTCCAAAGATTTGTTGTCAATATGTGCAAATCTGAAACAGAAAGAACATGTACCTCTGCAACTGAGCAGTATTAAGTTTCTTCCTAAGCATGGTCACACGCCCCACTTGCACCATCTTTGCTTGAACATCAACCAATGGCTTGTAAGCTTGGCAGAAAAACTTGGCCTTTTCCTTCATGATGTTAAGGTGAGCGCCGATCACCTCGGCAACCTTCATCCGGATTTCTGGACTGGGGATACATCCACAAAAGCAATCCAAAGCCTTAAAACAAAGGGCAAAAAATAGCTGTATTTATCAATTCTTGCAATAGCTAAGACACACAAATGACCACATAAAATGACCACATGAGTCACCACATGCATCACCATTGAAAGTGGCCACATGAGTCATCGTATAAAGTAACAACATGAGTCACTGTATTAAGTGACCACATTAGTCACCGTATAATGACCACAAGGGTCACCATACAAAGTGACCATATAAGTGATCACATGACTCACCATGTAAACTGGTCACATGATTCACCATATAAAGTGGCCACATGATTCACCATATTAAGTGACCACATGAGTCACCATATAAAGTGACCACATGAGTCACCATATAAAGTGACCACATGAGTCACTGTATAAAGTGACCACATGAGTCACTGTATAAAGTGACCGCATGAGTCACTGTATAAAGTGACCACATGAGTCACTGTATAAAGTGGCCACATGATTCACCATATAAAGTGGCCACATGATTCACCATATTAAGTGACAACATGAGTCACCATATAAAGTGACCACATGAGTCACTGTATAAAGTGACCACATGAGTCACCATATAAAGTAACCACATGAGTTACTGTATAAAGTGACCACATGAGTCACTGTATAAAGTGACCACATGACTCACCATATAAAGTGACCATATGAGTCACCATATAAAGTGACCACATGAGTCACTGTATAAAGTGACCACATGAGTCACTGTATAAAGTGACCGCATGAGTCACTGTATAAAGTGACCACATGAGTCACTGTATAAAGTGGCCACATGATTCACCATATAAAGTGGCCACATGATTCACCATATTAAGTGACAACATGAGTCACCATATAAAGTGACCACATGAGTCACTGTATAAAGTGACCACATGAGTCACCATATAAAGTAACCACATGAGTTACTGTATAAAGTGACCACATGAGTCACTGTATAAAGTGACCACATGACTCACCATATAAAGTGACCATATGAGTCACCATATAAAGTTTGTTTGTTTGTTTGATGAGGTCTTAACGGCACCACGACAACGAAGGTCAAATTGTGCCTGAGAGGTCAGATCATTTTAGAGGTAGTACGGAAAGAGACCAGGGGAAGAATGAGAGAAATTCAAGAACAAAAGCCAGAAAGCTGTGATCGAGAGAGGAGGTGCATGGGTAAAACTAAAAACAGAGTAGAGAGGGGGTGGAAGAGGAGGATTAAATATGGTTGTAGAGGGATGCATGCTGAAGGAAGGAGACTATTTTATCTGGAGGATATTTTTGGAAGAACTCAGCAATTGAGTTGTGGGGAGCGAGAGAAGCTCTGGGAAGGTTGTACAGGGGGCAAGCAAGGAGAACGTGTTGGATTGTAAGGATGCAGTGGCAATTGTTACAGAGGGGTTGGGGAACCAATAAGGAGGTGGGAGGAGTGAGGTGGGTGTGACCAATTCTAAGACGGGTAATATGAACGTTGTCGATACGAGAAAGGTTGTTGATGGCGGATTTGATCGATTGTGGGCTGGATAACATGGAGTTTGTTATCAATTTGGAAGTTCCATAAGGTTTGCCAGCGGTCACGAACAAGAGAAGCGATAAGCGGTTTGATGTCAGAGAGGGTTTTGGGAAAAGGGGAAGGGAGGAGGTTAAGGGCAAGCTTAGCGGCTGTATCAGCCCTGTCATTGCCAGGGATGCCAACATGGCTGGGTATCCAGAAGAAAAGAACACTTTTCCTGCAGAGGGCGGGAGAAAAGAGTTTCCGCAGGAGGAGGTGGCAGGTGAGGTTATCCCATTTAAGATTGAGTAATGAAGTAAGAACAGCCTTTGAGTCAGAGAAAATGGCAAAGTGACTAAGAGGAGAGTACTCAATAAAGTTGAGGGCGAGGAGAATGGCCTTAGCCTCGGCTGAAAAGATGGATGAGTGGTCAGGAAGTCTGCTACTGAGGGTGATGTCTTGATGATGGCAGCAGCAGCTGTCTTGTTGCCTTCCTTGGAGCCATCAGTATAGATGGAGGTGTAATTTGAGAGTTGGTCTTTGATTTGGTTGTGGAGATTGATGAAGAGATTAGGGTGAGTTTGAGTTTTGTTATAAGTGGAGAGGACTAGGTGGACAGAAGGAAGGGGGGTGGCCCAAGGCGGAAAAGTGGGCCAGGAATAGGTGCCGAGAGTGGCGGGGTTGATGCCAAGTTGAAAGAGGTCTGATTTAATGCGTAAGCTGAAGGGGGCGATAGGGTTTTAGTCCTATCAAAGAGGGAGGAGAAATTGGGGTACCTAATGAGGTTGTAAACAGGGTTCTGGGTGTTGGTGAGGACTCTAAAAGCATAGGAGAGGCTAAGCTTTTTACATCTAAGTAGAAAGGGGGTTCGTTGGCTTCAACATGAAGGCTAGTGATTGGGAGGTCCTGTAGGCTCCTAGACAAAGCCTGAGGGCTTCATTTTGGATGGTGTTAATGTGGTTGAGGTATGAGTTGTGAGCGACACAGTAAACAATATTGCCATAGTCAAGCTTGGCACTAATGGTGAGCCTGAAAATTTTGAGGAGAGCATGTTCGCTCCCCAAGTAGTGTTGGCGAGCAGTCGGAGGAGGTTGAGGGAGCTATTGCATTTTAGTTTCAGGTTGGTGATGTGTGGCTGACCACATGAGTTACTGTATAAAGTGACCACATGAGTCACCACATGAGTAATTAAATGAGTGATGACATGAGTGACCATGCAGCACTTTTGTATACTGGAAACAACAAAGTATGAACAAAACAAAAAATCAGCAGGAAATAATTTCCGTTCTTTTAGAAATCTTAACAACAAAAGCAGTTTAGGATACACACTTTTAAAATTTCACACCACAAAAAAAGTAGCAGTTTTGCATCACTTAGAGAAATATTCCCTTTGAGCAGTTCACATCATAAAGGACAATCAAAGAAACAAATTAATGAAAAAACCACATTGAAATCTTAATTGTACAAAGAGTTATTCAAGTTAAAGTTCCCAGACGATGATGTACAAACGGCTGTTTAAAAGCCTAGTGTGCCATCCCACTCGCCAAAGTCTTTGTGTACAGAGGTATTCTATGTGATGTCGCACACGTTTTCATGCATGCTAACTTGAAATCTTGGAGGGCTATTTTTTTTCAAATTGCTGTTGTTTGCTCATGTATGTTTATCGAGTATTTCAAAAATTATCGTTTTCTTTGCAATGAGTCAAGAAATTATACTTTTGATTATTGTTAATAACACCTACAAATATATTTTTTTTTTTTTTGTGAAATAAAATGAAATGAAAAAATTGTTTTCATTATTGTTTTTTGTCATGAATTGTAAGTTTTTTCCTGTGCATCTTCATGTTAATTTGGAAAAATTTGCCCTCAAAAAGAAATAAGTCACATGATCATGGAATATCTCTAGTCAATTACAGCATAATTGTAATTGTATTGTAAAAGTGGAAAATAAATACAAATCTTTTACATTGTCCCAAAAAAAAATGTGAAGAATTAAAATAATGCCCTATAAAGTGAAACACTTTTGCACTCATTTATGAGGCAACTTGAGTTTTTCAAATGTAGAATGGACAATTAACACAGCAAATACTCCCATCAAAATCAGATCAAAACTGAACATTTTACAGCAGTTAAAAACTAACCATTTTATAGCACTTAAAAACTGACCATTTTACACCAGTTTAAAATTACCATTTTACAGCAGTTAAAACTTACCATTTTACAGCAATCTTACCATTTACAACAGTTAAAAAGTGACCATTTTACATCAGGTAAAAACTTACCATTTTACAGCAGTTAACAACTTACCATTTTACAGAAGTTAAAACTGACCATTTTACGAGTTAAAAACTTACTGAAAAGATTTTTGAATGCTTTCTTCAACATTTTGTTTCTTTTAAAGTTCTCTTTCTTGTTTGTTTGTTTGTTTGATGAGGAATTAACAGCACCACGACAGCAAGGGTCAAATTGTGCCTGAGAGGTTAGATCATTCCAGAGGTAGAAAGAAAATAAAATAGGAGTCTGAGAGAAGTACAGGGGCTAATAGCCAGGAAGCTGGAATCGAAAGAGGAAATGCAGGGGTGTAAAAAAAAAAAAAGGGGTATATGTATGTAGAAGGGGGTGGGAGAGGAGGACTAAATATGGTTGTAGAGGAGGCACGATGAAGGAAGGAGATTATTTTATTTGGAGGGTTTTTCTGGAAGAGCTCGGCTATTGAGTTGTGGGGGTGAGGAAGCTCTGGGGAGGTTGTACAGGAGGGAATAAGATGGAGTGTGAGGGGGCAATGGCAATTGTTGCAGAGGGGTGGGGGAATCAGTAAGGAGTTGGGAGTGAGTGAGGTGGGTGTGACCTATTCTAAGGCAGGTATTGTAGACGTTTTTGATACAAGTTCTCTTTCATATGATATAATCTTTTAATCCTATGACATATCTTACAATTCATATTGTCAAACTCACCTCCTGAAATACTCTATTTGCCGTATTGCTCGATTTCACATCAAATCCTTCTGATATTCTTTCACACCACTTCAACAAATCCCTGCGGAAAGAAAAACAACAGGTGTTACTATAGAAGGATTTCATCACATGACTCTTAAGTCAACTGGGATCCATTTTGCAGGGCAGAGCTTTGCACATTGAGTATTTCATGTGTCTGATCTTCACACAGCTCAGTCACATTAAAAACAGACTCGATCTAAAACACACGCTAGCATGCGCTGGTGATGAAAACACACACTGGGCATGTTTAACACGTGCTGGGCATATAAACAAGCACTGGTTAAAATGAACTGGCCCAATGACTTAATCATTTTAAGATTAAATGTTATTTTAAAGAAAAAATTACCCTCCAGGTACTTCAATCCTAATCAGTGGATTCTAAACACGTCTATTAGTTAGTGCATTCAATGGCACAGCAAGATTCTGGCATACTACAAAAGTAATCTTATATAACAAGATGCAAACGTATGTAAGTGTACAGCAGATGGCGATGTAAACAAAGTCATGTGACCTCATGACATCAGCTGAAACATCCTTATACAGCACGTGACCAACACTTAAAGAACTATGGACAGATAAAGCAATAATGGAAGAAAATAAAGAAAATATCCCATGAAATAGCAACATATTTCAACAAAATCAGGTAAAAATTGACCATTTTATAGTATTTTGAATTTAATGCCTTATTATAGTATAATAAAATCTATTGAAATTTGCGACATTGAGATGGAAAAACCAATGAATTTCCTTATGTTAACTTATTGTTCATAAATCCTTCACCAGTTTTATTTGAATGGGAGAAGTTGAATATGGTGAAGAGGTTTTAAATGTCCATCATTCCCCAAAAAAATATTTAGCAAGAGAAAACAGTCTGGGATTTTCAGTGAAATTTAAAGAATTACGTTAAAGATTTGAAGCTGCCTTCTCTTTCATACATTATTACTTTTGCATACAATAAAATTTCTTTAAACTTTGATAAGCCATAAATCGGAAAAGTATAGGTGCTTTTGACATAATTTAAAAAGTATTCTTGTTCTGAACTTAAAGCTCTTTATGTATAATAGAAAATCTCTACGTGTTCATACATCACTTGTACAGAACTGTGGACAGGTAGAATAACATATTATAAATTGCTTCAAAATCAACCGAACACCAGGACAGTAGCAAACATTTTACCAAAATCGGTCAGAAATTTACCTTTACAGTTTTTACCGTGGTATTTTTCTAACGTAAATCCTTTATTTGATCAATTTCTCTATTTTAAATACCTCGTGGATACCATCCTGGTTCCAGTTTTCCATTCCTTTTTCTGTAATGCCTGATCCCCCACATCGCCTTCCTCTTCCTCAGCCACAGAATCGCCATGGTAACTAGCAGACAGCAGCACAAAAATCTTGAGGAGTCTTTCTACGACAGAATCTAACTGAGGATGCAAACTCTTAACCACCTGCAGAGATCGGACAAGCAAATTACTTTACACATTTTAACATTCTTAGCTTTAAAAATCAGTGCATTCATTAACCCTTACTCTTCCACGTGGCGATATTATAGCCATTTTTAAAGCACCTTTTTCTAAAATGAAATCGAGACTTTGCCAAAGTCCTGTGGAGTAATCTTGGTATTATTTTAAAGTACTTCTTTAAAGTACTTCTTTCACAAAGTGTAACTATGTTATAGGAGTCATATTACAGAATTTTGAGAAAAATTTGCTCGAAAAAGGATAAAACTCAAAAATTGCTCAAAAATCTATCCAAAAATGTTTTTTTCCTTCTTTCAAATCTTACAATAACTTCAAGATCACATTTTTGCTTCAAAATCAAACATGCAAATCCTAAGACATGATATTAATTGATTTCTGGTCTAATTTTTATAATCCCTACCTGCAATCTTTTGTTTTGGAGAAATTTCTTCAAAATTTTATGAATTTCTGCCATTTTTGACCCGTTTTTTTCCAAATTATCTTGTACCAAAACCATACATCACACATGCTTCGTTGAACCGCCTTTCAAAAGTGCATGCAATTTCCTTTCATTTGATATATAAATACAGGCATAACCTCTTCTATTTGGACCCTTTCCTATAATAATTCAATTTCACCACATCGCTTTCAATTATCTTTCAAAATAAATTTTTCTGCTGCAATTCTTTTGATGTTTTTTTATCTTTCATTTCTTTCTGAAAATTCTAGATTAGCATAATTGGAAAGGAAATATTATAAAGAATCTAAATATGTAACACAAATCTCTGTTTTCAATACTGACAAAAAGTTACACTTGCGCAAAGATTGGCCATTTCTTGATCAAATTTAGCTAAAAATTGCTCAATTTGCAATCTTGCCCAATATTTCCTAATTTGGATTTCATTACTCAAGAGACAATTATCTTAGCTTCCATTCCAACCAAACTTGTAATGAAAGATAATAAAAGAAATGTTGACAAAAAGGCATATGGAAAAAAAGTTACGAAAATTGGGCTCGCATTTTTCAAAGCCCTGGTAAAGTAAGGGTTAATAACCATAAGGAACATTGGAATTCACATAGTGTAAAAGAAATTCCCTCTCTAAAACTTATCTTTTTCATGATAAAACACTTGTTCTAAATTAACCTCAAGAACAGAAAAAAATGATAAATTAAAAGTTAACCTTGTTAATTTAAATGTTGATACTAAAAATAATTTAATGAATGAAAAAAAAAAAAATAATTTGTATCAATTGATTTACTTTCTTTTGGAACAAATCGTCCCTCTTTTCGCGTAGTGATGAATGTCATTTTGTATTACCTTTGTATATCAATTCCGCATATTGACGAATGTCTTTGGGACTAATAAAAACATAAAAGAGATGCAATTTTTTGTAATAATTTTTAAACCTTTTGCCCTCTTCATTAAGGTATAAATGTTTTATTTTACCATTCAAAATCACAACGAAAAGTTACTTTGGAAAATTGAAAAATACTTTGACCTCGATTTTCTCGAAACAGTTTTTCATAACATTATGCGGAAAGAGGATGAAATATTACAGGATCGCTTTCACCAGCAAATGCTATTTAGATTCATTCGCATTGCCGTGCTGTGTCACAGATTAACCATAGTATTCTGATGCCTTTCAACCAATCACAGTCTAGTATTATTAGCCCATGTAAATGAGTTTCAACACTCGTCCTGTTCTCATTTGTACCAAATATGAAAAGTCAAACACTTTGATGAAAAATATACAAACAAGGGAACTACTTCAGCCAATTCTTGTTTTAAAAGCGTGTTGACTTTTACTTTGGTCCAGCAATGGTCAAGAACGGAAGACTGGGCGGACTGTTGTCTGTACAAACCTCCTTGATGAGAATACAACCTGAAAAAAAATATATTTTTATGGTGGTTGCAAAGAGTGATGGGATCCAGCAACAGTTACCCACAATGCTCATGCACATCGAAGTTTGTCTTCTGCTTTGTGATTGGTCGATAGGGGAATACACCTCTTAATTGCATTGTACATTATCCTGTGACAAACGGATACTGCAAATACAAATCTATCATACAAGGTTATTTATTTTTTCTGAGGGAAATTACTATCTCACTTAATTTCGCATCTCTGTGATGTTTATTTCAAATTTAAAAGATGTGCATGAACAGGGTTCAGCTTTAACCCCAGTCTCTTTGCCGGGGAATAATGGAAATTAAGATTCCTGGCAGACTCGGCTACCACTTAGTCTGCTAAAGGAGCCCCACTATTACATGGCAAAGAGATGGTAGAGAATGTTGTTGGTGAATTTGGCTTGTGCAATTTTTTTAACTCTTTTTTAAAGAAAAGTGTCTGATCTTTCTATTAAAATTAAACAGTGCTGCTGCTCACATTTTTAGTAAAACATGAAGAAAAAAATAGTTTTATAACAAAAGAGTCATCACATTTATCTTATATCACAAAATGTAACACAAGCTTGTTTCTTATAAAGTTCTCTTTATTATAAGATAAACTTGCTTAACCAACTAATACTTTACAAAATTCACCCGCCCCAAAAAAAAAAATATATATATTGTAAATCCACAAAATTCACATAAAATAAATATTTGAAAAAATAAAATAAAATAAATCACAAAATTGAAATATTATGACCTGGAATTTTATATAAAGATGTAAAAGGTCACTATGTTCATAACTGGTACCTCTGTGTGGCAATTATCTGAAAACCAGGAGCAGCCTTGATGATGTCGCCGTGCCCTGGAACCGTGAGTGAACCAGACTCTAAGAGAGGAAGTAACACTGACACAACGTCCATCGGTGCATAATCTAGATCCTCAAGAAGTATCCAGCTGCCGTCACGCACAGCTTGCGTCAAAGCTCCCGCCTGCCAAATAAACTCGCCGGGTATTTCTGTGCATCGATATGTTCCAACAAGGGCCTGTATAGAAAGACATTTGGTATCTAGGTCTACTAACATGTAACAATCTTTAAAATCATTAAAATGAGGAGATCCGTTTTTAAATGATGGTTGATCCAACTATATTAATTCTTAATTTGTGCTAAATTTGTGATGCACGACTGGGCGAACAACTCAAAATCTGTGTGTAATTCTTAAGATTTCTGTCCTAAATCTCAGTCGCTGACAATTATTATATTATTATTGCACTTTTTATATGGCGCCTCTCCCGTGGATCGAGGGGCTTTACAATAAATTTATTAATATGTAGTCAAACTAAAAAAGTAAAAGAATTGCAGGACAATATTCAAGCATAAAAGAATTGGTACAAATCCCAAAACAAAATAATACAACAAGAAAATAAATATTAGACAGCATAAAACTTATTCAGTAGGAAAAAATGAGTCTTAAAGGATTAGTTCAGGGGTCAAGCATGTCCATCTTATATAAAAGAGGACTTCAAAAGAAACAAAATAGTGAAGAAAACATTTAAAATTCTTATTCCATTAAGGGATATTCAAGTTAAAGTTTGGTATCATTTGTGTAGAAATGACTGAAATCAGACTAGTTCTGATGTAATAGCCTCAGATTCCTCAAAGTCTTTATATAACCTACAAGTTTCGAAACAAAACGTTTTTGCCGTCCAGCTTGCCTGGCAGAAGACAGTGATCACGTGATATGTGACGTACCCATGCACGTTCTCTATACATCATTAGTTGCATCATCTTCAAATGATAATATATTTGTTTTAGGGGGTGTTTTTATAAGCATTAGGATTGTGATTAAATGCTTGCAAATGCATTTGTGCTATGTCTACAGGATTTTATGTTTACATACACAAGACACAGCTGTTAGTGAAAATCTACTGCCTCTTCACAACTTTAGCCCAGCCCATAAATACAGCTTAAAGCCGTTACACACCGAACGCGATGCGGCAAGCAATTTTTTATACAAAATTGAATAAAACAAAGAAAAAGAAATTTTGACCTCTTGTTTTCAGAGAAGCATCGTCATCGCATGACTATTCAGATGTTAACTGAAAATTGATTGAAAGGGCCTTTCTACAGCCATTAAAGCAAAATTTGCGATGCGACAGAAAATTGCGCCCCACTAAAGCAAATTTCTCCACAGTTTGAACAAAAAAGCATTTCAAACAAATTTTCCAGTATTATCAGAAAGCCTCAATTGTAAAATTTATCATGTGTAAGCAAAAAGTCAAAGCATCTTATAATATTTGTTTCCTGTATGATTATCTAAAAATTCGCTCGCCACGTCACGTTCGGTGTGTTACGGCCTTTAAGCAAAATGAAAAACACCACAGAGGTGGCATAAGCTTACTTTGCTGTCTGTCTGGTCTCCAAGTTGAACTTTGATCAAATCTGTAGGTTTGTACCTGCCTGTGATGTAGGCCAAGTGTTCCACCAAAGCAGTCTTTCCACTTCCTACTGGTCCTTCAAGCAAAATGGGGGCACCCGATGAAACTGCCAGGCCAAGGACCTCAATGTGGCCCTAGTGGAGGCCACTGGTATAACTTTATGAAGAGGGGAAGGTGGCTGAAAGATGCAGAAAAAACTTCTTTTTAAATATACTAGAATTAATTGAAGAAAAAAAACCACAAAACCCTCAGATTTCTGAATGTCAGATTTTATTCCATTAACCTTATGTTTGAATTTGGATTTTTTTTGTCTATTTTGATGACATGGCGCATAATCCTAATTAACCAATTTGTTTCTTTAATACATATGTAATGTATAACACATATACATAAATAACTTTTATACATATACATTTATTAATACATTAATACATTTTATTCATTAATTATTCAATCATTTATACAATTAGATTCATTAATTACTCAAAGATAGAAATTCTTCATGCTACCCAAAACTTATTCATTAATTATTCAATAATTTATACAATTGATTCATTAATGACTCAAAAATCTTATTCATTAATAGAAATTCTTCATGACTCAAAGATATAAATTCTTCCCAAAACTTATTCATTAATTATTCAATAATTTATACAATTGATTCATTAATGACTCAAAGATAGAAATTCTTCAAGCTACCCAAAACTTATTCATTAATTATTCATTAATTTATACAATTGATTCATTAATGGCTCAAAGATGCTACTCAAAACCCTCAAATTTCTGAATGTCAGATACTGAATGTCAGATATGAAAGAAGATTTATTTTATTTTATTCAGTTAACAAGAAATCTTGTTTGAATTTGTTTTTTTTGTCTATTTTAACCACATGGCGCATACTCCTAATTAAAAAACTTAAAAGTTAATTCCATCCGTTTAGCCCACAGGGCCTGTGCTTATCTCCAGTTTCCATGGCGTATGCAGATGGGAGTACATGACTTCTGGAAGTGAAACCAGTACATCCCAGGTTAACTCCCCAGCAATGCTGGTACTTATTTTACAGCTGATTGGACTGACGTAAGTAAAGTGTCTTGCTCAAGGACACAATGCAGCGCTCACGATGGGAATCGAACTCAGTACCTTTCGCAAACAAGCAAGACTCCTTAACCATTGAGCTCCTACTTATCTTGTTTTAATTCAAAATTCAAAAAATTACAAACAAGAAATTTATATTTATTTTTCCCAATAACGACTTTTGTTGGTTCTCTTATATACACCTTTAAAGGGATTCTATCACGTGACTCTAACTCATCTGTAAGCCATTTTGTTCGGAAAGCGTCATTACGTTTCACGCTTCTTCACACAGCTCAGTCACATCACACATACAACAAACATACTGCCTGCTAACCTACCTACCAGTACCAGTTCAGCGAATGTTATTATTTTTGATCGCAGCGGCAATTTTACTTCATATTTTTCTAACGTTTTATATATTCACTGGGTATACGAAGAATAACTTTTATGTGAACGCCATCTGATTGTTCGTTATACGCAGACAAAGCCTACATACCTGGCATAAAGTGCTCACTGCAAATCCTAGTGTGAACCGAAGGTTGAAAGACATTGTGTCGTACAGCAGAAACCCACTTCGGATGTCCATCAGGATCAGATGGAAATCGAGAAAACATCTTTTTATTTCCTGGCACACGTCTGCTAGTGTAACCAACAGCACAGCAAGATTCCGGCATAATTATCTTGCAAAAATTATCTTACATAACAACATGCAAGCATTTGTAAGTCTAAATAAGTGTACAGCAGACAATCATTCGCCCGACAAAATGGCGATGTAAACAAAGTCACGTGACCTTATGACATCAGCTGAAGCACCCTTATGTGTATGGAGATTCATGAAATGGTAATATCAACTACATATGACCTTGGAATATTATGTAACATCATTTTTTAGTCAAAATGGTTGCTTCTGATCAAACTTTAAAGGCCAGATTTCATGTTAACCTGTAGATACACAATACAATCCAATACAACACAATACAATCCAACATTTCTGATTGGTGAAAATATTGGCACCCGAAAGTGACGTCACTAGTAGGTATTAGATTTATAGGTGATAAGTCGAGCAATTTTTGGAAACCAGATCTTTAATTTTACATCTTGGATAAAGGAAAGTTTTGAAATTCCATTTTCTGTGGAGGGTGATTGTTCTGTACCATACACCAATATAAAGTTAAAGAAATAGTTCAGTGGGTTTATCTTATAAATCTTATATGAAAGAGGAACTCAAAGGAAATAAAATGTCTTATACCGTTAAGGAGTTATCAAAGTTTTAAAGTTTGGTATCATTTGTTTAGAAACGACTGAAATCAGACTAGTTGTGATGTCAGTCTCAAATTTCTCAAAATCTTTATAAATTCTATCATATTTTGTGCTGCTATCTTATGGCTTAAAAGCCGTTGGACATGCCGGAAAGTAGTAAAACAGAATCTAGTAGGGGCAATTATAATCAACCACTTGAAGAAAGTTCGAGAAATAATAATTTAATTAGTGAAAAAATGTAATAAACTTTCTTTAAAATACATAAACAATTGTTAAGACTGTGAGCACAGGGCAGCAACCATCCATAGTAAACTTACTACACCAGTCATTTGTACAAAGATAAGACAGAGCTTTAAACTTGAATATCTTCTTAACGAAAGAAGATTTTTGAAGCTTTTTTCACCATTTTGTGTCTTTTGAAGTCCTCTTTCATATAAGATAGGTATGCTTGACCCCTGACCTAATCCTTTAATGATCTTACAAACAAAAATATTAATACACCAATTCTTGAAAAAATAATACAACTGGTGGACCAATCAAAATAACTCATTTATGCCAACAAATCCATCTTCCTAAGATGACTTTTAAACATTTGTTTTTATTTACATGAATTCTTTATTCATCAAAGACTTTTAAAGGTATAGGGTATTTCAGCTAATGTAATGAGGTCACATGACTTTGTTTACATCGCCATTTTGTCGGAAAACGAGAACAATCATCTGCTGTACACTTATTTAGACTTACAATCGCTTGCATGTTGTTATATGAGATAATCTTTGTAAGATAATTATACCGGAATCTTGCTGTGTCATTGGTTGCACACTAATATACATGTGCCAGAAAATAAAAGATGTTTTCTTAATTTCCATCTGATCCTGATCAACGTTCCAAGTGGGTTTCTGCTGTACGACTCAACGTCTTTCAACCTTCGCTATAGGATTTGCAGTGAGCACTTTATGCCAGGTGTGTAGGCTTTTTCTGCGCATAACGAGCAATTAGATGGCATTCACGTAAAAGCTACTCTTCGTATGAATATATAAAACGTATGGAAAAGTAAATGAAAAATCAGAAGCAATAAAAAAAATGCAATCAGTCAAATTCAATAAACTGCTGTAGGTTAGCATGTAGTATGTTTGTTGTACGTGTGATGTGATTGAGCTGTGTGAAGAAAAAGCAGCGATGCTCTCCCTGCATAATGGCTTCCAAATGAGTTAGTCACATGATGAAATCCCTCTATACAGACAGGTAGACATGTTACATTCACCAAAAGAGTGTTCAATTCTGAGCAGATGAGTCTTTAAATTATGTCAAAGTCACTGAGTTTATATAGCTTTAATGTAATTCTTCTAATTTCTTTCGCTCACTTTTAGTCACTGAAAATAATCAGACTGTTTACTCCTACTTACTTTTGATTGAGAGTGTGGTGAAGATTCAAAATCATTTTTAATATTCAATTCTTGATCTACCTTTCCCGAATTTTATCAAATCAAGAGTTACCTTTCCCTAACTTTTTATGAATAATGATCTCCTTTTTTAAATTTTGTAAGCATGAAAAAATCATGAAATATTAAATCAATTCATTTCATGTCAAAAGACGGATTCTGCAATCTCCATTGTACACTATTGTCGCCATTTTGTGTCCACTGTGAATATGATTACTCAAAGACAAATTTGATACAATATTTATGTAGAATACCCAAAATCAATTTCAGCTTCATTTTATCCAAATTTATGCGGAACTCCATTCGGGGTAACAAACAACACCCACCTGACAATCATATTCCATTTTTCTGAGCAGTACACCTCCAACAGAAATGACGGTGTTGACGAGATCAGAGGAGTGAATATGTATATCACCCTTGCTGCCACTTCTTGTTTTTAAAAGCTGACAGGAACATTCAGACAGGGACAGCTGGCTGATGCCCACAGCTTTCTCACTCATTCTACCAATAAGAAAAAACACTTTGAATTTTAGTTAAAGAATTTCAAGAATATTATGATACAATGCTAATGTTATATACAGATTTAATTTTTCTGCATAAGTTAATAAATTACAGCAAATCTAAAACTAAAGTCACCAATTTTCTCCAACTACTTTAAGACCAGGAACTCCATTCACTATTACTCCACTAGATCTTGTATCATGTATCATGTTTCTCTCCCTCTTTTTAAACTTAACGCGACCCAACAAAGCATTCTTTATAACGGCCCCAAACAATAAAATTCACTCCCCGTTTCTATTCAAAGCACAAAATCTAAAAACTCATTTAAGAAACATGTCAAATCTTTATTTTGATCTTGCTACTCGCACTAACTGTGTTGCACTCGCACCTCAACTGTGTTGCACTCGCACTAACTGTGCTGCACTTGCACTAACTGTGTTGCACTTGCACTAACTGTATTGCATTCACGCTAACTGCATTGCACTCGCACTTACTGTGTTGCACTCACACTGTGTTGCACTCTCACTAACTGTGTTGCACTCGAACTAAGTGTATTACACTCACACTAACTGTGCTGCACTTGTACTAACTGTGCTGCACTTGCACTAACTGTGTTGCACTCGCATTAAGTGTGTTGCACTCGCACTAACTGTGTTGCACTCGCACTAACTGTCTTGCACTCGCACTAACTGTGTTGCACTCACACTAACTGTGTTGCACTCGCATTAACTGTGTTGCACTCACACTAAGTGTGTTGCACTTGCATTAACTGTGTTGCACTCGCATTAACTGTGTTGCACTCTTTTTGTCCTATATTGTATTGTGCATTCAATGTTTTTTTTAGAAGTTTATGGATATCTATGTATAGGGTGATTCACGATTCAAGTTTACCTAACTTTTTGTGAGTTCACCCTAGCTTTCATCCCTTTTGTAAATAAAAGAGTCTCTGTATTGTTTACTATTCTGTATATCTGGAGAAAACTTAAATAAATGTTGTTGAATTTAATCATAGTTGTATTTTCAAATGTAAATCAAATGAAGACGACATGATCGCGTGACTATTACTTTCATCACGCACATTTTGGTAATTCAGTCAACATGACCATGAATCATCCAAGTGAGAACCTAAGTGGCACATTCTAGACCAATTTTTCGTTCATTTTCCCAGCTTACATCGGCATGTGCCAGTGTGTAATGACGGAGCACGATATTTAATTAGTTGTTTTTATGTTTCACGATGATTTTGCACATTTTTAATGGCCTAAACTTGACTTTTTAACTAAGTACCATAACATTAGAATTGTAACATACAAAGTAGCCTAGCCTGGTTGCGCAAAAATTTCTTTGTTGAGTATTAGTTTCTGGTATCGCAATATGTCGCAAGAGGCATATTTCATGTCGTGGGAAAAGAGATATCGCGATAATCAATACGTCATGACAGCAGTAATTATTCTTCTTATAAACATTTTGTTTTTCTACAAATCAATTTTATTTGATATCATTCAACAACGTTTGCAAAGCGCATTTGAATGTAATTTTTACAGTATTTGCGCTCTCTATCATTTATATGAACATGAAAACTGGCGGGAATAATCCTTTAGTGTCTTTGTCATACCTTCTAGCACACATGTTCATTTCCTCTTCTGTAAAGTGATTGCTTAAAAGCTGCCTCCTTGTCACTTCACCCATTTGCTCTAGGAGACTGACTGTATTACAAGCATACCTACAAGATGAAAACCAGAAAAATTGTCATTAAAATTTTAAATTTTCTTTTACATATTTCCATATCTCATAATTGACCAAAAGTAAAACCTTGAACAAGCCTTTACAAAAAAAAGAAAAATGATAAGTGCAAAAACTTCATAAAAAAAGTGCGTAAATGTTATAAATCAATATATGATTTCACAACAGGTCCTAACAAAATGCAGCCTACTATGTTCAGTTTCATATGCTGTCAAGAAATGATCCAAATTCAGTTGCAATTTCCAATGAGGTAAAAATTGATTAATTTCTAAAAGACAAACTATATTGTCCTAATACTTCCCATTCCATCAAAAAAAAAAATGAAGGTAATAGTTATGCATATTTATAGTGAGTGTATGATTGGATTAGACCACTCCATTTTTAAAATAAAAAAAACATTGTTTTTCAAATATACCATAACTTTTGAAGGGAAGTAGATATTTCAGCCAAAATATTTTGAATCCCTATAACCAAATGAAAATCAAGATATTCTCATAAATTTTAAAGACTAAAATTAATGAAAGAAATAAATACAAAAAATTAAAAGATTTTACATAAAACTTTCCAACAAGGTATATGCCTCCCAATTAACAGGTAGTTTTTATTCAAAATCTTGATAATTTATGGACTCTTTTACTCCAAACATTTCTTTATAAAAATGAAACAATAGATTTTAATTAAGTCTTTGTTAAAAAGAAACTGAATTAACATTTTCCTGTATATGATCATTTGTCGTAGAACTCATTGTTACAGAATTCCAACAACTTACCATTGAACCACCTTGCTTTTGAGGTCATATAGGACATAAATGGGCTCCAATCCCACAATGCAATGCACAAGTCCCTGTCAAAGTGGACAAGTCTATAGGCAGCACACACAAGCTCCTCCTCAGTGACCTCCGGCAATGTGGAACGATGTGTTTTCTTTCTCTGTATTTGAAAATATATGATACCAGGGGGTGGTCAACATTCATACAAATTTAATTGTTTTTACAGCAATTCCTCAACAAATATTGACAAAGTATTACGTAGATTTTTATTGTGGGGAGGGGAAAAAATGGACATCTCAGCAGATGTTATCTCCCACTCCCACCCCAAGGGGAAGGGGGTGGTTATCATTCATACAAATTTGGTTGTTTTAGAGCAATTTCTCAACAAATATTGGCAAAATATTATGTAGATTTTATTGTAGGGGAGGGAGAAAATTGGACATCCCAGCAGATGTAATTTTCCCACTTCCACCCCAGGGAGAGGGGGGTGGTCATCATTCATACAAATTTAGTTGTTTTACAGCAATTCCTCAACAAATATTTGCAAAGTATTACATAGATTTTTAATGTGGGGGAGGGAGAAGAATTGAACATCTCAGCTGATATAATTTCCCCCACTACCTCCCCACTAACTTCTTTTTTCCTTCTAATTGTTAAACTGAAAAATTATCAATTTGGACACTCAAGAACTGGAAAAATCTAAGGCTATAACCACATGAAAAGTTGAAATTTGCGGGAAGAAACTTTTCTTTAATTGAGTAAGCAAAGAATATGTGGTAACTATGTGCTCAAAAACAGTCCCCCATGTAATTGTGTGATGGATAGTACATTCAATTGCAAAAGAGGGAAGCATATAATAATGTATTTACTACATTACTCTTATTTCTGTCACGATTTTTCGAGGAAGATTTTAGATCTTTAATCAGAAGTGTGGGAAATTTTATAATTAATTCCAACACTGTGAGTAAGGCATTAAAATTAAAGCATTTAAGTCCAAGAAACAATATACTGTACAGATTTGTCAGTACAAATTCTACTGTAAATTTTGAGTCTCACATTTGGTCACAAAAGGTAGAAAATACTAATCTGCAATGACTTACTCAGAAAATATTTACTTACAATTTTCAGAAATAAGGGATAAACGAAAAAATCAATAATAATACAAAGAAAAGCTGTCAGTTTTTATTATTGTCAATAAACGGACATCTTACTTTTTTCTTCTTCTGTGATATCTGTGCAACTTCAAGACGATGGAAAAGAGGTGGTGAGGAAAGAAGATACCTCCTAAGACACCTTTAAAAGAAAACAAATAAAATGTACCAAATTTCAGAAGTTTTTATAATCATTTATCCTAAATCATCTATTTTAAATGTTTGATAAAATGTAGCATCAGGCGTGATATGAACGGTAGCACTTTATACATTCTATCCCAATTCACTATTAAGTCGGGTACAAAATTGTACAACCACCCTCAGTGCTTATTACATTAAACATCGGGTTCTCATTATTCCCCTCACAGGACTCCAGAATGCCTGTTAGAGCAGGGGTACAGGAAGGTCCACCTGTCAATGAGGTAAGAATCCCAAACTGTCACAGATACAAGCGAGAAAAAAAATGGTGATAAATTAATTTGCAGTTGTAGGAATGTGTGTGACAGATGTTGTTGCTTTGATTTATTTCTTGTATGAAAGAAGACTTTGAGAGAAACAAAATGGTGAAGAAAGCATTCAAAAATCTTATTCCGTTTAAAGATTGGTTTATTGGTCAAGCAAGTTTATCTTATATAAAAGAGAACTCCAAAAGAAACAAAATGGTGCAGAAATCATTCAAAAATCTTATTCCGTTAAAAATTATATATCAGTAGTGTAGAAACAACTGAATTCAGACTAGTTGTGATGTCACATCCTCAGATGCCTTTAAGTCTTTATGTATTCTATCATGTACATTATTTTCCTGCAATTCTGTGGATTTGTCAAGAAAATAGTAAAACAGAATCTGCCAAGGATAATTATAACCACCTGAAGAAAGTATGAAACAAATATTAAAAAAATTTTAAATCAATTTTCTTTATAATGCATTAACAATTATTAAGAATGTGAAAATAAGGGCACCAATCTCCCATAGTAGACTTACTACAGCAGTCATTTCTATACAGATAAGACAGAGCTTTAAACTTAAATATCTCCTTAATGGAATAAGATTTTAAATAATTTTGTCACTGAACTAATCCTTTTTCAAAGTTTCTTTTAAAGTATTATTTCATTGGTCATATAAGTTTATACTTTTCTGAAAGACTAAGAGAAACAAAATTCAAAGGAATAAGATCTTTTCCATCAAAGAAAAGTTCAAGTTTAAAGCTCTGTCTGATTTGGTTTCTTTTGTAAGTCTTTCACTAAGATAAACTTGCTTGATCACTGAACTAATTCCTAAATTTTTAAAAAAGATTTTGTCACTTTTGCAATTTTGTTTCTTTTTCAGGTGGTAAATTATAAAAGATAAAGATTTTGTTTTACCACTGATGATATATCCAATGGTTTCCAAGTCACAAAATAATGACAAAATTTGATAGAATAAATAAAGACTGAGGAATCTGAGTTTGTAATTTAAAGTCTAGTCTGATTCAGTAAGATAAAATGATACTAAACTTAAAACTTGAATATCTCCTTAACAGGATACAATATTGAAGTAGTTTCTTCACCATTTTGTTTATATTAAAGTCTTCTTCCATATAAGATAAACTTGATTGACCTCTGAACTAATCCTTTAATGTGTTGGCAGTACAGTAAGAGGACAGTTTTTGGGGTGGGTTCATGCCAAAGAGATCTGTGATGGTGACAGCGGTGCCCTAGATCTGGGCTAATGGGAGAGAAGGGTCTTACTGAACAAAATCCTGGAGAAATTCTCACCTTGATACACAGCTGACATGTGTCAAAAGCTTGCTTGCAGCAATGCAAAATCTTTCATGATGAACAAGACCTAGCTGGTCTTTCCTACTTGTTTTTGAAATGCATCTCTCTAGAAGATCAAGGGTCAAGGGTAAAAAGGTTGTTGCTATAGCTAAGGTCAACTCAGGATGCAGTAAAAGATTACTTAAATGCTCCAATATTTCCTGTCTGTCTTGTGCTGAAATCTGGGTAAGAAAAACATACAAAAATCATTGAAACATAATCACTTCAACATAAGCGAGTCATTGTTTTTGTTGCTTTACAATTTATTTTGTTTTACGCAGAGCATTACTGAACTTTTGCAAATATCTGTTTATCCATACTTACGGTTTATAGAATTAAGATACAGCAAAGGCTTGATCAGGGATGATGCCTGTGGGGTCTAATCCCCCCCCCCCCTACCCACCATCAGGGAAATCTTTCACAGAGTGATAGGAAAATTCTGTATGTATAGAACAGATTTTTTCAAATACTAGTCCTCTGTTGGAAATTTGTTATTTGTCATGTATAGCATAAATTTGCATTATCTTAAATCGAGATTGTCTTGGAGCTTAACCCTTACTCTACCAGTACTTTTTTGAAAAAGCGCTCGGGAGGCTGGGCCAAAGACAGGGCACCCAAAACGGCAATAATATCGCCACGTGGTAGAGTAAGGGTTAATCAAGGCATGATTATTAAAGGGTCCTCTGTCTTCCAGGCAGCAGAAGCCCCTTTCTGGGATCGAGAGCCCAGGACCATGCTACCTATATTTTCGGGTTGGCACATTTGTCAAGTTGATTAACCCTTACTCTACCAGCATTTTTTTTTAAATGTCGGGAGGCGGGCCAAATTTGCATTATCAAAACGGCGATAAAATTATCTTGGAGTAAGGGTTAAAAGGCAGTAGCTTTAAACCAATAAAAAATTCATCAACAATTTTAAGTGTAGGAAAACAGTGTTGCGATAATTTGAACTTTACCTGTTTCTTTAGATAAGGATGAAACACTCTTCCAACTTCTTTATATCTGTCTGAAAGGGATTCTATTCCCTTGGTTAAATTCCAACAGTCTCCTTCCATATTCTTTTGTAGGTCGTTGGAATTTCCCTTTTTTTTTTTTTACAGATGGTCTAAAGAAGTAAAAGAATGTACAGTACACGTCATCAGACAATATTTATCAAGGATTAGTTCAGTAGTCATATCTAACTTGTAAGATAGAGGGTGGAAACAAACAAGTTGCAAAAAACTACTTGTTTGCAATTTAAAGTTGATGTCACAAAACAGTCTTGATTTCGGTTGTTTCACAGAAACAAAATAGAACTTGAAATTTCAATATCTCCTTTATGAAATCGGCCTAAGATTTTTGAATAATTTCTTCACCATTTTTGCTTCTTTCAATGAAAGATGAACTTACTTGGCCACTGAATGTAACCTTTACTTGTGTAGCTTGAGCCACTACTTGGCCACTGAATGTAACCTTTACCTGTGTAGCTTGAGCCATTACCTGGCCACTGAATGTAACCTTTACCTGTGTAGCTTGAGCCACTACTTGGCCACTGAATGCAACCTTTACCTGTGTAGCTTGAGCCACTACTTGGCCACTGAATGTAACCTTTACCTGTGTAGCTTGAGCCACTACTTGGCCACTGAATGCAACCTTTACCTGTGTATCTTGAGCCACTACTTGGCCACTGAATGTAACCTTTACCTGTGTAGCTTGAGCCACTACTTGGCCACTGAATGTAACCTTTACCTGTGTAGCTTGAGCCACTACTTGGCCACTGAATGCAACCTTTACCTGTGTAGCTTGAGCCACTACTTGGCCACTGAATGAAACCTTTACCTGTGTAGCTTGAGCCACTACTTGGCCACTGAATGTAACCTTTACCTGTGTAGCTTGAGCCACTACTTGGCCACTGAATGTAACCTTAACCTGTGTAGCTTGAGCCACTACTTGGCCACTGAATGTAACCTTTACTTGTGTAGCTTGAGCCACTACTTGGCCACTGAATGTAACCTTTACCTGTGTAGCTTGGGCCACTACTTGGCCACTGAATGTAACCTTTTTGTGTAGCTTGAGCCACTACCTGGCCACTGAATGTAACATTTACCTGTGTAGCTTGAGCCACTACTTGGCCACTGAATGAAACCTTTACCTGTGTAGCTTGAGCCACTACTTGGCCACTGAATGTAACCTTTACCTGTGTAGCTTGAGCCACTACTTGGCCACTGAATGTAACCTTAACCTGTGTAGCTTGAGCCACTACTTGGCCACTGAATGTAACCTTTACTTGTGTAGCTTGAGCCACTACTTAGCCACTGAATGTAACCTTTACCTGTGTAGCTTGGGCCACTACTTGGCCACTGAATGTAACCTTTTTGTGTAGCTTGAGCCACTACCTGGCCACTGAATGTAACATTTACCTGTGTAGCTCGAGCCATTACTTGGCCACTGAATGTAACATTTACCTGTGTAGCTTGAGCCATTACCTGGCCACTGAATGTAACCTTTACTTGTGTAGCTCGAGCCATTACTTGGCCACTGAATGTAACATTTACCTGTGTAGCTTGAGCAACTACCTGGCCACTGAATGTAACCTTTACCTGTGTAGCTTGAGCCACTACTTGGCCACTGAATGTAACCTTTACTTGTGTAGCTTGAGCCACTACTTGGCCACTGAATGTAACCTTTACCTGTTTAGCTTGGGCCACTACTTGGCCACTGAATGTAACATTTACCTGTGTAGCTCGAGCCATTACTTGGCCACTGAATGTAACATTTACCTGTGTAGCTTGAGCCACTACCTGGCCACTGAATGTAACCTTTACTTGTGTAGCTCAAGCCATTACTTGGCCACTGAATGTAACATTTACCTGTGTAGCTTGAGCCACTACCTGGCCACTGAATGTAACCTTTACCTGTGTAGCTTGAGCCACTACTTGGCCACTGAATGTAACCTTTACTTGTGTAGCTTGAGCCACTACTTGGCCACTGAATGTAACCTTTACCTGTGTAGCTTGGGCCACTACTTGGCCACTGAATGTAACCTTTTTGTGTAGCTTGAGCCACTACCTGGCCACTGAATGTAACATTTACCTGTGTAGCTCGAGCCATTACTTGGCCACTGAATGTAACATTTACCTGTGTAGCTTGAGCCACTACCTGGCCACTGAATGTACCCTTTACTTGTGTAGCTCGAGCCATTACTTGGCCACTGAATGTAACCTTTACCTGTGTAGCTTGAGCCACTACTTGGCTTAATTTCAAAGCACTCTCCTCTCCATCAGGAAGGTTGCAATTTCAAATCCCAGCCAGGTCATATGAAGGCTTAAAAACTGGGATCTGTTGCCCTGACTTAGTGATCGCAGCAGTCACATTTTAAATCATAGTTATGATACACATCCCTAATGTAGTTTGACAGAGGGTTGGTACACAGGGTTTTTATAAGGACAACATAACTCCTATGTAACTCACCATGTGACTCTTTAGACAATTTTTTTCTGCACTACCTTGAGAAATTATCATCAAGCCTGCTACAGAAAAAAACACAAAAAAACATGCTTTTCTGCTGAGGATCTTTTCACTTGAATTTGAAAAGAAAAGAGCTTAATAAGATGTCCTGTCGAATCAAGTTAAATCAATTGATAGATTTTTACAAAAATAATAATCTTGATTAAAAATTAGTTATTAGTCACATACCCTCTGTACATGCGTATTTACTATGGGACATTTGTTATGTGTACAGTGGGTTGTTAGATTTACCAATGCTAGCTACAGAAAAAAATACTTTCTTATATCATCTACTTATTTATGGACATGACAAATGCTCTAAATCTTACTCACATAACCGGGTGCCAAAATTGTACACAAAAATACATTATATACAAATTCTTGTGTTGAATCTCTATAAAATCTTAGTAATATTTTCTCTGCAAATGAACCATTTGCAATGCAACACTATGTATAGGCTTATCTTTTTCCATACGCAGTATATGGAGCCTTGTTAGCTCCGTTAGGCTGGCCAATCAATAAACATCAGCAATCACTAACAAAATAGCAAAAAGAAAACTTCAGCTAATTAAAACTAGTGCTGTCAAGATTTGGCTGTATTACACATCGATTATGTGCACAAAAATATTGCAATATATTTGTATATCGCAATAAATTTCAAAAAAACTGACTCACGACTCAAATTGTTAATATCACTACTTCTGTTATGTATACATAAATGATGAATGCAAGAAAAAATTTCTTCCAGATCTAGCAGGCAACATGATCACTTGACTATTACGTTCTAGATTTTATCACACTTCACACACATGTTTGGTAATTCAGCCAAGGTGACCATAAATCATTAAAGTGGGAGGCAGGTTCTGGGCCAATTTTTCGTTCTTTTTGCCAACTTACATCGAAGCGTGCCAGTGTGGGGCAAAGGAGCATGATTCTAATTAGTTTTTTTATGTTTCACAATATTTTTGCATGATTTTAAAGTTGAATCAGAAATGATCATGGCCTAAACTTAGCTTTTAGATTTACTATCGTAACCTTAGTGCCGTAACATACGAAGTAGCCTAGCTTAGCCTAGTTGCGCAAAAAGTATTAGTTTTTGGTATCGCAATTTGTGTCCAGAGACATATTTCATGTCGTGGGAAAAGAGATATCACAATGATCAACATATCATAACAGCACAATTAAAAACAAAACAAAATAGTCAATGTCTGTCATGATAAAAAAAAAGCCATGTTTGAAACGGAGCATTACAATTGTTAGCTAGTTAAAAATGAGGCAATATGCAAGGATGAAAGATCTGAAACAGAATGCTGCATATCTCCTTAAACATTATATCGATGTCTTTGTTTGTTTGTTTGTACATGATCCTCCCTTGCGGGAACTCGGTAAGACTCCTATATGGAGCATAGACGCCAAGCCATAGCCTGCATAGCAGATGCCAGGTCATGTGACCGGAACAGAAGTGGATGAACACCGGGTTTTTACTACTCATTTCAAAAGTGTTCAGAGAACCAGGTAGGGTGTGACTGTCCTACCATCGGGACTGACAGCTTAACGTCCCCTCCGAAGGATGGCGAGCACCATTCAACCATTGCCACTTCTCTCAACAGCTGAATGAGGAGCAGGAGCTGCAAATGACGTACTACCGCTTTGATGATCGGCGTATCTGTCTGCATAGCTGTGGAAAAATTGGTTGGACCTGTCCGAGGTTTGAACCGGGTACCTCCAGCATCTCAGTCGTGCGCTCTACCAACTGAGCTACCCGAGTCCTGATGTCCTTAAATATGTAAGCCTACAGTAATTCATGCAGTCTAAAAGGACTGTACTTTTACGCTAAAGATCTTTGCCGTGAAGCTTAGTGAATTTGACATAATTTATGAAAATTACATATGAAAAACTAGCAACAAATGTTTTCAAAAATTCTGCTCTAAAACATCAGCATAGAAAAAACAAACTTTTCACTGTGGCCTTATATGGCCAGCAATCAGAAAATGACAGCTAACATAATTGTTTAACGTAAGCTGCAAATTTACTGAAGCAGTATGTTACTCCAAAATTACCTGTAGTGTTATTGTAAAAACACATACATTAAGTTTTATGCACTTGTCAATTGTGTGACTTACCCTACACCCCGACAAGGTGACTCATTGCACCAAAGTGGGTGACCAAAACATGTACATTGACACACACCTCCATCACTTAGGTGTCCTCTTGAAGGATTTTTGCTGTCTTAACCGATTCAGATTAAGATTCTAACATTTTTTGTGAAATGACTTACCCCAAATCACTCACCTCTGTACAAAGTCAATGCGTTTGAAGTAAATTGACTCACTTCAACTTAAGTGCCAGGGGTAGTAGGGGTGAGTCATACAACTAAAAAGTGCATTAGACTAGGAGTAAGAACTAGTATGTATTATTTCCTGTTCCTACAATAAGTGAATTAAAGAAAAGTTTTCACAATTAGAATTGTAAGTTTGTAACATTAACACACATCAAATGATTAATCCTGTTTCTGGCCTTTATTTGATTTCTACTCAGAGTCAAAATGAACTAGGCCTATTGAAATTCAAACTATTTTCACAGTAAAGCCGAAGTCGATAACATTTGCCTATGAAGCATTGATATGTTAATTTCCTGAACTCAATCATTAAGTCATCCTTAATCATATTCAATGAAATGCAAATGTGAAAAATAAAGTCAAATATATTTCGCGGAAATACTATGCGATTTGTCAAATGTTAAAAAAAGAAAAGTGTCTGACAAAAAACATGTTCGTAAATTAATTAATAAATTACCTCGCTTCGAAAGAGCGTGTTCTGGAAACAAATACAATGTATGATAACCCTGAAAAAGCCCGATTTTCACCAAATCATCGCATATCTTCCCAAAAATCTCTCACTCTTTGAGGCTCAGTATCACACGATGCGGTCTGGTAGATACACACGTGTTTACATTTTCGATTGCGCAATTATCTTAACGTTGAAATTTGTAAACAAGATCAACTGTGACAGTGGACGACGAGGTTCATGAACGAAAAAACAGTAAAAACCCGGAAATCTGGCTTTGACGATTACCTATTTATTATTATCTCATCACCACATAATACATATATTTGATTTGATTTGATTATTTATTTTCCATTTTCATGCATATATTACAATATTTATAATGAAAACACATAACAATTTATGAGAAAATGGTGGAAGGGCTTTTATAAGAACGCCGACGACGACGACGACGAAGCCGAGGAGCGGGGTTTTACAAGAAGCCCACCGTAACTTAAATTAAATAATTAATCACAAAGGAAATGTATAGAAAAGTGAAATTGTGAAAATAGAAGGAAAAGAGCCCCCTCCCCCTTCCCTCCTCCTTCCTTCCACTCCCGGAAACATAACGAAGCCTAGGGGAAATTAATTAAGTGGTTTGGTAAAAATAGATAAGAGGTAAAATATAATCATAAACTAAGTGGAGATGAAAATACATGAAGGTAAACTAGATTTAGCCATATTTAGATATAAGTGTTTTTTTAATTTATCAGAAAATAATTTTACAGTTTTTATGTTTTTATAGAATCGCATATTTTATTCCAGAACTTAATACCATTAGATACAATGGAACGTTTGAAAAGGTCAGAATTTATGGGAAGAAAATAAATAATGGGAGAACCTGGTGTTGTGGGAATGTATATTATGAGTAAAAGAAAAGTAATCTTTGAAAATATCTGGTAATTGTTGATTAACAAATTTTAAAATGAATACAGCGCATTGGTGTCTGTGGATATCAAAAATATTAAGAAAACATAATCTGGTAAAATAATGGGATGTATGTGCTCGAAAACTTGATTGGGTGATAATACGAACAACCTTTTTCTGAAGTATGAATAATTTATTTAAATGAGAAGGGTGAGCGTTACACCATACTACATTGCAATAGCTTAAATGAGGAAGAATAAGAGTATTATATATTTTTACAGTTTTAAGGATGTAACTAGGTACAAACTCTTTAATTTATAGAAAACCCCAATTATTTTAGAAATAGATGTTTTATTCTTATTAATATGAAAAGACCATTTTAATAAAGGGTTGATGTATAAACCTAAAAATTTGATGGCATCAACACGTTTGATTTGGGAATTATCAATCGATATATCAATATTATTTATATTCTTATGATGGGGATGAAAACCATGAAATGAGTTTTGCTGATATTTAAAGATAGCTTATTAACCTTAAACCAATTGGCAACATTTTTTAATTTAGAGTTGATGACTGAAATGACATTATCAAAATTGTTATGCTTATACAAAATACTAGTATCATCAGCAAAAAGTGTAAAGCGTAAAAGATGTGAAGAATAGGTAATATCATTTACATATAGCAAAAATAACAAAAGCCCAGGGATTGACCCTTGGGGCACACCACAATTTAAATTACAATAAGATGAATAATAAGTGTTATCAATGGATACAAGCTGATGTCTGTTTGACAAGTAACTAACAAACCAATTGTAGGCTACCCCTCTAACACCATGATGATACAATTTAGCGAAAAGAATGTGATGATTGACAGTGTCGAAAGCTTTCGCAAAGTCCAAAAACACATCTCATGAGTACTCCTTTATTGCTAAAACCATTTATGATATATTAAGTGACATCTAAAGCTGCCATAGCAGTAGAACGGCCTTTACGAAAACCAAACTGTCTGTTGCTAAGTGTCTTATTCTTATCAAGGAAATTAGTAGTACGGTTGTAAATAATACGTTCTAGAATTTTAGATAATGATGAAAGTACTGAGATGGGTCTATAGTTAGAAACACATAAACAATCACCACCTTTGAATATCGGAGTTACTTTAGCTTCTTTGAAACAAAGTGGTACAATACCAGTGGAAATTGATAAATTAAAGATAAACATTAGAGGAGCTGCTAAAGCGAAACGATTATCTTGGAGAAAATTAACAGAAATATTATCAATACCACAAACACTTTTTTTCATATTCATAATTAAGTCAATCATTTCTGAGCAGTTAGTTGGTGATAGAAACAAAGATGTTGGGATTGCATCAGGAAGAAAATCACGAAAATTTGAATCACATGTGGGGATTGTACTAGCAAGATTTTTACCTATATTAACAAAATAATCATTAAATGTGTCAGCCATTACATGTTTATCGGTTATATAATTGTCATTATCTTTAATTTTATCAATAGGAGTTTTGGCTGAAGTACGACCAAGAATTTATTAATGATATCCCAAGTTTTCTTTAGGTTGTTTTTATTGTCATCAAAACATTTTCAAAATGTATCTTTTTAGCCAATCTGATAATGTTAGTAAGCGTATTTTATACTGTGTGTACTTGCACTTATTTTTAATAGAGGGATGAGAAAGATATTTCTTATACAGCTTATTCTTTTGGGAAATAGATCTTACAATACCTTATGTTATCCATGGAGATTGGAGCTTTTGAAAATTAACCTTAAATTCTGTAACAATACAATGCTTAGATATAATGTGATTAACATTATCCACAAATAAATTATATGCAACATCTGCATCAGTTTCATTAAATAGAGGTCCCCAGTCAAAAGAGGAAAGTTCAAGTTTGACATTGTGTAGCGCTTTAGTACTAGTATCTCTCCTATGGTAAACAAGCTTAGTTGTGTTAATAACAGATGAACTAGAACCAAAATCCCTACAACAACAAAATTGGTAAGTGGTCACTTATGTCAGATAATAGAATGCCAGATCTTGAATTAAGAGTAGAATCATTAGAAAAAATATTATCAATGAGTGATGATGATGAGGATGTAATCCTTGTTGGTTTTGATATCAATGGTAAATAAGAATGAGAATACATTAAATCGAGAAAATGTGAAATATGAGGCAAATGGTCATGCTTCAAAAGATCAATATTGAAATCGCCGGTAAGATAGCAAGTTTTCTTTTCGTTTTGTATGTTTTGCAAAATACCAGATAATTCATCATTGAATGCAGATATCAGGAGGTTTATAAATTACTCCTAAGATAAGAGTTTTATTATTGAGTTTAACCTCAACAAACATAGATTCAAATAAAAGAGGGTTTGACAAAAGATCATTTCTAATTGCAAATGGTATTAATTTATTAATATAAAATCTAACTTCCCCACCTCGTTTAACACCCCTGTCCCTGTGAATGAAGGTATAATTTGGAGTTTGAATTGAGCAAAGATTTTATTCAGTATGAAGCTAGGTTTCTGTAATAGCTAAGGCAGTACAATTACATGAAGAAGAAATCAAAAATTCATTTATGGCATCAAAATTCCTTAATAAACTACGAGCATTTTATATGAAGCATAGAAAAAGTACTTAGTGAATTATCAAAGAAATCTTTCAAATCACTTACATCTGAATATAAAGTTGAATTAAGATTAATGGGTGAAATATCATTATCATCATGTGAAAGGTTTTGGTCCTGGTCACAAAAAATATCATTTAATAAAGAAGGGTTACCCAAATCCCTTAAAAAAGCAAAATCGTTCAAGTTTGCAAGTGGTGAAGAGTTCATGAAGTCCATAGAGTCCTCATTAAAAAGTACATAGTAGTCAACTTTAGTGGTTATAAGTTTGTAAGATCACTCACACCGGCGATCCTCCGCTTTGTTTCGGTGCCATCTGATGATTTGATTAATCCAAAGATCCGACCATCAATGGACCATGCTGTGGAAACACGGGGATGATCTGATACCTTTTTCAGTAGTGCTTTGTTTCTGGCGGTGAGGTCTTCTTGAATTACTATACCCGTGGATTTAAGTTTCCGTCTTGTTCTCAATAGTTGAGACTTCACTGTATGATTTGTAAACTTTATTATTATAGCTCTGCACCCTTTTGAGTTTGGTTTGCCAATACGGTGACTTCTGTCGATGTCTGTTTCTTTCACGTCCACCCCCAATTTGTCATGGGCCAGATTCTTGATAAGGAGATCCGTGTTTTCCCCTGTATTTTCTGGGATGCCAAAAACACGTAAACAATTGCGTCGGGAATATTGTTCCATGACGTTAAGCTCGCATTTGATTTGATCCATATCACATTGTAATTTGTCATGTTCACTAGACAAAGTGGTAAGATCCTTGGAGCTTTGTCCAGTTGACATTCAATGTCATGAATTCTTCCTTCATGTACCTCGATAATGTGGGAAAATTTATCTAGTGATTCTTATATGTGGGGAATCGGATGAAATATTGTAGTCACTTTGCTGTAGGTTATATAGGCAAATAACTGCATATACCTCCTACACTATACATATACCTCCTACACTATACATGGCCACACTATATGTTTTGAATAGCAGATTTTAACATTTTAATAACCAGCAAAAGCTCAAATTATTCAGAAATATTAATTCCAATATCATTTCCCAAATATACAACTGTACAACTTTAGAATTACAGAATTTGACAAGCAAAAACAAATTAACGGCTGAACTTATTGGCAACAATTTAAATTATGGTCACTGCGCATGTCTCAATCTCCCAATCGGGAGATCTCCCGACCGGGAGCGTGGACTGGAATATCATTTTCAGTGACTAAAATTGAAAGAAAAAATTAAAGATTTTAAGCCCAGTCATACATCATTGTTTATGCATAAATTATAAATCATTCAAACTTTGATCAGCTTTAACTCAAAAACTAAAAGTGCTATTAATATATGACAGGTAGAGCCGGGCAACATTATTTAAAACTCACTTACAAACATAAAGAAAGCAAAATATTTCATCAAAATCGGTTACAAATTGGCCATTTTACACCTTTTTAAAGATTTTTGTGCAAATATTAGCATTTATGCAATTTTTGTGTTATTCTTGTGATGTATAAACAGGACATAGTCCCTATTTTCTTATGTAAATCCATTGTTTTGTTTTAACCGCTGCCATTTCTTTTTGAAAGATAAACATATTATCTTAAAGATAGAAGTAGGGAAGTTCAAAGGTCAGCGAACGTTTGCGATACAATTTTTAGCGAAGATCATTTTCAGCGAATTAAGATTATTTGCTGCGGAAGTTGTTTTTTTCAGCATCGACTGTGATTTTAGAGCAAATGTATTGTTTGATGAATATCAAAGAGAACGTAAAGGAACGTATTTTGTAGGAAATGTATTTTTGGCACAAATATTTATATTTATAGGGCAAATATTTTCTTAGAGAATGTTTTTAGTCATGTATTTTGATTTAGGAAACATAGGCCTATATGTCGACTGCGTTTTAGGGAACTTGTATTTTGTTTTAGGCAACATATATTGCGTTTTAGGGTATAAATATATTTTGTCATTTAGGGAACATATTTTCATTTAGGTAATATATTTATTTACGGAACATATATTTTTTTATTTATTTTTTTTAGACATATTTCTATTTGTAGGGATATATATTTTTACTAAGAGCACATATTTATATATATATATATATATATATATATATATATATATATATATATATATATATATATATATATATATATATATATATATATATATATATATATATATATATATATATATATATATATATATATATATATAATATATATATATATATATATATATATATATATATATATATATATATATATATATATATATATATATATATATATATATATATATATATATATATATATATATATATATATATATATATATATATATATATATATATATATATATATATATATATATATATATATATATATATATATATATATATATATATATATATATATATATATTCCTACAATCGTTGAAGATACGTTGAAGATACACAGTACCTGTGGATGACTTCACAATGCATAAACCAGGTGTTTTCAATGAGTCACGATCATGCCTCGCTAGTGTGATTTGGGAGGTCAAAGGGCAAAACTTAAATATACAATCAAATTGAGCCCATATGCACCGTGCACACTGTCATCAGTTATACCAGGTTATCGTAGTGTGGCGCAACATCACGGAATATATTGGGTAAACAAATATGTGTACCCTAAGAAATATATGTTCCCTAAATACAAATACATATGCGGCCTTAAAGTCAAATATGTGTTTCGTAAATAAGAATATTATATATATATATACCTTAACCCCAGTAACGCGAATCAGTAAATTACGATTAAGGAACCAGGAACCACTTAACTGCTGAACTTCAGACAGCCAGCTTGGGCATCATTACTTTTTTTCAAATCTGATAGTAAGCAGAAAAAAAAAAAGTTATCATCACAGGTTTTTTTATTTTTTATCCTTGAAACTTTATTTAAAAACGAACTTCCCAAAAATGTTACCCCGTAGTTAACGCAGTTACGAGTCTGGAGATAAACTACTGTTTTGCAATTATGTGCCGCAAAACTTCTAATTCAAAGACTGGTTTTATAGGTTTGAGATCGTATTGTGTTCACTTCAGTATAATTTAACAGTATGTGCTTCCCTAGTACATACAGTCATGTATGATCTAAAGATTCGGTCTAACCTATCTTGCCAGCTTGCTTGATGCATGCATACGAAATAATATTAAAAATATGTTAACAAATCTTCAATTTTTTGATCGAATATCCTCGCTTTTGGATCAAAAATATTCAATTCGGATTAAAAATCTTTCATTTTGGCACAAATTTCTTAAATTTCGGACAAGAAACTTCTGATTTGGGGAAAAAATGATAAAAAGAAGACTTCAATTTCGGGCATGCATCGGGTGAGGGGGAAAATCTTTAATTTTGGAACAAATAAACTTGGTTATGTGTCATGCACTCATATATGAACGAGTAATATGTACCAATGTCGAATTTGCTTCCCTGCTCCATAATATGTTTTCTAATGTATCAAGTTTTGCAAACATCGAAATGAGCAGATAGAAAGATTGATAATAATCTTTTTGGAGAATACACAACAGATTGATATTGATGCGTATCACTGCGTATTCTTTGTCGGAAGTTGGGCCTTGTTTCTTTCTATTTTTTTTTTCTGTTCTTTTTTTAAGTTAGCGTTTGCGTATTCTTTACTTCACTGCAAGTTGGAAAGTATTCCATTTGTTGGTGTCAACAACGATTGGGTCAATTTTAGCAACAACCCTCGCTTTTGGATCAAAAATCATCAATTTCGGGTTCAAAATATGTAAGTTTTGCGAATTTGTTTTTATTTGGGACAATTAACTTCGTCTCAAGCAGTTCGGGAACAACCCGAAATAGAAAGGAGATAATTTTTTTCCGGAGGGTTTTTCTGGAAGAACTCGGCAATTGTGGGGAGCGAGGGAAACTCTGAGAAGGTTGTACAGGGGACAAGCAATTAGAGTGGAGAGGCCCAGGTGGATAGAAGGAAGGGGGTGGCCCAGTGAGGAAAAGTGGACCAGGAGAAGGTGCCAAGAGTGGTGGGGTTGATGCCGAGATGGAGGGGGTCTGATTTGATGCGTAAGCATTTTTTTGACCTGTTTAAGCCTGGGTTGGGTAGACACGCCAGTGTACCACAACTGGTTATCAAAGGCCGTGGAAATTGACTTGGTTGTCGATGTTATGTCTGTCCGTACGTCGTACCTGTATTCTCGTCCGGGTCGTATTAAGCGTTTCGTGATAACATTGTTACTATCATAACCGATTACGCAGGCGACGCTCCCGTTAATGTAATTGTGTGTTCACTCGTCGTATTAAGCGTTTCGTGATAGCATTGTTACTATCATAACCAAATACGCAGGCGACGACCCCGTCATTGTAATTGTGTGTTCACTCGTCGTCGTCGAGCATACTCATCACAGTACAGAAAAGCTATTACCCAGCTCTCTAAACATGTCTAAACATGTACAAGCAGGACATCGACGACCTCAGCTTTACAACACTTATCATCAGCATTTTTCTCATCTGCATGTATAATCATCTTCATCGCCACAAGATGATAATACATTGGAAAATTGTAATGGCAATAGAGCACCGAAATAAATTGTATTGTGTTGTGACACTGTTTTGTCAGATTGTATTAATCAAACTTTGATCAGCCACAATTTGAAACTATTTAAAAAAAAAAACTGACCTGTTTAGAATTTAGAACTTAGAGTGTTGGTAATGTTGCCAGTCTGGTTTTATCTCTCTTTTGGGAATTCAAAAAGTTCTCTTAAATTGGTGAACTTTAATGTAAATCAGTAAATCAGTGTATTGTCAAATTGTATTAATCAAACTTTGATCAGCCACAATTTGAAAGTATTAGAAAAAAAAAAAAAAATAAAAAAACTGACATGTTCAGATTTTAGAACTTAGAATGTTGGTGTTGTTCCCAGTTCGGTTTCATCTCTCTTTTGGGAGTTCAAAATTTTCTCCCAAATGGGCGAACTTTAATGTAAATCTGTCTCCCATGATGCAACATTACCCACAAGACCTCTGTGTATGCCCCATACTCGTAATACAACTCATTCATAAAACAGGATTTAACTCTAGACCCAAAGCTCTCCTACAAGCAACACATCACCAACCTGAGACAGAAATGCAACAGCTTCCTCAACATTCTCCGCCTCCTCGCCAACACCACTAGGGATGCAAACCGCCATGCTCTCCGTTCGCCGTTCAAAGTCAACTGGTAAAAAAAGTGTCAAATTTATAAATATATTGCTTCATTTCATTTTATTCTTATTTTATTTTAATATCTATGATTATTGATTAAAAATATGTGACGCAAAAAAACATGACAAATTCTCTAAAAAAAATCCGTTAAAGTGATCCTGCCACGATGAAAAAAAAAACGTTCAATTGAATAGCTTTCTTTGATACCGAAATTCAATAAATCCAATCTAAAATATTCGAAAAATTTCCGTTTAAAAACGTAACCATTAACCGAAAACCGAAAAAGTTCCAATGTTGAAAAATTATTAGAATTTTTTTTTTTTTTTTTTCAATTAGGAAATTGGGAAATTATCAACAAAAGATATGAAGGAAAATTTGGCAAAATTATAGGAATATATTAGGAATTGTATATTATTAATATATATTAAAGATATCCCAATCACCCCGCCCTCCGAAAAAGTTCCAAAAATGTTCATTACTCAATAATAACCAGAACCCCCTCCTTGTTGTTTTCATAGATCCACTCCTGCATGCATATCAGCTCTACAATCAAGGATGTCGCTAGGATCTTCTGATGAGAAAGATGGGAGAGGGAGGGGGTTAAGGCGGGGGTGGGGGTTTCCAGGAGATGGCAGGTAGGGGATTCAGTTTACAATCGGGTGTATTCGTGAGGGGAGCCCGAAACTGAGTTGAATTGACATGATTGATGAAAAGAATTACAGGAATTTGTTTTAATTTTAACGTTAAAACTTGATTTTGATGCCCCAAAATGGCTTTAAAACAAATACAAACTACAAAAATTCTGTTGATTGGAAGAAGAAACTTCGAAATATACTGAGATAAACATTTGGGTTACCATATTTATTAAGCAGGCATGAGAAGAATTGATCAATCCTCCGTAAAAAATCGGACAAAATAAAATCCTTAATTCTGCGGAAATGTTCTTCAATTTTTGAAAATTTCCCTTTTTAATTTTTGGATAATTCCTTTCATTTTCGGCATTTTGGGGATTTTTTCTTCAATTTTCGTAAAATTTCCTTCCTTTTGGGGATATTTTCTTCAATATATAGGATTTATTTTAGTGTTCGTTAAATTTCCTTCATTTTAGGAATATTTTCTTCAATATTTAGGAAGTTTTCTTAAATTTTTTGGAAATTTCTTTCATTCTGCAGAAGTTTTCTTCATTTTCGGCATTTTCGGGAAAACGCCACTTTCCCTGAATGCATGTGTGCCCCCATTTCCCACTTCCCACGATATGACATGAATAATAAATTGATGTAACCGCTTTAGCTGGTTACCTCACTGAATGAAGCTTGCAACATGAGTGTGAAACAGCAATTTTTTCAAGAGCCGTCCAATATTAATAACAGGTATCAAAGCGAGACAATCAACTTGTGACTATTTTTCAGTCGTCACTGATCCAAACGGGTGCATTGCGTTTTCCCTATCCTCTCAAAAAAGTCATCAAGTAAAAATAAAAATCAGGTTGGTTAGAACGTTAGTAATTGAAAATAGGTGTAATTAGAATCACGATCACATGCTGTCCACAATGCTTAGCAATTTATCTGTAGCTTTGCGACTCAATCAATTTTTATAATACTACCAAACTAAAACACCCTCCGCCCGTCTTTTGTACTTTGCTTGGAAGTTTAATGTGGAACGAGCAGCATGAAAAGTTACGAGAACGGCCTCAATCAGGGAGTGGAAAGTTGACGGAACAGCCAGGAGGGTGTACATTTGAGGTAGTCGCCTCAGCGGAGAGGGTGTACAGAGTAGAGGGCGCAGTGAGTTATCAGATTTCAAAGTGCGTTTAAAATCCGCTTTTACAAAGTTAGCAGTTCGGTGTAACAGATTGTTGGTGCTCTCTGGGTTACGAAGTGGCCTGGTCCGAAAGCTCGTAGTTTTCAACTCACTTGAAATCAACGAGAGTTTTGCAAACAACACCTTCAGCGACGTAGCTAGATGTTTTTATACGAGTGTCAAAAGAATTAAATACACCAAATCGGGATCTTACTTTACTCATGATCAAAAACATACCTATTTTTCCGAATCGAATATTTTTTTATTAATTCAAGGATCAATTTTACTTTCAAATTGAACATAAATGGATTATCCAATTTCCCATTGGCCAAAGCAATGCGCCCACCCTCTAGCCAAGGAAGGTATAGTAGCTCCTTAGTGTAGGCCTATTCGTGAAATCGTACAATACACAAATTTATACAACATGTACAAATTCGAAGTTTAACCAGGAATCTCAGTTAATTGGAGATTTCTGGTTTAACCAAAATAACACTTCACATATGGAATTCTCTTACAAAATCACGAATTATTGTGTTAATGGTATTCACTTGGTTGGAAATGTGACCTGAGGTCATCAGACCGCATAACAACCGCGCGCGTTCACCCCGCATTGGAGTGAAAACAAAGCGATCAGCTGTGTTTGTTTTCACGCTATACGTACCGCACACGTTAAACGCATGTATCGCGCAAAGATTTGTTTTCACTCCAGAAAATGACGTCATCTCCCGGATGTGACGGGATTTTATTTGGGTTTTATCCCCTCCCCCCGGTCCACACTTTTTTGAAATTGCAAATAATAACCAGAACCCCTTCGTGATTTTCCTAGATCTGCCCTTGAGTCTGATTTCAGTCGTTTCTACACAAACTGATACCAAACTTTCAACTTAGATATCTCCTTAACGGAATAATTTTTTTGAATGCTTTTTCAGAATTTTGTTTCTTTTAAAGTCCTTTGCTTGACCCCTAAACTAATTCTTTAATGATGCAATATTTTTGTTGATATATTCTTCCGAAAGTCAGAGATTATATCGTGCAAAGCCAAAGGGGTTTCAGCTGGTTCAATCTGGAATTTTTTACTTAGAATTTGGCACAATTCCCAGCTGGTTCCAGCTGAAAACAGCTGGTTCCAGCTGGAAATAGAAGTTCCTACTTATACCATACCGTGCAATTACACATTTCCAAAGAGACTTTGAAAAAGTTCGCATAGAAAGCCATTGTCCTTCAATATGTGACATTGGTAAACAAGCTTTATGAAGGACTTTCATTTGTCCAAACTGCCTCTTGCAATCAGTCACAACTGAATGAGACATATTGTAAACGATTAGTAAGAGTATGATTGATCTTTAACTTGATTTATTCCATAGTTTCATCAGCAAAAAATACAAAAATCAGCATAAATGATTAAATTAAAATATTAAAGGAATCAAATCACAAAGATTAAGTAAATATAAACTGACTGATCATATATGAATTTTCAAAAAAATAGAAATATTAATGCAGTTATCAATCTCTATTTTTGAATGAACATTTCTTGGTGTCAATAAACATTTTTTTCCAGTTGGAAAACATAATTTTCAGCTAGAAATTATGATTTCTAGCTGAGAAATACTATTTCCAGTTGGACAACACATTTCCCAGCTGGAACCAGTTAGGAATCTTAACTGGTTACAACTGGAATTTATCATTTCCAGCTGGAAATTATAATTCTTGGCTGAGAAATAGCATTTCCAGTTGGAAAAAACACTTCTCAGCTGAAACCAGTTGGGAATCTTAGTTGGTTCTAACTGAAATTTATCATTTCCAGCTGGAAATTATCATTCTTGGCTGGGAAATAGCATTTCCAGTTGGAAAACACTTTTCTCAGCTGAAACCAGTTGGGAATCTTAGCTGGTTCCAACTAGAATTTTCTCCAAGCTTATCTACGAGCTTACACAAGGTTTTGTTCTCCAATTAAAGAGGAAATTGCGTCTAGTAAAATTGCGAGGTTCTTATTTACGTCACATCCGGTTGTGAATCGTTTCCATTTAAGTACGTACTGTATGCATTATGTGTGTATATTCAGTGTGCTAGTCACTCCCGCGGCGGTTATTGATTGGTTGTCGGTATTTGTGTCTAACCAATCAGAAACGTTGAATTTCATTGTATATTACTGTCAGGTTAATACGATATATGGCCTTTAAAAGATTAGTTTAGGAGGCAAGCAAGTCCATCTTATGTGAAAGAGGTTTTCAAAAGAAACATAATGGTGAAGAAAGCATTTAAAAAAACTTATTTAAGAAGATCTTTAAGTTTAAAGTTTGGTATCATTTGTGTAGAAACGACTGAAATCAGACTAGCTCTGATCCCACAGCCTCAGATTCCTCAAAGACTTTATGTATTTTACAATATTTTGTCCGGATTTTGATGCTTAAAAACCATTGGATTTCAAGAAAGTAGTAAAACAGTATCTAGGAAGGGTAATTATAATGAACCACCTAAATAAAGTTCGATTAAAAATAATTCAAATAGTAAAAAAGTTAAATAAATTTTCTTTAAAATACATTGATAATTGTTAAGAATGTGAGGATGAGGACGCCAACTTTCCATAGTAGACTTAGGCCACTACACCAGTAATTTCTACACAGATATAACAGAGCTTGAAACTTGAATATTCCTCAACGGAATAAGATTTTTCAATGCTTTCTTCACCACTCACTTTCTTTTGAAGTCCTCTTTATATAAGATGGAAATGCTTGACCACTGAACTAATCCTTTAATGTTTATCAACAAGACTAAATAATACACAGCAATTCTAAGGTAACAGTTATTTACGATCTGAAATTAAAATTATTGGGTTGGTATTTACGTGTAGAAATCTCCAGACCCACCTGCCGAATGAGAGATTTCGCTTAACGAATTTCGCCATTTAATCCCTAAATCGAAATCAGAAGTGACTTTAGTAGTATGATCAGATTTACTGGCGAAAGTGAAGCAATTTTCTTGAAACAAGATTGCCTTTTAAAATTGGCTTTTAGTGAATATATACACTTCTAATGGGCCCACGAGTTACTTTAAAGTACAACAACAACTTTAGCTTAAAGGACCACTAGACTGAAAAGTGAGGCCCCCCCCCCAAAAAAAATAATAATAATAAATGATAAATAAATAATAATAATAATAATAATAATAATAATAATAATAATAATAATAATAATAATAATAATAATGATAATAATAATAATAATAATAATAATAATAATAATAATGATAATAATGATGATGATAATAATAATAATAATAATAATAATAATAATAATAATAATAATAATAATAATAATAATAATAATAATAATAATAATAATAATAATAATAATAATAATAATAATAATAATAATAATAATAATAATAATAATAATAATAATAAAATAATAATAATAATAATAATAATAATAATAATAATAATAATAATAATAATAATAATAATAATAATAATAATAATAATAATAATAATAATAATAATAATAATAATAATAATAATAATCATAATAATAATAATAATAATAATAATAATAATAATAATAATAATAATAATAATAATAATAATAATAATAATAATAATAATAATAATAATAATAATAATAATAATAATAATAATAATAATAATAATAATAATAATAATAATAATAATAATAATAATAATAATAATGATAATAATAATAATAATAATAATAATAATAATAATAATGATAATAATAATGATAATAATAATAATAATAATAATAATAATAATAATAATAATAATAATAATAATAATAATAATAATAATAATAATAATAATAATAATAATAATAATAATAATAATAATAATAATAATAATAATAATAATAATAATAATAATAATAATAATAATAATAATAATAATAATAATGATAATAATAATAATAATAATAATAATAAAAATAATAATAATAATAATAATAATAAAAATAATAATAATGATAACAAATGCTCATCTAGTGCGCAAAAGTATAACAAATTTCTGGTTAATATAGATATTCAAGTAACCCCTCATGTAACCCCCTCATGTCGTCAGTGGGCTATGGAGGCATGAAGTTTATCGATCTGATGTGGATAATATATCTGTGAAATTTGCAAAAACTAGAGTTCTCACTATTCGGTCTAGTGCTCCTTTAATTGGCAGAAAATATGCTAAAAACCATGAAAATTGTCGGACTAACCATGTCCATGTTCCTGGAGCTGACTCCAACACTGTAAATCTTGAATATGGGACCCCACAAGGCTCTGTTTTAGGACCTTTGTCATTCACACTTTATACTATCCCAATAGGTGACATATTGCGGAAGCACAAGATCGAGTATCACATATATGCTGATGATATACAGATTTTCTTAGCCTTTAACCCTTAAGTTCCACTCGATGCTGAATGTGCTTTATTCAAACTGACCTCCTGTGTGCAAGATATCCAACAGTGGATGATTGCAAACAAACTTAAACTTAATGAGGACAAAACAGAGTGTATCATAATCTCTTCATCAAATGCTAGTAAAGCCCTTGAGAACCTCAAGTTTGTATTTGGCAATACTTGCATCTCACCAGTCACTTCAGTTAAAAATCTGGGAGTTGCTTTCGATAATAGAATGTCAATGGACAAGCATGTGACACAACTTAGTAAAACAATTAATTATCACATTAGAAACATTGGCAAGATTCGTCGGTACATTGACGTTGAAACCTGTCATTATGTTGTTCAATCACTCATCCTATCACGTTTGGACTACTGTAATTCCCTTTTGAATGGTATTACCATGAAAAATGTAAATCGCCTACAGAAACTCCAAAATAAAGCTACTAGGCTTATCTTCAGAAAACGTCGTCGTGATCATACCTCACCCTTGCTCAACAAATTGCATTGGCTCCCTGTGTCACAGCGAATTTTATACAAAACATGTCTTATTGTCTACAAATCCCTGATACATCAATCACCTGAATACATATCCAACAGTCTGAAACTTTATACACCAGCACGATCCCTTCGCTCCTTTTCTGAAAACTTCCTGACTGAACCCAGAACTAACACCAAAGCTGGTTCTAGGGCTTTTTCAGCTGCAGCACCCCATGTTTGGAACTCTTTGCCTTCACACATTCGCCATGCCAGTTCACTTGGACAGTTCAAAACACGTCTCAAGACTTTTCTTTTTTAATCATGTATTACTTACTGAACTTTGGGGCAGCATTCTGGGCGCTTTGTATCCTATGGAAAAGGCGCCTACTACAAATGAACATGGATGGATGGATGGAAAATAACAAAGGATTTCATCAAAATCAGGTAACAATTGACCATTATACAACATTGTGAATTTTAAGGTCTTATGATTATTTCAATTTTGGACAATGTTATTAAAAGTTTGTAACATTACGTGAAAAAAACCTACGAATTTTGTTAACTTATTGTTTTTCAAAACTCCAACACTCACCTACTGACATTATTGCAGTGGGAGCTGCTGAAAGTGATAAAGAAGTTTTGAATTTCCATCAAACTCTCAATCAAAATTTGGCTGGAGAAAACAGTCTAATGGTTTCCAGTGACTAAAAGTTAGAAGACAGAAAATTAAAGAATTACATTAAGAAATTTAATCTGTCCATTTTTTTCACACCATACAATTTTTGCATACATGATTAATTTCCTAATGTTTACTTATAGTTTTGTTTTTAATTCACCGACGTTCTTTGGATGGCAGTATTATTAAATTATTATTATTAAATTATGTTTATATAGCACTTATTCTAAAAGAAAGCTATAAGTGCTTTACAAGAGCATGAAAAAAAGAAAAGTTAATTACTTATCAATACATAAAAGAAACAAAATAAAAATGATTCAACACCTAAAACCCCCATAATAGGTCAAAGCTAAAATATCAGCAGTATACGAGTAATACAAATAATTCAATTTTAAACGTTCAGTTCAGATACATGAATAAGATAAAACAGTTAATAAAAAAGCGGTAAAAACTACCAATCTCAAACACAAAACACTAAGAGAATTAAAAAAAAAGTTATCAAACAATTAAAATGCATTAAAAGGTGAAACCTGGGGTGAAAAAAAATAAAAATAATAATATTTAAAAAATTTAAATAAGTTTAGAAATACTGTTTAAAAAAATGCGTTTTCAAATCACGTTTAAAAGAACTAAGTGATGGAGCATTTCTTATATATAAAGGGAGGGTATTCCATTCCTTGGGGGCAAAAACTTCAAAAAGCGATCGCCAGTTTTACTGATAGTTTTGGGAACTTGGGGAAGATTTTGATCGGAGGATCTAAGAGAGCGTACTGGTTTGTATGATTGAATGAGTTCAATCAAATACTTTGGAGCGGTGCCTTGTAAACATTTAAAACAAAAAACTAAAACTTCAAAATGCACACGACATTCTATGGGCAACCTGTGAAGTGTAAAAAGAATAGGTTTAATATGGTCTCTTAAGCTAGTTCTCATAATTAATCTGCAGCAGCATTCTGAACAACCTGTAGACAATGAATTAACGACTTATTTACACCAATTAAAAGAAATTACAAGAGCCTGTATAAGAGTCCTAGTTGTATCAACATCTAAGAAGTGACGGATTTGAGCAGTAGAACGCAAATTATAAATTGGGTACCGATAATCCAGTGCACTATCCACTGCATGTAATCGAAAGCTTGTTTAGGCAGGTTATTTATACTGCTCGCTGCATTTATTCGGATGTTGTTTTGATATGGTGTGAAGTTTTGCCAAGAGTTTGTATTCAGGTACTAATCAAGGGAGGGTGGAGAATTAACGGAAAGTAATAAATAGAAGGGCAAGGACGTTCATGCGGCGGTGTGGGGGGAGGGGGCATGTTTTCCAGCACCCATATAATACATGAAACAATCCAGTTTTATTTAGGCATGATGGAGTACATCTTTCCGATTCCGGTCAAGAGCTGTTAGTTAAGGACCTTTGAGAGTGTTTGTCATATTTTCACCTTTACCCTCACTTATTTTCATACCTCCATTTCCAGCTCTCGGATGTTAATTTTCATCTTTGTCAACAATGATTCGGGTTTGTTGTAATGTATTATATATATATATATATATATATATATATATATATATATATATATATATATATATATATATATATATATATATATATATATATATATATATATATATATATATATATATATATATATATATATATATATATATATATATATATATATATATATATATATATATATAATATTATATATAATTCCAATTCTGGTTGATGCTCAATACACAAGGCAGAACTAGAATATTAATGATAACGAATCTAGATTTGCCACTTTAAAGATCAGTTGTCGTCTCTAAAGTACGAGGTAAATAAAATTCAAATACTGTGTTTTGATTGATATATATATGAAGTTATACCAATTCAATATCGAAACACGATGGTATAGCGTGCACTTACATCGATAGGCCAATCAGTATCGTCTTGGAATAGATTGTACGCCGCCACAATTTAATCACAATAGATGGTCCTTTAAGTTTCTCAGAAAGTTACCGATTGTGAAACATGCCAATGCAGACCGAAGAGGCACTTACGCACAATGCAACTTATGCTTCCAGGAAAAGCTCGCAATTATCTCTTCTATCTCAAGAGAGAGAGTTGAACACACAATTACAATGACGGGGTCGTCGCCTGCGTATTCGGCTATGATAGTACAAATGCTATTACGAAACGCTTAATACGACCCGGACGAGAACACAGTTTTGATTACGGACAGACATAACATCGACAACCAAGTCAAGTCCACGGCACTTTTGATAACCAATCAGTATCGTTTTGGAATAAATTGTACCCACCCCAATTTAATCACAATAGATGGCCTTTCGTTTGGTTTTAGATTGGAAACATGATAACCGAAGAGGCTCCGCACAATGCAATTAGGTAGAGGAGATAAACCTTTATCTCAAGAAAAGACAACTTGCTTAACAAGAGAATAGACTGATAGAGCTGATATCGAAATGCCGTCAGTGCACTGAAGCGTGCAAGACAAAGAGAGCCAAGCTAGGTTTGTGTTTAATGCCACACTTGCGTGATGAACGCGAAAGGGCGTGAAACCTAAAGTAGCAAGTCTAGATTCGTTAGCATTAATATACAAATTATATATATATATATATATATACATATATAAATTTATAATTTATATATATATATATATATATATTTATATATATATATATATATATATATATATATATATATATATATATATATATATATATATATATATATATATATATATATATATATATATATATATATTATATATATATATATGTATATATTCATATATATATATATATATATATTATCCATTTGTATATATATATATACATATATATATATAAGTGGCTGTTAAGAATAATTTGTTCATCTGTTTATGTGTTTGAGTATCTCCTTCCGCCTTGTTCGGGGCCTGCCTCTCTGCGTGAGTCAGGTTTGGCATTCTGTTGCCTGACTCAGTAAGTCAGTGGTATTTAATGTTATTTTCAAAAGCAATTTTTGTCATGTTTTTCAATGTTTGGTTGCCTTGTTTACCTAAACAGAAGACCTGTTAATTTGACCAGCAGTATTTAAGCTTTGTTTCCCATGGATTTGTGTTGTAATAAATCCTGGTAGTCCCAGGATATACTTGGTGGGTAAAACTTTTGGGGGACCCAGGAATTTACCTGGTAGTTTTTACTTTCTGGTGGTAAAAACTTGTTGGTTTTTACTTTCCCAGGGATTTGTTAATTTTCAATCCTTGGTGTGGTAGCATTGGTGTGGAATTCTCAGGTGGCTTTTTGGTTTGCCCTGTTGACTTACACAGGAGGCCTTATTTTTTGCCTAAATTTTTAGGCTATACTTTTGTTGCTAATCTTAAGTTTCAATAAAGGATGCGACAAACGTCAAAATAAATCTGTGTCTTCTCATGCTGTTGTGTGTTTGAGTAAATAGATTCATAAGTGAGCACCACTGTGCTGGGAACGTCACTTCCGGTTTTCAATTTTCCTCATTCACTGTTTCAGTTATTGATTGCGAGAAATCTGTAATGCTCGATAACAAATGTAGGCCCCAATTTTCGGTTTTTGACTCCTGCAGATATGTGATTGATATCATTGCAGATTTCTCTTGATTAATGGGGGAAATTAAAAACCGGAAGTGACGTTCCCAGCACGGCGGCGTTTGCTTCTGACTGTTTTATGGGACGATACCTTTTTTAAAGATTATAGCTACATGTCTCTTTGATGCATCACAACTTTTCCATAATCTAAAATTCACACACTTTGATTAGCCATAACTCGGAAACTATAAGGATGTTTCAGCTGACGTCGTGAAGTAACTTGACTTTGTTTACATCGCCATTTTGTAGTACAGACTGTCGTCTGCTGCATACGTTTCCATGTTGTTATGTAAGATTACTTTGTAAGTTGTATGCCGGGAATGGCGCAGTGTCGTTGGTTCCACTATCTAATAGACGTGTTTAGAATCCACTGATTAAGATTATACTTAAACTACCGTCGAGGGTAATTTTTTCTGTAAAATAATATATTAAAATTTTTATATTAAAAAATTAATTCATCTGGCCAGTTCATTTTAACAAGCGCGTGTTTATATGCCCAGCACGTGCTTCACATGCCCAGCACGTGTTTCACATGCCCAGCGCGTGTTTTTATGCACCAGCGCGTGCTAGCGCGTGTTTTAGACCGAGTTTAACGTGTGATGTGACTGAGCTGTGTGAAGATCAGACGCATGAAATATTCAACGCGCAAAGCTTCCCCTGCAAAATGGCTCCTAGTTGAGTTAGAGTCCTTGATGAAATCCCAATATTGGCGTTTTTGTCGCAATGTAAAATCTTTTCTTGAATTTACAGGTATATTTGATGAACATAAAACCTCTATCTGTCCATATACATTTATTAATGGAGACACAATAAAAAAAAAAGTCTAGCTTTTTCTTCATTTAATATGATGTTATAATAATTAAATATTTTCTCTAATTAACAAAACATTAATTATGTCCATATAAACGTACATGGGAGCAGCCATTTTGTTCATCCGCTCTATAAAAATGATGTCATACACCCAGTACAAATTAGAATAGGCCTATTGATATATTCTTTATAATCTATTTCAATTTTTTTCACTTCTAAAAATACTTTTTCCTTTGCATGGATCTATGAATTTGTATTTGTATATGATATTAATGATCCAAGCCCTGCATGTCAAAGCATGCTGGAAATAAAATTTAAGAATTCTAAAATAGTACATCATGTGTGCTAGCACATAGGGCAAACTATGTTATCATTTGGCATGATTTCAACACAAAATTAGACAAAATGGCAGCGTCCATGCTACAACTTCAAACTTGGATAAATGGGATAAGATTTTATGGTGGGGTTTTTGGTAGTTGGTTTATTTTTTAATTCACTATCACATATCACGCTAGAATATCACTTAAAGTCTACTTTAAAGACTGAGACTTTATTCCAACAATTTCATAACAGACCTATATAATAAAACAGAAAACTGTGTCGTCCATAGGTATTTTATGCAACATGCACGAGTGCATGACACTATCAAAAGCCATGGTTGATGATCTTGCTATGAAAAGCACTTGAAAAGTACACGCTCTTGTTCACTGGTGACATCAGACGACCTTTGGCAAACAGCGCTATGCGGCGAATCACATCGCGCATTTATATTTAAACATACAATTACATTTAGATATCAGATCATAAATAATGCATGGATTGTTTATTTTTTCACACCGGGTCTGGGCAGAGATTATGGTATTTAAAGGCCATCTATCGTGATTAAAATGTGGCGGCGTACAATTTATTCCAAAACGATACTTATTGGCCTCTCAATGTAAGTGCACATTGTACATTGTGTTTCGCCAATCAAAACACAGGATTGAATTTCATTTACCTCGTACGTTAGAGACGATAACTGGCCTTTAAGTATTTAGAAATACCATCCCTGGTCTGGGGCTACTTGCTTGCTGAGTATAGGCAGAAGTTCTACAACTGGGTTGCCATATTGGCCTATTTCCGTTTTGAGACATGTTTGGCCGATAAAATTTGTTCAGGACCGGCCGAATAAAATTTTGGACGTTTTTAATATTTTGCTAAACTAAACATATTCTTTCTTAATTTCACTGTTTAGTGTTAACTCATAAAAAATTACCCACATGCCCTATCTATTTTTAGCATTTGTGATATGAGACTCAGAGCGTTGAGTCAAATATTTTTGTTTCCATTTGACTTTGTGAAAATTTTTGTGTGAAGCGAAAACAAATATATATCTTTATCTTGTATTTGACATCGTTTGGTACTGAAAACAGATTTTGGCCGTTTTTTCCCGATTTGGCCGATGGATATTTGGTCGGTAAATGTGTGGCAGACCTAGCAACCCTGTTCTACAGTGTTGTTGTATCATTCATGGAACTGCTTTTCAAGATCCATAAATATAAAAACTCAAGTTTGAAATTGATTATACGAATATGAAGGAATGACAGACAGCAGGATGAATACCTTTGAGAGAGACACACTTGTTTTGAAAAGAGATCTCAATTAAAATGACTGAGGGTGTATGAACGTATTCTTCCGAAAACAAAGTTTGTTGGAATTAACTAAGAAATCTGTAAGAAATTTAAGTAGTGATATATAGACTCGTTAAAGGCCAGTTATCGTGCATTACGGACGGTAAAAATATATATTTGATTCGTATGTTTTGATTGGTCGAATACCACATAGATCAGGCAACACAGATGAGCAAATCAGTGATCGTCTTGGATCAAATTACATGTGCTGGAATAAAATGTACGCCGCAATAATACAATCACGACAAATGGCCAGTTTAATCTTGTATTATCATAGACAAAAAGACGAGATACGTAAGACATAGCTTTAAAGAAATAACTTTGAATTACGTTCAATTTGAGAAGATATCGATCTGTCTTTGAAATATATCAGCCTACGGACTGCTACAAAATTCTCCTTTTTTTTTACAATTTTCTTTGTTATTGTGCATTACAAAGATCTTCCTATATTCAGTTTGACTACTTTCCTGACATATCCCATGGCTTTTGGGCCACAAAATCGCAGAACAAAATATGATAGAATACATAAAGATTTTGAGGAATCTGAGGCTAGACACCACAACTAGTCTGATTTCAGTCGTTTCTATATAAATTATAACAAACTTTAAACTTAAATATCTCCTTTAACGGAATAAGATTTTTGAATGCTTTCTTTACCAGTTCATCATTTTGTTTCTTTTGAAGTCCTCTTGCATCTAAGATAGACTTGCATGACCTCTGAACTAATCCTTTAGGAATATATTTTCTAATATTTTAAAACAGTTTACACTTGCATTGGAGGAACCATTTTGTTCATGAGCCCTCTGAAAAAGGATGTCATACGCCCAGTACAGATTAGAATATTAATGTTTTTCTTTAAAACTTATTTCAAATTTTCTAACTTCTAAGAAATATATATTTTCCTTTGCATGGGTCGATCAATTTTGATTTGAATATGATATTAATGATTCAAGCCCTTAAAACTTCATGTCAAAGCATTTTGGAAAGAAATATCAAAGAGAAATCTAAAGAAATACATTATGTGTGCTACCACATACGGCAAATTATGTCGTCATTGGCTTAATTTCAACACAAAATCAGACAAAATGGCAGCGTCCATGTTACAACTTCAAACTTGAATAACTTGAGAATGAAATAAGATTTTTGGTAGGGTTTTGGATAAATTGGGAATGGGATGATGTGTTATTTCTCTATCATAAATCAAGCTAGAATGTTTGGCTTTAAGTATTTCTTTAAGCAGACTTAAACAGTCATCATATTTTGAAAATAACATGTTTAGCATTTGGGTTATGCGCTAATCAAGTTATACATCTGTACATGACCTGCAAAATTGTAAATGTATGAACAGAAATATGTACAGGTATATAAAATTTTTATTCACATAAAAAGAAGGAAAAGCATTCAATTCCTAGCAGAACAGTATTCAGTAGCATTTATAGTTTATAAGTAAGATCATGAAGAGAAATTAAAGTCTGTAAAATTTGTCAGCATATGCAAAAGTGATCAATAAATCAGTGTTTAACGTCCTGAAAGCATCCAGTGTTGGACATTATATCAAGACGATCACGGCCTTTGATAACCAGTTGTGAACTCACTGGTACGAACTCGGGGCGTGCGCGTGAGAGGACAAAGCACTAACCACCACACCACGGAGGTCTATAGCTAAGATGCTTTAATGTAATTTTTATATTTCTTTCCCAAATTTAAAATATCAAAAGTTTTCAAATTGCGTTCTACTGCCAAGGTTATTATGATAAAATCAAATTTCTTGTTTATTATAGCCAACATCGTTGTCATCCTCACATTCTTAACAATTGTTAATGTATTTAAAAGAAAATTTATTTCACTATTTTACTATTTGAATTATTTTTCCTTCAGGTGCTTGATTATAATTACACTTACTAGATTCTGTTTTATTACTTTCTTGACATATCCAATGGCTTTTAAGCATCAAAATCGCAGCACAAAATATGATAGAATACATAAAGACTTTGAGGAATTCGAGGCTGTGAAATCACAGCTAGTCTGATTATCAGTCGTTTCACACAAATGACACCAAACTGCCA